>VXBU01006602.1:262879-323774 GCA_013400315.1 Bombycilla garrulus | reverse complement strand
AAAAAAAAAAAAAAAAAGAGCTTTGTTCCCCTCCTTCCACAAATCCCAAACCTTCGAAACGTCTTAGCTAACAGGATCTGGACTTTTCAAGTAAAGCTTTCCAAGCTTCAATCACAAACAAATATTCTCTGTGACTGTCTATTCAAATAAAAAATTATGCTCTTTCATTTGGAAAAATTAATTGAAATATTTCAGTCCCCCCTAGCTAATAAATTGTCCAAGATTTGACCTTTTTCTTTGGAGAAAAAAATAGATAATTTATCTTTGGTTCAGCATTGTCTAAAATTACCTGAACATGGTCCTGCATTTCCTTTTTTGACTATGATGGTGAAAACAGAAGCTTTCTCTCCCACGCAGGAGTAATGAAGCACCTTTGTACTTTTTGCGCTGAGACGGAGTTTCTGTCAGTCATGGGTGAGGAAAAGGAGGTGAATTTCCACTGTTCTGCACAAAATAGGAACAAAACTAGTCTCAAGTCTGAAACAGCCTTGACTAGGATTGATGAATCTGCTACAACAAAGATAAGACTATATACACTTGATCCAACTCTCATCTGAATTATTTTCTGGAGATCATGGTATTTACAGACATATATACAGGGCAGCATGTGATAGTTATAGAATTTGATTATGTGAACACATATTTGCATTCCATGGTAGGAAAGTGGAAAGATGGGATCATAGCAACTCTAAATAATCTGTAAAACAAACTAGAAATGACCATGCTGGAAACTTTAGAAATCAGGCTTGGTAAGCTAAATAAACCTCATATGTCTCTGAGTTTTCAGGTAAAAAGTGTATAAATAATGCCCACACCTTTTCTGATATGGAATTTAGCCATTAGTATTCTGCTCAGGCCTCTGTTTCCCATTCAATTCTTTGTTTCCAAGCCTGTCCCTTTTCATTTATCACCTCCTCTACTCCTCTCCAAAATCATATTCTGGTAGTTCACCTGCCTGGGAAAAGCTCCCTGCTGCTTCTCTAGAGGCAGATCTACTTCTGCTATGGCTTGGCAGAAATGCTGCTGGGGCTTGGTCATTTGTGGGCAAACTGGAAAGCAGGCAGTGTTGACTGAATGATGAATATCAATGTAAAGTGAATTGACACAGACAGGCTTTTATTGCCAAGAATAGCAGGAAACTGTTTTGTTCCCTAATTTGCTGACAGCTCTGGCAGGTTGAAGAGCCATGTGTCATATCAGAACATTGTTGGTACATGGAGAGGTTGGTGAATACTTCTGGATTCAGCTAAAAAGAAAAGGGGAGGAAAAATGTAGGATACATTGGTGTCACCTTTGCTGGAGTAGGATTTTGTCAGTAACATATTGCTGTGAAAGGTTACAAGTTGTTTTCTATATGCTTTTGCATTGCTAAAGTCCCTTTACTGTGCAGATGTGTATTTTATGATGAGAAATTAATGAAAAGTAGCCATCACACCATGGGGAGATGTACAATAAACAGAAAGCTCATATTACGAATTTGGTATCATTTGTTTAAGGAAGAATATGCATATAGAAATAAATAGTACTCAGAAAAAAAAAGCATATAAATGACAATTTCCTTCCACTTAACTCTTACTTTATGGAAGAAAACTATTATCACCATCCAAAAAAGGCTGCTATGCAAAAAACACGACAACATTGCACAGTGTCTCCTTATGGTGTGAAAAAATACCCATATAATTCTGCATTGAATAACATTTAACACCTTTTTCTGAACTACACTTTTGGGGGACTACCATTACATTTCCAGGTTTGTGGCTGATATTTTGTGCACACGAGAAACTTTTCCCTTAACTTGCTCTGTGTGTGTATGTTTTCAATCACTCCTGAGCTTGTAGGATGAAAGCTCCTGAAAGATTTCCAACCAGCTCTACTTTAAACTTGGTTACTTAATTTTTGTAAATACATTAGAATTATTTAAGTATAATAATCAAATAGAAAGGAATAACAGGAAATTCAGGCTTTGTGCAGTCACCAGCATATATCTACATAGTGTTAGTTGGAAGTTTAGGGCTTGTGAAATGTACATCACTTTTTCATTATGAAGAAGTTACCCAGAAAACAGAAGGAAGGAGCAAGGTGAAACAGCAAATGTGAGCCCTATTTTAAAATTTCTTGAAACTAGTATATTGAATCAGGAGAGAGCACAGTTCAAAATAATTACCTTATTCATTGACGTTAAATTTAGGGTGTTGGTTGGCAGAGAGACTTAATTTTACTCTGGAAATTATAGAAGCACATATTTAACTGGGTATTTCCCTGTGCTTTGTGTAGGGTGGGTGCCAGAATCAGTGTAGGCCTGTGAGAGTCTGGGATCATGCTTTTCAATAACTGAGCCACTGGCATCAAGCAGCTACACAGTCATTCATCCACCTGGGTTCTTTCAAGCTACCACTTTTCAGAACCTGCACAACAATATTGAAAATTAAAACCAGTAATAGAAAAAAATGTTAAATCAGTGGCCATAAAATTTAATGGGTTTATAGCAGTCTTAACACAGTAGGACTGAATTATCATGTTAATTTAATTTCCATTTCTAAATGAACCAGAAGGCACAATAAAGGTCAATTAACCACTGTCTTCCCGGCCTTCTTTTATTCTTCTAGTGTCTCATTTAAATCACAGTCACCTCCAAAGCACTCAAATATTTTCTGGAAGTTCATGTATTTCTCTCAGAGATTCTATATTAGTACAATACAGCTAACAACACATCAGGTGCACAAATACATGGATTGCTTTACCATGTTCTATCTGTATCTGCAGATAAGTCTGTGTCAGAGCTAAATAAACATTGCAGAAAGCTTTATTTGCTGGTATTCATTGCTCTATCATTATTTCTTGAGGAGTTTTGGGCTTTGGAAGATTAGCATTAGCTCTGATCTTTGTCCTTGCAAGCAAAAGGGGTGTGTGCATCCTTCCCTTCCTGTTTCCTCTGCTCACAGTGCTCTCCATCACTGTTGGTGAAGCAAATTCAAAGCCTTCCCTAAAATTAGCATATGCCATGATGCCCCCAAAATTCACAGCAGTTACCCCAAGAGACTGCTCAGCACATTGCCCAGGCTTATCTCTTTTAAATTGTTTCCCTCTGCAGTCAGTGATTTCCTCCTACCTTACATCTGGAGTGCGAGGTCTCCAGTGCACCATGACAAGCTCACCTTGGTCATTATCTGTAGAAATAGAGACTGGGCACTTTAACAGGAATATAGTAATTAGTGCTCTAGGTTTCTTTAGAGGCACCTGTGATTCCCATTGAGATGAGCATGCCAGCCATGTGGATTATGGTATTTGGGATCATGTCACCAAATTTATTGGTGTGCTGCTCATGTGTGCTCAGGAAGGGCTGTGACACCTGGGCACAGATGCCAGCGAACTGCAGGCTGAAGCACAAAAGGTAAAGTCTCTGCAATGTTGAAGCTGATGGGAATTCTGCCTGTTGATTTTAATAGGGCTGGGGTTATACTGGAGACTTTCAACTTCCCAAGGTCATGCAGAGTCTCAGTGATCCTGCTGGGGATGTAGCTGGATGTCTTGGATTGCACCTTAGCCAAGCAGCAAATCTCCCCTCCCTTCTGAGAGTCAAGTCTGCTCATGTCTTAAGCTTTCCTCTGGAATATATTCCTTCTATGTTCTTATTATTCTCTTTCTTCAAAAGACAAAGTTATTTCCTTGTTTCTCTTTCTGTGATGAAATGGGATCCAATGAATTATGATTAGGGCAACATATGTATTAGAGTGTTTTTATTTTTTATTTATTTGTAAAGTTTTTTTATTATGGAATTGGCAAGATTTCCCACCTCATATTTAGGCAGCCTTGAAATATTGATCTAAATAGATGTTAAAAAAAAAAAAAAGACAAATCTTTAATTTTGTGTATTCTGTGGAATTGCACGAGGCCTGAAATGTTGCCATATGAAACAGTGCTCTTTGTATGGTCACATGTGCAGCATGAGCTGTACAGAACTGACATAGCCTGAGGCAACTTTGATTTCTGTATCCAAGCAATACTATTTCTGAAGTCCACAAATCAATTTAGACCCTCCCAACACAGGAAAATCCCCATTATTTACTGGTGCAGAGTGTCTGTTGTGGGACCTGGAGCAAAAATGGAGAGGTACCTCCTGCCCAGTCAACTGGGGCTGCAAGATCCTACCCCCTCTGGCATGTGGGCACAGGCCAGCTGCATCTTCTATGCATTTAATAAATCTGCCCCAGGTTCTGCTAAGCACTGTGTGTTCTGCTGGGCTTTTAAAGGATATGGCAAGTGAGTAAGGTTATGTGTTACTTGGGTCTTGTTCAAAAATTCAGCATAGTTTCCTAAAAGTTCAATTTTTTCCTACTTTGGGTAACGAAATAAATCATGCCCAGTGGGTTTCTTACAGCAAAATGCAGGCTGCTGTTATGACAATGTAAAAGAAGAGCAAAAATAAAGACAGAGAACTAAAGTTTAAAGAGATTTCAGCAATTGTCGATTTCAAATGCAGAAGCCCCTTAGGCAAGTGTCAGGCAAAGCTGGTAGGAGGGAAACCAAGAATAGTCTGTAGAAATAACTCCAAAATGTCATTGAAAAATAGAGGGAATGAATCAATTATATAGAGCTTTTAAAGCCATCCGTTAGAGAACAACAGTTCTTTGCTATAGGAGGAAAAAAATCTCCAGAAGTTTATTCCTACTAAACCATAGTTTGTATTCTAAAAGACAGTAATGCTGTCTGTTGGCATGTGTGAATTCTTCAAGATGTATTTATAAATAGTTATTCTGCTGAAGCAATTACAACTTGTATTGATGGTATTCTAGGCAGGCTCATATTGGTGTTTTCTTTGGCATTTTATCTTTCATTGTGTCAGAGATCCAGACACACTGATCTTGCTATTTTTTTGTATGAAGGCTTGTGCTGGGCATGCCTTTGTGGCTATCACTTAGGTTTCAATTTGTAAAGTCTTGTCAGACATCTGGAAATGATAGCTTATGATGTGACACAAGCAATCCTGTGCCACCCCTAACCACGAGCAGCCATGTAGCCAAAGGGAATAACCCAGGTGCTGAGCTCTGCACAAGATGTGCTTAGCTTGATGGACAATTCTGAATAATAATCCTGTGAATATCAGACCTGTCCTACAATTTCCTGAGTAGAGGAAAGACTTTGGAGAAGTTATTTGGTCCATAGTTCTAAGTTTTCATTCGGAAGAAATTACAGTGGATTTGGATGAACTGAATATGTCAATATAAAAATAAAATGTCTAGTGAGGAAATCTTGGATCCTGAAACTGGTGGGCATCATTTGGCACCCTTGATTTCTATGTTTACTCTTAATTCCAGTCAGGAAAGTTAATATTTGGAATTTGGGGATTTTAGCAAGCACTATGTAAATCAAAATCTTCAAAGTGATTTTGGACGTGCCAGACTTGAGATATTTACTGTTTTATCCACCGTAAGAGCTGCCTATTCTCATGAAGTGCACAGAGCATGCACTGACCACCTGCTCCCTTTCCCCAGCAAGGGTCATACCTGTTAGATTTTTGTGTGAGGCAGATTATTGATGAGTTTTTTTCTGTGCTTACAAAGAAACATACTTTAGGTTTCTTTCCCTTTTTTGATATGAATGTTTGTTAGTTTATTTTTATGACTGGAATGACTTCCTATACTGATGTACTTTGTATTATAGAACATATAGTATGAAAACTAGTATCTACTTTCCCTGTTCTTCATACTGAAAATGTCTATTGGATTAAGGTGGTGGCTTGAGCTGCTTTTTTGGTGATTGTTATTGAGTTTCAGCCAATTAAAAGAGAAAATTAGATACTGAATCATAGAATCATTGGATTAGTTAGGTGGGAAAAGACCATTCAGATCATCTAGTCCAACTGTTACACTGTATGAAACGCAGTGAAAAAATAATTTTCTTTGACCAGCTTGGCCACTGAAAGAAAACTGCCAGTAACATTATTTCTCTGAGAGGAATGCAACCTATGTGTGCATATATATTTGTTTCCTGCTACATCTGCCAGGAAAGCTGGAGAAAGATGTTACTCATTACCTACTTGGAAACATCTGTCCATTTTCAGAGCATAGCTTTTACAAGGCATGATATTAAATATTACATTTACACATCCTGAAAAGATTTAGAAAGGGAACAAAACTGTTACAAACAGTGAAGGGAATGTGGTTAGACTTAGCAGTCAGAAATGAATGAACGCGTTTTTGCAGAGGAACGCCCTGCAAAGCTGCTGCTGGAGAGCAGGGGAGCTGCTTGCTTGGCTTGGAGACAACTCCATCCAGGGTTTTCTGTCTCTCTCCCTGATGCCCTCCTCCTCTTTATCCCAGCCAGTCAGAGTACTGCCTGTATGGCACGCTGTCCTGGTCAGCCAAAGTACAAAAGAAACTCAAGACCACGGTTGCATGTACACAAACCTAAGTCCCTTTGCCCTAGTGGTGTGCTTAGAGCCTGATGGGCTCCTGTTTGGAGCACTGGGACCTGGGTTGGTTGGTAGAAACTTCAAGAAAAGGATTATGGTAAGATCTGAGTTTCAGCTACCAAATTCATCGATTACTTCAACTCTTATTGTTCCTTTAATAGTTGAGTACTCTACTATTTTCTGCTCCTTTAGTCATGAAAGTGGAACTAAATGTCCATTTACAAGTCAGTGTCACAAGGCACTGAGGGGCAAGAAGTTTTACTATTGACTGAAAAATAGAGGTTATAATATCATAATATACTTCAGCACAGGGAGGTGAGCCAGTTCAATGCATCTCTCCCTTACCTTGCATCCTGTGTCTCTCCCTCACATCCTCTTCACAGACACAGAGAGGAGGGACACAGAGGACATCTCTGGGGCTAATGGCCTTTCTTCTATTTATAGTTCTCAACTGGGGACTGACTGATTACATTTTTATAGTCACTTGTCCCTTTCAACTCATAGAATGGTTTCTTTTTCCTCCTCTTTTTTTTATTTTTTTTTTTTTTTTTTATTAAGGCTAACTGTCATTCCATTGAAAGCTTTCTCCTTTCAGGAAATCTTTAACAGGGTTGCACACATTGTCTCTCTGTTGGTCATGCTGCTTTTAGTACTGCACAACTGTATTTATCTGAAGGAGATGTTTATTAAACACAGATACACCTTACACAAGCAGCATGTTCATGCTATAATTTTGACCATAGCATCTTGAAATCCACTAGGGCATGATTTCTCTGTGAACTCAGCAAGTCCATGTGTTACTCAATGCATAGGTTTATTCTCCAGAGATTCTGCACAGGTTTATACAATGCCAGAATCAGACATATTTTTTTTAAGGTTTACATTAGGCTATAAAGCAGTGAGAGCTTTTAAAATTACCTACACTAAAAGTGTTTGTAAGTGTGCAAGTCTGTATCTAAGCGCCTTTTACTACAGTTAAGTTACAGGAAACAGTTTCTAGGATTTTAATGTTTGTTCAATTCGTCCAAATATTATATAGGAGAATGAAATTCATATCAGTAATCTTTGCAACTTTTAAGTTAGCAATATATTATTACTGCAATAATGTTTAAGTGTTCTTATTTAATTACAAATGCAAATATTCTTAAAATCAGTATTAGACAAAATTTGAGGAGAATTAGTCCTAAATCTCAGATGTGTTATAGTGAAATGTAAGTCTATTTAATTTAGCTGATGTTTTAAATTAACAAAATTATGCGAAGTCAACTTGCTTGAATAGGTGGGGCAGACAAGGCAGGAGGGTGGCGTTGTATGTAGTGGAGGGGCTGGAACGAATGGAGCTCGCAGTTGGCAGTGGCAACCTTGAGAGCCTCTGGGTAAGGACTGAGGGACAAACAAATACTGCAGGTGTCATCACTGGAGTCTGCTGTAGACCTCTCAGGTAGGATGATGATGCTGATGAATTATTCTTCAAGGAACTAAGGGGCACCTCCAAGTCAAGTGCCATTGTCCTTTAGGAGGGACTTCAGTTGGCTGGAAATTAACTGGGAGCATCACACAGCTATTACTAACAGCTCCAAGAGATTCCTAAAACATCTGGATGATAACTTCATGGTACAGGTACTAAGGGAGCTGACTCAGACAGCTTCCTTGATCTGCTGCTTGTCCACAGAGTGGATCTCGTGAGTGATGTGGTGACTGGCACTGTCTTGGCCATGGCTACCATGAAGTGATCGAGTTTAAAATCTTTGTTGACAGGAGGAAAAGTGCAGGAAAACCTCAGCTCTGGACATGAGGAGAGCAGACTTCAGGCTGCTCAGGGATCAAGTTAGAAAACTCCCCTGGGGAAATACTTTTGAAGGTGCTGGACTCCATTGTGCTGGTCTCTTTTTGAGCACCACCTTCTAATGGCACAAGAATGGGCAATTCCAAAATGTTGGAAGTCAAGCAAATAAGGCAGAAGGCTGGCTTGGCTGAACAGGGATCTTCTTTTGGGTCTAAGGCAAAAAAAGGAGAGGGTGTGTGTGTGCCCAGTGTAAGCAAGGTGAGGTGACCTGGAAGAATACAGAGATGCAGTCTGCCACTAAAGGAAGAAAATCCATGCAACCAAAGACCAATTGGAGTTGAAGCTGGCCAGAAATGTGAGGGACAATAAGAAGTTATTTTAAATATGTTAGTGGCAAAAGGCAGCATAGAAATAACATCAGCTGTTACAGGATTAGATGGGCACCTCACAAACAGGGATATGGACAAAGGAGAGATGTTTAATGCATTCTTTGCCTCTCTGCAACGCAGATGATGAGCCAAGGAGGTCTCAGTGAAAATAATAAACTCTCAGTTGATCCTGAACTTGAGTGGGATTTGCTCCTGCAGCTGGATCCCTGTAAGTCTATGAGTCCTAGGAGGATTAATCCAAGAATACTCAAAGAGCTGACAGATATCATCGCGAGGCCTGTCAGTGATTTTTGAATGGTCCTGGCAATCCGGAGAGGTCCCAGCTGACTGGAAACTGCCTAATGGTGTCCTAGATTTCAGGAAGGGCAAGGAAAATGACCCTGTAACTGGCTCCTGCATTGNGGATCCCTGTAAGTCTATGAGTCCTAGGAGGATTAATCCAAGAATACTCAAAGAGCTGACAGATATCATCGCGAGGCCTGTCAGTGATTTTTGAATGGTCCTGGCAATCCGGAGAGGTCCCAGCTGACTGGAAACTGCCTAATGGTGTCCTAGATTTCAGGAAGGGCAAGGAAAATGACCCTGTAACTGGCTCCTGCATTGGGCACAAAGGGTTATAATAAATGGGGTGACATCAGGCTGGTGACTGGTCACTAGTGGGGTTTCACAGGGTCAGTTCTCTTCAACATCTTCATAAATGACTTGGATGCAGGACTTGAAGACATACTAAATAAGTTTGCTGATGATACTAAACTGGGAGGGGCTGTTGACTCCCTTGAAAGCAGAGAGGCCCTGGAGAGACACCCAGGTGAGTTAGAGGGCTGGGCAATCACCAACTATATGAAGTTTAACAAAGGTAAGTGCTGGATTGTGCACCTGGGATGGGGCAATCCTGGATGTACAGACAGCCTGGGGAACAGGAGGCTGAAGAGCAGTGCCACAGAAAGGACCTGGAGGTCCTGGTCAGTGGCAAGTTAAATATGGGTCAGCACTGCCCTGGCAGCCAGGAGGGCCAGCCATGTCCTGAGAGCATCAGGCACAGCATCGCAGCCAGGCAAGGAGGGGATTGTCCTGCTCTGCTCTGCACTGGGGCAGCCTCACCTCAAGTGCTGGGGGCAGTTTTGGTTACTGCAGTACAAAAAAATACTTTATGCTATTAGAGAGTGTCCAAAGGAGTGTCCCTTAAAGGATGGTGAAGGGTCTGGAGGGCAAGCTCCCGCCTACTTCCTCATCTGCCTGTGAAGTCTGTAGCAGTCTGTGGATATTTTGTTCATGTCTTGTTTTTTCAAGTTTCGACATTGTCTGAGAGAATTCGTGGCTAACCACTTATGATTTTCTTCAGACATTTAATGAGGACATACTAGATTTTTTTTTACTAGTGTTGTTATCATTTTAGATGGATTCAGGGATGTGATAACATTCTAGATGACTACAGTGCTTCCTTTTCCAGTTTCCGCACTGTGTTTATTACAGCAGTTTCCTATTCACCATGGTATCTGGGTATTATTTAGATACTGAAATTTAATATGAAACTAAAAACATACCAGGCAGCCTGATTCCTATCTTTTTCACCTGTCAATAAATGGAATCCTTGCAGTAAGAACTGTACAACTGGGAAAGTCATATTTAAGAGATCTCACTCTGCAGCCCAAAGTTGGGCAGATATAGACCTTGTGAGGTCTCAGCTGAAACCTGTTCTAAAGATAAGGCCGTTATATATGAGTGCCCTGATTTCATATCCCATGAGTTAATGTCTGGGAGTCAGTAATAGAAACATCTCAGAATATTCCAGCTACCATACTGACATGAGGAAACACCTGGGTATCATATTAGGTGATCTAGAAATAGCTAATCTGGACAGATGTGGTAAAAGTGGTTGAAGGGAAGTAGCTTCTAAGATGCTTATTTATATGGTGTTCAGCAACAGTATCCAAAGAGATTTTCACCCTGAAGATTCTGAGGATGCCTTACAGATGACATACTGTCTTGTAAATCCATGTGTCTTGTTTTTGAGTCATGTCATGTCATCTCTGGGATAAGGCTTGGAATCTATTTCCTTTCTTACACTCCATTTCCACTGACTTTTTTAATAGATCAGGGACAGTGCTGATGGGCTGTCTGATTTCCAAAAGCCTTTGAGACACATGTAAGTAGTGATGGCTTTTTTTATTCAGAACCCGATCTCTCCTGAACAGCACCCCTGAGAAATGGGTTGGAGATTGGTCTGAATCCAGTCTATGAGGAGTTTCAACCACTGCCTGCAGTGAACTATGTTGCATCTTATTAAAGAGACCTTGTGAATGAAACTGCAGATTTTACTTGCAAGGTGAGGTATGGAGCATTAGTACCAAGCCTAGGAAATTCTGAAATTCCGCTTTCCTGTTAAGACCAACAGGAGTTTCACAGTGCAGATCAGTCCCCAAATTTTCCAATCAATCGCTTGTGTGTTTGATGAAAATTCTCCTGTAATAAGCTGCAATAAAAAGGCCATATGTATTTTTACTGTACATGTGGAGTTCCATTGGTCCTATGGCTCCAGAGCACTGAAGAGATAAAATAATTTTGCTTAGAAAAGGTGTAAGGTAAACTGGAGTTACTGTATGAAAACAGTCATGTTAATTTTACCTTTGAAGGAAACACACAGACAAAAAAAATCAATGGTTGCTAGGAACCATAACAGAGTGTTGCAAAAAAATGCATAGGAAAAGCCCCTGAAGCAGTTAAAGCAGAACAGAAAAACACAGTCAAAATATTTGTTCCTCCTCTAAAAAAAAACCCGAAAACTTTTAAAAATTGAAGCTGTTCTCTCTTATCTTCCAGTCTAACATGATCATGATTGAAAATCTATCTTTTATAAATTAATACTGTGTTAATGTGCAGTTAAATACACCTTGTTCCTCATAGAAGCCTCTGATATTTTTATTTTTTCTAGTGCAAATTGCATCATAAGGCAGCTAATGTTAGGCAGTGCATCTGGGTAATGACTTGATAAATTATTTGAATCGGTGGTTGCTGACCTCGAGTTTATAATGTGATTTCACAAAAAATCTGCATAGAAACTAATAGAGATGGACATGATTTTTTTCCTAAATATAGCAGCAACTTAGAGAACAGTAAAAAAATAAGTAGAAAAGTTAACAAGCACAGTTCCTTAGCTTATCATTGACTTGAAGACAGCCAGTTGTGATAAACTTCTGCTGCTGTCATTGACAACTGGTTTAATGTGTTATTGGTACAGTGTGTATTGCTGGATTATTTTAAAGTGCTTGTCTGAAAAGGTACATTGATAATAGGATAGCAGTATGGGCCAAAAATGAAGAATGTACATTGTACTTCTGGTATCTATCTTATCTTTCTGGTATTGCATATTAAAAAGTTTAATAAAGCTATGACCTGTTGCTTATGAGCTGGCATGTAGACTTAGAGCACACACTATTTGTTTGCCAGCTCCTTTGTTCTTACACTTTGAGGGCCTGATTCCCCTCTCCCCACCTTTGTTACTGAAGGCAAAATAAAGAAAATATAGGAATGCATGAGGTACTATACAAAAAGCATTTGAGAGAGCTGCCTTTGTGGTGTGATTGGTCATTAATATGGACATTGCCAGACATTTGGGGTTAACGCTGGAGAGGCTTTCTATAACTTGGCTGCTCTTGCAGTGAAGCCATCTGTCTATTTCTTGAATGTTTTGTGGAGTCCATGAGATGACATGTAAAGTTTCTGAACACTGAAAGGGAAAGAGGAGCTGTGCAGAGTGTCCGTGATCTCGACTCTATGTCCCCATAGTTGTGACCAGTTGTGACTAGCAACCAGAGCTAGTTATATTGAACCTCATCCCTGAAGATCCTGCACTGCGTTACCACAAAACAAAATTTAGTGACTCACTTTCATGGGCCCTAGTCTGAAATTGGCTTTCCTCCATCAAGGAGGGATGTAAGGTAAGTTAGACATACTTCTAGGGACAGCTTCCTGCAGTCTTCAGGTCCAGCCCTGCGAGTGACTAAGAACAGTTGCTGCCGTGTCTAAAGGAAGGGAGGGAGAATCAGAGAAACACAGAATGCCTCAGGCTGGAAGACCCCTTAGAGATCATCTCGTTCCAACCCACCTGTCATGGACAGGGACACCTTCCGCTAGACCAGGCTGCTCAGAGCCCCATCCACCCTGGCCTCGAACACTTACAGAGATGGGGCATTTGTAACTTCTCTGGATGGCCTCTTCCAGTGGCTCACCTATTTCTCCTCAGCAATTAGGAATTTCTTCCTAATTTGAAACCTAATTTGAAACCATCCCCAATTGTCATCACTACATGCTCTTGCAAAAAGGTTATGTCCATCTTTCTTGTAGGCTCCCTTCAAGAAGTGGAAGGCCACAATTGGTCACCTCAAAACTGGTTCTCTTCTCCAGGCTGAATAATCCCAATTCTCTCATCCTTTCCTCATAGGAGAGGTGCTCCATCCCTCTGATCATCTTGGTGGCTTCTCTGGACTTGCTCCAACAGGTTCCTCTGCTGGGTATCCCAGAGCTGGATTCAGTACTTGAGGGTGGTTCTCACCAGAGAGGAGCAGAAGGGCAGAATCTCCTCCCTGGCCCTGCTGCCCACACAGCTTTGGATGCAGCCCAGGACACAGCTGCCTTTCTGAGGTGCAAGTGCACATTGTTGGGTCATGTCCAGCCTCTCACCCACGAGCACCCCCAAGTCCTCCTCAGCAGGGCTGCTCTGGATCTGTTCATCTCCAGTCTGTGTTGATACCACAACCCCAAGCCCAACCCCAACCCAGGTGCAGCACTTTGCACTTGTATTGTTAAACCTCATGAGATTCCCATGGACTCACTTCTAGAGCTTGTCCAGGTCCTTCTGGATGGCATCCCCTGCTTCAGGTGTGTCAACCGCACCACTCTGCTGGGTGTCATCTGCAAATTTGCTGAGGCTGCACTTGATAGCTTCTTCTAGTTAATTAATGAAGGTAATAAATAACACTTTCCCCAGTACGAACCCCAAAGAGGCACCAGTTATCACTGATACCCATTGAACTTTGAGCTGTTGACCACTACCCTATGTGACTGTCCAACCATTTCCTCATCCACCTAGCAGTCCACTCATCATATCCACCTCTCTTCCATTTAAAGAGGGACACTGTGGAGACAATGTCAAAGGCTTTACAGAAGTCTAGATAAATTATACCTATATCCCTTCCCATGTCCACTGATATAATTAATCCATCATAGAAGGCCACTAGGTTGGTCAGGCATGACTTGCCCTTGGTGCAGCCATGCTGGGTGTCCCGAGTCACCTCCCTGTCCTCCATGTATCTTAGCACAGCTTCTAGGGGGATCTGTCCCATTATCTTCCCAGGCACAGAGGTGAGGCAGACAGGCTGGTAATTTCCAGTCCTCCTTTTTACCCTTTTTAAAGATGAGTACAATGTTTCCCTTTTTCCAGTCAACTGGGACTTCCCTTGCCTGCCATGACTTTTCAAATATCATAGAGAGTGACTTGGCAACTACGTCAGCAATTCCCTGAGGGAGTTGGCAATTCCCTCAGGGCTCTGGGATGCTTCTCATTGGCTCCCACAGACTTATGTTTGTTCATGTTCCCCAGGTGATCTTTATGTATAGTGGGAAGCACTTTGCTTTGGGACAGCAAGTTCCCATCTTGCTGTCCATCCACTTGAGAGCTGTGAGAAGACTGAGGCTTCCTCATCTATTGCTACCAGTTTTCTAGTGTTATTTATCAGGGGGTACATCTTCTTTGACCTTCATTTTCTGGCTAACCTACCTGTGTAAAGCGCTTCCAGTTATTCTTCATATCCCTTGAGAAGTTTAGTTCCAGCTTCAAGGAAGGGAAGGCTGTGTTAGAGCTGAAGAATGGGGGACCTGAGGATTGAGGTCAGCCCCATGTAAATTTAGGGGAACTAATCCATCACCTGTGACAATTTCACATGAGATGGCAATAATTTACATTCAAAACTTAAATTTGGCACACTGCGTTTGGTGGAGTTGTGGCAGGTTTGGACCCATTGGGGTTTAAACACATACAGTTGGTTTATTTCTCAATTCAGCTAAATACAAAAAGGGTTATTTTCTTTTAAAGGGTTTTTGAATTGTTTGGATTTCATGTTGTGGAACATCATCCAATGACTATTTTCTGCCAAAAATGAGATAGATTCCTTTCAAAGACATGAGTCTTCAATAAACATGTTGTAGAGAGTAGAAATATGGAATTTTAATCTTGATTATAAACCTGGCAGTTTAAAACTTCCTTTGTAATTAAAATAATTTCCAAATGCCTGTGATCTCTCAACCTATTTAGTAACAGTGGGATCTACATCACTCCATCAGGGCAAATGTTGACATGCTCATGGACCTGAAATTTGAGTCTTCCTCCCATCATTGAAACAGACATGCCTGCAGGAAGGCTAAGGAAATTTGCTTGGCCACTAGAGAGTAAAATCTAGCCTGTTTCTTGATTTTTGGTGAAGAGGAATTTCAAGTCTACAAATTTTGTTAGTTTTATAAAAACTTGAAACTCAAGAAAATCTAAAAGTTTACTCCAAATCTAAAACACTGCCAGCTCCTGCTGGATGCACATCAGCAACTGCACTCCAATAACAATGGCCAATCAGTAACAAAATTGGAAACATCCACAAAAAATTTGAAATTTTAAAAACTTCATAATGTAACTCTTAAGTCCAATCTTGCACTGACTTGTGACTGTTATTGTACGGAATAGATTTAAGGTTTATTAAATTAGAACATGTCACTACAGATTAAAAAAAGAAGTTCATGTATATATTCTAGTATAGGCATAATGATATTCTCAGAGTAAGTACATGATTGACACCAGTACTAGATACATTTTTATTTGTTCCTCTGGAAAATCAATTATCATTCCTTAAATATCCTCTGGTCTCTCTCAGATAAAGAAAGCTATCTGTTCTTACATGGGAAGCATATTTTAATTAAGAGATCTGCTTTTTTCTAATTTTGATGGACATCACAGTTAAATTTTTACATGGCAATTGTTCAGAGCCTGGGCATGCCAGACCTGCTCAGACAGACTCATAACACCTGACAGACACAATTTAATTGTTAGCACTATTGAACTTTCTGACTATCAAGCTTTTGAGGTCTGATTAATATATGGTGAATGTAATATATATAAACCCCCCAGACACTCACACTAAATAATCCTCTGCACTTCTTTCCTTCTTTGCAAGAGCTCAGAATTCATTATTGAAGTTAAGGAATTATAACTCACAGCATCATTATGGGAAGTATTATTCATCATATCTTACACCTGAATAAACAGGAGTAGAGAGAAATTAAAACAGATCTGCAGAAGGAGGATCCTTCTCCAGACTTTCAGCATTGCCCTTCTTTCAGTCTTAAATGTTTTTTTATCTATTTCTTCCCACTAAAGTGAGAATAGAAAGAAGGTTTATTTTGTTATCACTTTACACCACATCATAAGGAAGCAAAAGGACCCAGCCAGCATAAATCATCTATTGACATATAATTGTTTATTTGTGGTACTGCTCTTCATTGCCAGAACAGAGATTGATTTGGTGCTGTCAGGGCTGGTAGCTCTTTTAAAGCTCTACAGGCTTTGAAGTCCAACTAGGCTAAGTATGACTAAATTTAGCAGATTTGACTCTTTGTGGAGTGTCTGTGATAGCAGTGCAGGAGAAGGATTTTCTAATGGTGTGGGCCCTCAGCAAAGTAGCTGGTGCACCATCAAACCAGAGTGTGTTCAGGGGTCTCCAATTGCTCTAGCTTTCCCCTCAGCTAGACTTCAATTTTGGGTTAAAAGCAGCATCTACATCACTTTTGAAAATTCTTCAGCAGACTTTAAACTTGATTGGGTCTTGTCTGATTGTCACCTGACTGAGAGTCACCTCTCTGCAGTTCCCCAATAATTCACAAAGCCAATTAGCTGTGGCCTTCAGTCCTTCTTCCCATCTGTGGGCTAAGGGAGGGAGCTGAAGTCCATTTTAAGCTCTGAGATGACACCTGAGTCCTGCAGCCAGCTTACAGATATGCTCCAAGGGCAAACATGTCACAATGCCCTTCCATTCACTTCACAGTTCCCTTTTTCCTCAAAAACAACTGATCTGTGAGCAGGAAAACTATTTACTCAAAAATAAAGAGTAAAATGTTTTTCCTCTTCGATAATGTTCCCTGTTCTTTCAGTAGGTATTATGTTCTGTAATGTGCTGTGTGTGCACCCATTTTGTCATCGCTTTGGGTCATCCTTGCTCACAATTGGTTATTTACTCAGGGGCTTTTGAAATTATTGAGTTGACACATCTGTCAGACAGCAAAAGCAGAAATGCTAAAAGGTCACTTGGAGAGAAACCAGCTGCTTCAGACAAACCTTTCTGCCTTCAAATAGCACAATCATTATAGTCTAACAGATGGGGCCTCTGCTTTCATTTCTGCTTTTCTCCTTCACTTCAGGTATTTAGATATACTACCTCATTGCCAGGTCAACACAGGCCTTCTAGTAATTACCTGCACAATAGGCAGCTCTCCGCTTAGGAGAAAACAGCTCCATTTTCTGTCTGCAAATGGGGAACCTGTTTCCTCACAGATATGAGTTACAGAAGGCTGGCCACAAACTTTCCTGGTAACAGATTAATTTGGACACCAGTCATTACACCAGGAAGCAAGCATTTAGTACTGATCTAACACTTCAGAGAGCCTGGGAGCTTTTGGCAAAGATGGTGATAAGTAGAAGTGAATGGATAATTCTTAACAAATAATTTAGTCAACAAATTTGGACTCCCTCCCCGTTTGGTGAACATTAACCAAACAATTGAGATTTCCTCTGATTTATTCAATACCCGTGTTTTTGAAAGAGCAGCCATTCAGATGATTTACATTGCAGCTGGTGAGTGATGACAATTGTGAATCATGCTGTTGGGCTGCTGCGAGTGGTAAATCATGTGATACTGTTTCTGTGCTGTGACTGGGCACAGCAGAGGGATTGCTTCTGACATAATTGCTCTCCTGTTTTAAACTTCTCTTTCAAGGGAAAATATGTCAAAGGCTTGATTACTCATCAAGCATGTGGGAAAGGAAAAATGGGAAGCTGCAGAAGTATTCAGGTGAAGGGAAAAGTAAGGTTCTCACCAAGCTTTCCTCTGGTCAGATATTTCCAGATACATTTCCAGAAGCATTTACAAAAATTCTTGGACAAGAAAAAGGCTGATTTTCAATAGTAAAAAAACATAACAAAATCAAAAGCATTAAAATGGCATTCATTGTTTTAAAGAATCCAATTAGATTTCAAATCAAATCAATGTCCAAGAGAAAAGTTATGTATTTTGACAGAGAACACATATTTGAACTGTGTGAAAATTCTTGATTTTCAATAGACAAAGTGGAACATTTTTAAAAATAAAATTCATGCAATAACTGTGGGCAATAACAGAAAACTGAACATTGTGCTTTTGGAAGGTCAGTGCTCTATAAATTAAGCAGTATTGGAAGTGGTGCTTTCAAAGTAAGTATGTATCCATTATGTAATCCATTTTAGAGAGCTTTTAACACCAAGTGGCACCAGGACACAGAAATTTCAAAACAGCTGAATCCATTGTAAATCTGCTATTCTTTGGAAACACAGAAGGAGGTAAAGGAAGGTCTTTACTCGATGGTACTGATCAGCTGGCACAAAGAAAGAATGAACAATTCAGAAAGCATCTTTTGGTTTTGGTGTGGGTTGATTATAGTGGTTCATGTCACTTAATTTCAGGTAATCTATCCTATTGATAGGGTAGACTAATCCTGAAGCTGTGGTTAGTAAATCTGAAGAATACTGTGAATTGTATGAAAACTAATTACAGGAAGGAAATATTTTAATCACCAGGATTGTGATGTAACATGTCATAAAATTCTCTATAAGGTCAAATCTTAAAAACATATCTTGCAGTCTTTAAAAGCCATCTGGTAAAAAAAAAAAAAAAAGGATCATGACTGTACTCCTAGTCAAGGCATTTAGGAAACAGTAATATCTAACATTTGAAATTGCAAAAAAGCAGAAACAGCTCAGTCAAGGATGAAGCATTGGAAAGGGAAGACAGTGCTTCCCACCAGGCTTGTGTAATACTAAATTATGCAAAAAAAAGAGACATCATATGTGAAGATCTGCAAAACTCAATAACCTAAGCAGCAAAAAATTCCTGAGAATTTGCTGTGCATCCTGTTTGAACTAACCTAAAGCAGGAGAATCTCTGCAGCAGAAATGGGTCCAGAACTGGGCATCCTGAGTTCGTTCAGATCCACGCAGAGTCTTGACAGAGACTGAGGGATTTCTCTAGAAAGCAAAGTCCACTGGTAAGGGAGGTCAAGAGCTGTGCTCCAGGCTCTTGCTCCACAAATTGAGGAACCCA
This sequence comes from Bombycilla garrulus, assembly GCA_013400315.1. Lineage (NCBI taxonomy): Eukaryota > Metazoa > Chordata > Aves > Passeriformes > Bombycillidae > Bombycilla > Bombycilla garrulus. Next base: position 304,796 of record VXBU01006602.1, on the reverse strand, counting down.
TAAGCTAGAAGTGCCAGGATGTCATTCCCTAAAATGGTACTGAAAAATATGTTTGCATGAATACACAAAAGTTGTTCAGGGACTGAGAGATCCAAGGTAGAGCCAGTACTTGTCCCAAATGATTAGTGACACTGAGGAAGTTGTCAAGGCTTAGAACTTATGCCAAAAACACAGGCCAAGTCAAGCAAGAGAGTCCATGTTGGCACGGGAAAAATTGTTCTCCTTAAGCAAAGTATGCACAGAATTGTTTAGAATGACTGGAAAACATTATGTACTTGTCCTAGGCTATTATTCTCATGTCAGTAGAATAGCTTTACTAGAAGATACTAGAGCTAAACTGTGATTATGCTTGTCAAATGTGTTTACACTAGACATGGAATACCTGGCATAGCAATGCTTGGCAAAGAAGCACAGCTTAATAGGCACAAGTGCTGGCTGCTGGTGGTGAGTTTGGGGTTTAGATCTGTAATCCCTTGTCTTTTATTTACACCAGTCCAATGGGCAGGTTGGAAACTGTGTCAGTGTAATAGATTTGCTCTTAAAAAGAGATTGTTAAGTCTGGCTCTAATCCATAGTAAGGACAAACTGCTAAATTGCTACATGAAAATGATGCTGATTTTAGCTCTGAGCAGGGTTGAAGTTAGCAGTGGTATCCTAGGAATTGTCAGCCTAGTGACATTGTCAGCAGACTGAAGGGAGATACATAGTCCCACCACTTTACAGCTTGCTAGGTGAATTAACTATTTTTTTTTTTCAGAGATGTTATGTGAGTAAAATTCCTGGCAGGTTAAAAGAGAAAAGCACAAGGATACTGTACGTATAAAAAGAGCAGACTGTGTGGTAGCTGCTGCTGTTGGGAAGGTGGTAGAGAGCTGTGTGTGGCAGTGAGAGCCCTCCTTCCTGTGCAGCCACTGTGTTAAAAGATGCCCTTGTGCACCAGAACAGAAATAAGCACCTAAAATAATGTCATGAGAGAACACATCAGAGAAAAAAGAGGCAAAAAGCCAAATGGCATCGGCTCCTGTCTGTGCATCTTTAAGTCTAAGGGTTGTGCTCAGGCCTCCAGATCCTTTTGTATTCAAGTTATTGACTTGCATCAGGTTTATGCAAGTTGCTGAAAGTCATTACCAGCCTAAGGTTGTTATATGTCCAATGTGAGATGAATTGGTTGTGCTTGACAGCTGGGGTAGAGCTTAGATGCTTAGATGCAGAACATATTGCCATCAGGTCTCTTTCTTTCACAGTACATGGCAGAGATTCTCTTTTTTTATTTTTTTTTTTTTTTCCTCCCTGCAATTCCCTTCTTACCATCAAATATTCTGTAAGAGTTGCTAGGAGCTGGATTGGCAGTGTTCTGCCTCGGAATGATTTCCTGTGCTGCTCAGGAGTCCCTGGTCAGGGGTAAGCCTGTGAGATCTGATAAAAGCAGGTTGAGATGCTTTGAGGAATGGTGGCAACCTAAAATCACTAAAAAACCTGAGGTTAAGGAATTTACACTAAAGGGAGCAGACTGTAGTCTGAGTTAACATATTTAATGTCAGCTCCAGCACATCTCTTTTAAAAAATCTTAAAATTTGTACCTCCTGAATCCTGTGTTTGAAGATGTGAAGAGGGAACATTATTATCATCCATCATTAAATCCACTGAGTGTCAAACTTATCACCTTGACACTTTAATGATCCTTAAGATGTCCTTGTAAAAGCTGGGTACCATGGCAACCACTCAAACACAGGGCCTTGGCATTGCTGAACTTCTCTTAATAAATCAGACATAATTGGCATCTATGTATTATAATAAATTAAAAGTTATTCAACTGGAATGATTTTATATTGTACAATATTAAGTCATTAAGTTTGCTGTTCTGATGTCTCCTTTGCGATATAACTCCTGTGTGTGCTTTTTAACACAGCAGATTTTATCTTCCCCTCACAAAGTACAACTGGGGGGATTTGAAGGTGTAGCAAATCTGTGCATAGTCTGTCACCCACAGCAAAGTGGGTTTAAACCAGAACCCCCTTGAAATTATTTGTTCCTGAGGACCAAAGTAATTAGATTAGGCAGGTTAAAATTACCTGTACATTTACTCAGGATGCTGCAGGATCCTTCTGCAGTGATCTGACCTTCCCTTTGTCTTCTGTGTCCCTCTGCATGGAGGGACATGTCCCTTCTGCATGTCACCTGCATGGCAGCTGGGGTGATTTGTCATGGCAAAGGTGGGTGTAGCCCCCAGGAAATACCTGGGGAAGGTCAGAGGGGCTGTGCCATCCCTGTGATGCCACTGTGCCCCTTGAGTGGAACTCAGCTCTGTGCCTGCTCCATCTTGACTCTGTCCTTCCTGACTGCCTCAGGTCACCTTTTGGAAGAGGTCTGGTTAGGAGTTACAAATCCTTGAAGGTATAAAAAGAAAACTGCCATATAACCAGGTTCTTCCTATTGGTTCTGTCCTCTATGGCAGCACCAGCTACAGAGAAGAGGGTTTGAATTCACTGCCTCTGTCTTGCAAAGGTCTTCACGCTGTCTGTGTAGCACTTTCTGGAATCAGACTGCTTGAATGGAATATGAAATGTTGGGTGGAAAACTTGAAAGCATATTAAAAGTATTCCCCTGACAGAATGAATAGGTCTAGTTGTTAAATGCAGTCTCCTTCCTTTCTTTAAAGATATTTTATTTTATTGATTTTCTGAATGGGTCCTTCATGTCACAGAGTTATAAGGTATTTCAAAAATTAATTATTTAGCCCATAGGATGACTACAGTGGAAGCCATGTGAAATTTCCATTTGTTTTGTGCAGATTTGGATTTTTAAATGTCTGGATTTTAAAGCATAAACCTATTCTGTTAATGAGACCAGGAAACAGAAAAACAGTATTTTTATTGTACCATATTGCATTAGCCAACTATAGAAAAAGACCAGGAGAATGAATTCACAGTGATAATACCAGATACACTGATGGGAAATGGGAGTGCAGTCAGGTTCTCAGTTAAGTCACTGTGAGCTCTAGCTGGACTGAGGTCTGTCTGAAAGTCTATTTGTACCTTGCCTGACCAGATTTTGTGACTCTGTACTGATTTTTGTGCCATGTTCAGTTTTCTCTTGATGCCACAGTGGTGGCTTTCTGACCTTCCTCTGATTTGGTACTAAAATAAACAAAGTCAAAAGAACTGGTCCTTTGGACATGTTTGTCCATCTGTTAACTAGCAAGGAAATCATGTGTGAGTGCTCTTTTTGTGGGCACAAGGTCTCTTTGTACACAGGGTCTACACAGTGTGGCACAGTGACAGCAGCACGTTTTTGGATAGGTCTGCATTACACATGCCTAAGAAGTTCTCAACACACAGCAGAGTATTTGTGAATATACTTAATTTGAAACCTGTTTCAATATTTCACTGATAGAAAAAGCCTGCTAATACTTATGCAAGTGTTTATCTGGACTGCTGAGCTAATTAAGACTGGTCATCTAGACAGTGAAGCTAAGTCAAAACATAAACATCTATCTATGTGTCGTGATTTTAACTATTATCCTGGTTGCCCTTCATGCCCAGTTGTTTCTTAGGCTTTCCAGTTGTGTTTTATATTCAGGTATCAACTCTCAAGGACAAAGAGAGGGTCTGAGCTTTTGGTGGCAAACAGCTGTAGCATGCTGGAAGATGCTCAAAAAGAATGTTAATCATTAAAGGGATGTTAGTGGTTCCCTTCTTTCACCACTACTGCACAGTTGTATCAGACAGTACAACAGTTTGGAGCAATAAAATAAAAATATATCCTTGATCACAATAACATTATCAATACACAAATATTTTAAAGTAAAAAGGTTATTGTTGAAATATGTTGTTTATATTTTGTTATTATTTATTATAATTTATTATTTTTATGAATACTTTTGTTTTTAATATCATCTTGCTAATATAGGATCAAAATCCAAAGGAAGTTGAATTTAGTTACTGAAATTTATGTTTTAAAGAAGTGAGACCCAATTTTAGATGTCTTTGATTTCTCACAAAAACTGATTTATTGCCCCAAATTCAAAAGGTCACAGAATTGAAAAAATAATATTTTAATTTCCTTAGTCTTATATAAGGTCTTACTAAAAGTATTTTGGGTTCTGATACACAAAGACTAATGCTTGCCTACAGAGAAATAATGAGATCCCAAAGAAAAATGCAATGCTACTACAGTATATTTTGTCACACTAATGCCCGGCATAATAGATGTTGTTATTTAAAACATAAAGTTCTGAGAAGTGTTGCTTAAAAATATTTTCAGGATGATTTTAGCAAATGCTTCTACACACTTCTGCAACTCACTGTGTTCACAATTCCTTTCACTACTGATGAACTTTGTGAAGCACTTGTGGAGCTGTTGTGCACAAAGAAGAACATCGTAAGAGGGTGGAGGAGAAAGACCAAAGTAAAACAGAGACCTGCACAAGAAAAGATCTCTATAGTTTAGATGGTGGCTTAGGACTAGAATTAATAGCATTTTGACTGTAGAGCTATTGTTACTTGATCCCTTGTTCCTGCAAAGACAAGTATTTGTTTGGGTATATTAATGCACTTGTTATCACATCACAGCTACCTTAGCTCAAACTTTCTGCATACTAGCAAGTTTTGAAATATCACCTTTCCAAATTATAATTTTCTTTTTCTAAATAGGAATTGCTGTTTTAGTCGTACCAGGAATTCTTATTTTCAGCTATTTCTGCTGATCCCCACATTAAAACATTCACTTTGGTCTAATGGAGGGATGTTTATCAGGTTGCTGTGTGAGACAATTTATATACCTTCCATCATATCCACCACTTAGGGATGTTAGTCCAGCACTTCAGTAGATGCTTTGCTTCAGGCTTGCTACTTATGTCTCTTTTGAGGGTGACATTTTAGTCCTTTAGAAATTGGGCTTTTATTAAAATTCAGTAAAGCCTTGAAACAAAAGCCTTGAAATATTAAATAGGCGTGCCCTGATGCAGCTGCTGTCAGTAATGCTGATGGTGAGGGACACAGCTTGCCTGCTCATCTGTGGATTTTGCATCCTAATACTAATAATTTAAGTGCCTGTTTTATTAGAAACTTTATTGCTTATATAAAAATGGAAGAAAGAAGTGAGAAAGTAGCATGTGATGTGTTGTAGCACATCAGTCGACCTCTTGCCTACACCATTGCTTCTGTTCATGGTTCCCTCTGCAATCAACCTTTTTATTTTTTTAATAGAAACAGAAAAACTGGTGTCTGGCAGCATCTGTGTTTGACTGTGCTTTAATTCACTATGCATCAGCAGGTGTCCAATACTCAATTCTTGATGCTTATACACTGTGTTTCATCTGCTGTCATCCTCAGAGCTAAAAAGTGATGGTCTTCAGTTCAAGTATATCTGTGTAGGAGAGCAGAAGTGTGAACTGCAAGTGCAGCTGGTACAGACCCAAGTGACATCGCTTTGATCTGATTAGTTTCCAGTTCCAGTTTCCAGTTCCAGTCTTAGTCTCCCAGTATGAGGGAAGGCTCATACAACCCCTGCAGAAAGGAATTGTTCTGGGCTTGAGCTTAGCTCAGTCTCTTCCTCCCAAGCTGAGGTCTTGTTGCATCAACAGAATGTATCTGATTTTCCCAAAAGCTGCACAATCTGAGTGGCTTCTTGTCTGGGTGCTGCGGACATTCTAAGGGAGCATAAAATAGCTGTTGGGTAAAGTTTTGAAGAAACAATGATTTTTGAATTCTTAGTTTGTTTTCGCCTTCCATAATGAGATCTAACCTGCAGGTTGCCAGTATCTCTCTTGTACAGTGTGTGGGTAAAAGTGCAAGTGTGACAAGGATGGCTATAAATATTTTTACACTTTATTGTGTTCTGATGCATGCAGGCTGTGCATATCTCTTTATTATTCGTGTTTTCTGTGTTGTGCACTCTTAACTCAAGGGAATTTCCTCTCCCTGAGAGAGAAGGGTGACTGCTCTGTCCTCTAAACTCTGGGAGGACTTGCCCTGCAACTCCTGAGGGCAATGCTGTCCTCATGTTTTCTTTCTCCTTTCCCATATCTAAAGTCAATAATTTTAAGGAAAAAATAGTAATTTTATTTTTAATTCTTGCCTGGCAGTACCAAACACATACTTAGGTGTGGGCTTATTAGAATTGTTTCAGGCTGGTCTTGCCCATAAAAATCTGCCCAGAAGCTTGATTTCTAGGAGGAGCAGCAAAAGAGGAATTAGGTCCTCTTAGTTAAAAGTACTTCTAAAACAAGTTGCTCTTGTAAGCATATTTGTTCATCACCACTAATCTAAATGTGTTGAGTTTATTGGAAATTAGTAATTTTTGAGTAGTGGTGAAAAGGTGTCTTTCTGCTTTCAATAACAGATATTTAGAATACCCATATCCCCTCATCATGCTGCAATACCATTGTCACTTTTATCATAAAAGAATTATGTATCCCTGTATATGAAAAATGCATTCTAGAACTACTCTGAATTAGCTTTTAATGTACTGTGACCTTGAATTGCCCCAGGATATTAATGCTAAATGATTACTTCTGAATGCTTTTTGAATAGCTGCACAGAGCAATTAAATGCACCATACATCACACATGACACAGTTAAACGCCTCTTCTGGTCAAGGAACCTAAACAGTTCTTTCAAATGATGGTAATTCCATATTACTAAAGATGAAAAAAAAAAAGAAAAAGTAATTTGCTAACATTAAGATAAGCATAACCTGGAAGAGGTTATAGCTTTGCCTAAGATGGAACGAAAAAAAAAATTCTTTATGGTGGTCTACAAGGAAGATCACTGCAAAACCAAAGCACCATCACACTACATTTTCTCCCTAGACAAAGGGAGCAATAATAATAAATCCCTTCCTTTCTGACAAGTTGCCATTTTTTTCCTGTAAAATAAAAGAATAACGAATATAGCTCATAAAAATGGGTGTAAAATGTGGACACTGCTATTACGTATGGTATATTGCTCAGCAGTTGATTTTAGAATGTGGAACAACATAAATCTGATCTTTGCAAAACCTTCTAATAAAATTAGTCAAGTTTAGAGATCACAGGGGCCAAGATTAATCTGATAACTGGAGCAAAAGGAGCCTTTTGCTTGGGTCACTGATTCAAATCTGACCTGGTTACTTGAAAGTATGTGCTATTTCAGATGCAGTTGCAATTTTGGCCCAAGTCAGAGCAGACATATCACCTCTCTTGGTATTCAGTGGCTATGAACATTGAATGTGACTGTGCGTGCTCTCAAAAATCAACCCGATTGTTTATATTACACATCAGAGACTGGTGACAACTGCCTGATAGACTCAGCTTTCAGACTACCCCTCAGCACATGCTCCAGACCATTTCCTTGCCTCTAGCCTGGTTCCTGGCAGCAATTTCTACCCTAAGGTAAAGCTGGAGCATCTCTGTCCTTATTTCGCTTCCCAGTCTCCCCCTCAAGGTCTGCTGAGGTTGAGACATCACCATGTGTCAAGCGAACCATCTAAACCACAAAAATGTAAATGGCAATTTACGAACATACTGACCTTGAAGATAACTCCTGAGTAATTCCAAGAAATTGAGCAAGGTCCTGGAAAAAAAAATGAAGCATATACAGAGCATTCTTTGTACAAAATTTCCAGCTTTTCCTGGTGTTTTTTTCTCAAGTTTGGGAGTGGGATGGATTGTGTGTGATGATGTCCAGAGCATGAAAAGGGTTAAGGAAGCAGGACTGTAAAGCTATGGTAAACAGGGCAGGTTTGGGAACTTGGCTTTGTTAGCTGTGTGCTACAGAGCCCCAGGGCATTGCTGGGGAAGGCGGTGGTGGGCTGGCAGAGAAGATGATTGCTAGAGGCAGCAGCTCATTACAGCAGTCCTGCAGCACAAGAAAAACCCAGAAGGGGTATTTTAAATTAGGAATTCATTTCTCTCCATGTATGCTTTAACTTCCATACACTGAGAAGAAACAATCCAACAACCTCCAGAAGCAGATGCTGGGGGAGAATAGGGAGTGAGAGCCACCATTCTTAGGGGTATTGGTGATTCAGCTCTAAGATAGTTTTCACTGCATGTTTTCAGTGTGAGGAAGCTCATTGTTGAATGACTGGATTAGAGTGTGAAGACAAGCTATATGGGCTTTATAAAAGGAGGAAAACGAATTTATGGTAAAACAGATTTGATGCTCCAGCTACTAAAATCAGCTGCTATGCAGTGAAATGTGCATTATGGCTGCCCCATATCAGCCAGTGAGGATGTAGGCAGTAACATATTTGAAAAGTTTGAGCATGACTTAGACTAGCCCAAGGCAAGCAGAACATGCATGACCGGCCCTTGCATGGCAGGTAATCCAAGCTGACACTGACCTTGACAACATTACATGACAATATTTTTACTAGAGGAAACTGACCTTGAGTTTCCCAGCAGTGTTAGATTCCAGCAGGCTTCTCTGCAGCATGAGGACAGCATGGTCCTATTATTTTCATTGCAGAGTTTGGAAGTGTTTGGTGTGGTCAGCAAAACTACCTCTCCCTATTCTGTCCCTGTCTTGGTTTGGTATCACCTCATGGCCTTCGTGGCATCAGCTAGACTGGGACTTGTTTTTGCGAGCTTGTGGAACAGAAAGTGTTCTGGGGAGCATTTCTTGTCTACTGCTTGGCAGAAGGGGCAGTGACCATCATAAGCCATATATGCAAAATACCTGGGGAGAAAGTTTTCCAGAAGAAGGAGGAAAGACTGATGTCCTTGAGCTGCCTCCGCTTCACTAGAAGATGGCAACCTTTGCTCTTCGACTGGTGCACTCTGTGCACCCCTGTCTGCCACAGGCTCCTCCAGAACACATATTTTCTGTAGGGACTCCAATAGTATTAGGCTGTATTTCATGGCTTTGACTTATTTTCCCCATCCTGATTTGATATTAATTTTTTGCTTTATTAATCTCAAAAAAATCAAACCAAACCCAAACAAAACCCAGCATGATGCATTTTTTATTATTTAATTGATGAAGATGTCAATGATAAAGACGTAATTTCATTGTTGAGTGCTTCTTTGGAAAATGTAAAGCTTCATGAAATGTAATTCTACATATTAGGCATCACGAAAAGAGTAAACAAACGGAAGAGATTACTAGAAGCTGGTTTTATGGGACAGAGTCAGACTGTAAATCACTTTTGTTAGCCCTAAATTAGAGAAACAGGTTCTGAAAGGGCAGGTTTTTCTTGCCTGAAGTATCATAGAAATTTCTGGTGTGATGATCTCCATGCACTCTGGAAAGGGTTGGTACATTTTGCCTTTAAAAAAAAAATTAATCAGTCTTTTCTTCTCTCATTAGTATTCACTGTATAGAACCTTCTTTGGGGGCTGCGTAGTCCAAAGGATGGAGACCATGACAGGAGTCTCTGTGAGTGACTGGGAATCTGTTTCCTGTTGATTATCTGGCAGAACTGACAAAATCAGTCTTCTCAGATTTCTTCAGTAATTTCTCTCTCTGTCCCATAACTGTGTAGAATAATTAGTTAATGGGACTAATTCCGTTTTCATTTACACTAATGTCATTATGTGTGATACCTGATGACAACAATGAGATGAAATAAACCTGAAGAAACTGCTGAAGTCAGCATCACAGACAGTATTTGAAAAAACAATAAGTGCAGTCTTTCATCTGGGGTCTGGAGTCATGTGATTTTTCTTTCTCTATTTCCTATGCATTACCAGTAAATATTTTTTTTTTTCCTTTTCTCTGGGTATAAACAGCACAGCTCAATGTTATTATCTCAGTTTTGTCTATGTTCAATGACATTACTTCATTGCTCAGCATCATTATTTCATAAATTCAGCCACTTTGATAAACGGATGGGCAGTTATGATGCTTGACTGTACCACAACAATAACATTGCTCAGAACAAAATGAAGTTGTTCTTTTTCCTGTTCTGCAACTGTCTGGCAGTCTTGAAAAGCAAGAAGAGGTCACAGTTCTGCAGCTATCAGTTGAGGCTTTCTGGGGTAAGAAAAAGACCAGTGGTTTGACGTGTAGGAACCCTATTGAAGTAGTTTTGCCCAATTACTTCAAAATTAATTTTGATACAATTTCTGTATTTTGGTAGGTCAATTTAATGTAAATTTTAGAATTAAGTCTAGCTTTCTCATGCTTTATAGTTAACACAATTCAGATAAATCCCCCATTTACTCATTTTTTCTCAGACATAGTATATTTTTCTAAAACTATTTTCAGTCTGAAGTTTATTTTTAATACTGGTATTGGCTTCACTTCTACATATCATTTTTATCTCCTAAGCTATTAAAACTTTATTATTGTCATTACAGTAATGCGGTGACCAGAACTGAACACAAAACTCTCAACTCCCTGCCAGAGCCTTATATAATAGGAGAACAATGGATGAATGTTGTTAATTTTAAATGCAAAATTATAAATCAATTACAGTGATGGCAAAAGCCCTTCGTGACATGCCACAATTTACTTTCAAAGACATTTAAACCTATTTCACATGCTGAACAATCTGTAATAAATTATGATTTTTTTTCTTCTGAAATGAAGCTATAATTATGACAGTTGAATTCTTGTTCTGAGAAATAAGGTGGCATTTAATTCCTTGAGAACAAATGACACTCACAAAAGAACAGTTAATTATTCTCAGCTGCAAAAAAAAAAAAAAATAGTGGGGGTAGGCAGAGGAAAAAAAGTACGAAAGAGAATGTGGTAGCACTTTATATGAAGTGTCTGTTAATGAATCCTCAACGAAAGCTGTACTGCAATTGAACTTTGCTTGGTGTCCATGTGATTGAATGTCAATCTTTAAGTCCAACCCTTCCCATAAAATCAAAACCACATTCAGACAAGGGGTACAATGAAAGGGTGTATCTTCAGGAAATATTACATCTCTGTCAGCAAACCTTCAATATACAAAGAACAAAATGCAAAACAGACAGCTAAGTCATCTCTGCAGTTTAAAGCTCTGTTGTAATTGTACCGTGGTACAATTAGTCCTAATACTTCTTAATTTCCATGCTTACTATTAGAATAAGATGAATCATTTTGCCTTGTGCCAGTGTTCACAGAGCAGTAAAGAGGAGTGCTCACCCCTCAGTCAGCTCCTTCCCCCAACAAATGTGTGCCCACCTGCTTCACTCCTCTTGCATGCCTGGGTCCTGCTCTCATCGGTCGGACCAGGCAAGGGTCACAGGATAAGGGGTTTCTGGATACAGAGTTTCTTCCCTGGAAGTTCTGATCACCCCAATTTCCTGTTGTAGCTTTACAGAAAGTGCTGCACAGCTGAATGTGGGGTGCTGCAGCATGTCCGTTTTCAGTTCTTGCTGCCTTGGTGAAGAGTTGTCAGTCTTGTTAATCTTCCATCCTTCCTCAGCAAAGAGATGTGTTCCAGAAGGGCCATACTAAGTGGAATACCCTCATCCTTCCTGGTTCAATTAGGATTTGTGAATTGGCTAATTTGGGGGCTCTCTAAAGTGTAGTCGGAACAACGCAGTTGCATGTAAAACAAGGCCTAATGCACTGAGTTACATTAATGTTAAATCAAAGATGATTGGATTAATTGCTGTTTCATTTTATCTTCTGTGCATGTGTGATGCTGGCAGAATTTCAGAGCTTTTAGAAAAATTGATTGAGAATGCTGTGGAAACAATATCAGCAAAAAGACTTTCATACCAGATCTTTCTGGTCTCTTTTAAGGGGTATACGGTCTAAAATGTGGAGGATATAATGCATTTCTAAATATCTGTAATTTTTATGCTGCTCATAAGATGTATGAATGTTAATTGATCAAACAGTATGTGAAGTACTGGATATGGCAACTGCCAATTATTCCTCTGAGAGAAAGCAGACTTTTTATCAGACTTTCACCACAACAAAGCATATAAGGAAACCTGGCTGATTCCTTAGGTGGAAAAAGAATATATTGTTAATAATGTAAAAGTACACACTTTTAAATATTATGTACATATTTTTAATTTTGTCACCTTTATATTCAAATCTGCTTAAAGTCCTTGGTAGAATGACGTAATAAAACTGTGTTAGACCCATGAGGAAACTCACACACTTCGGTATTTTATTTTATTTTTCTGCTCAGTTCTGATTGCAAACAGAAGATTTATTAATGCAATGTAAAATATTCACTGGCAGGTAAAAGTAATTCTGTTAATGAACATGATTAAAACAGCAGCTGGAATACAGAAAATGCAGTGTTTGCAAGATCCGTGGAATTAATAGACCTTAAAATACTCAGGAAATCAATTAAAATACATCTTCAAGATTACAAAAACCACTGTGCATGTGTTTAACTTGAAAATGAACAATAAAAGAATAAAACCCATACTTCCTCAGCAACAACATTTCGAAGTGCCTTTTCCTGACCACTGCAGAAACTGATATTTTTCCACGTCTTTTAATTGGGAAGGTACATTGTCAGTGAGAGCTCAAGGTAGTTGGAAGCTTGCACTTCTTCCTTGTCCTCCCTTAGGGCATTCTCACACTGACTTTGTATTTTCTGTATTTATAAGGTTATTTATATCCCTGCATGTGGGATAAATGCTCATTAAATTAGCTTTGCTGCTGCTGCACCTGGACTGGGTGGCGAAGGCTGGATGCTCCAGGCAAAGAAGGTTGGGTGCTGAGGGTGATGTCACCACTGCTCTGGGCCCCATCCCACCTCCCCCAACTGAAGTGAGCAGGGCAGATCAGTGATGGGACCAAACTGGTGGAGAACATGGCCCACATCCCTGCTTCACTGCTGGTGGCACCACTGGCCTGCCCTCGAGCTGCTGGTGCAATGTCTGTGCCCGGGGAAGATCAGCCCTCCAGACTGCACCAACGGGATCACAGGCCCTGGCACCACAGCCTGGCCAGGAGAAAGCAGGAGCTGGAAGGAGCACCAGATTATACAGGTGCTTTGTACAGCAAATCTCCATGTCAGGTGTGGCTCCTGGGTGGCTCTTTGGTGAGGGAACCATGGGGCAAGTGGGGACATGGTGGGTGCTCACTTCCCTGGCCATGCAGCCAGAGCAGCCATTTCTGGCACAGGCTGGAGCAGCCCAGCCCAACACCAACCACTGCACCACCCAGCCAAGTGAGACTGGGCTTTGATGGGACCACTTGGCTTCCCTCTGCTTCCTGGAGGCTGGCTGCCTCACATGTAGGAAACATTTTTCCAGACAAACCAATGTGGTGGGTTTTTTTTTTAACTAAGTGCAATAGCAGATTTTTTTTCCTCTGTGGATTTTTAATGCTCCTTTGTCTTTATGGACTTTATGTTACTGTAGAGCTCTATCTCTGCGAAACAGGAAACGAGTCTGTGCTGTTCTTTCTCATGTAGTCAGAACATAAAATTTATGGATGTAATTGTGTTTTAATTTACAACCATTGAGTCTTCTAGCCTTTCTTGGCTCCTGCAGGAATGAATATAATGCTCTGGAAAGGTGAGGGTTCAAGGTGATATCCCTTGGTTATTGACATTTCTGGTCCAGCACAAACAGTAACACACAACCCTATGCCAAATTATTTGTTTGTTTATCCAGAGATAGCATCACTTGGGGAAAAAACAGTGAAACAAATAATAGGCATTCCCTTTTCAATCACTTACGGACCTTGAAACATAATCACCTTCCCTTGAGATATGCTGGAGATTTGGGGGGTTTATTCACCTGATTATATCACTGATGATCTAAACCTGTCAAATCTGGGATAGGTTTAGCATATTTCCCTACTGTGGCAATACCAGATGCAATCTTGGTTTAGTCACCAGATTTTGGACATGACTTAGTGATGAAAGTATTTGATACAGTAGCATGGATAACAAACAAAGGCCAATGATTATGGAGGAATAAAGAACTGAACAAATCTAGGATGAATCTCACCATAGGCAATATGGTACATTATATCCACATAGACATTCCAGTGCATAAGAACCAGACTGCTATTTCATAATCCAGCTCATGGCAAACCAAAGCACAACATGCAGAGAATATTTTGAGATAGTTACATTGAAAGTGAGAGGATAGTGGTGTTTAAGGGAAAAGAGATTTACAGATTTTTTCTCTTTGAAGAACAATTCACATACAGATACTTCCAGGAGAGATGTAAATTTGAGGATCCTGTCTAGGCAAGAAGTGATTAGTCGATGTCTGGTTGGCAGGCCTTTTTATTTCCAAAGTTTTTGAGAAAAGCAATGAGAAAAAGGCAATGAGTACCAGGACAGTGTTATTGAGACTGTTGTCTCAATCACCAAAGGAACACAAAGAGCTGCAGAAAAACTTTAGCACATTTATCATTTAAGAACTTGGATTTGAGCCTGAAAGAGATGACTGCTTTTATAATGCATTCATTACTACCTGATTGTTGGTGTAAGACAATAGAGAATCTGTTCTCTGTCAATAGCTTGAGTCAGAATTTTTTGGGGTGCAACAGGATCTGAAAGCTGTAATGTTATCAAGCAGTTTGCTTAAGAGTATCAATGATCTACTTCAGGTGACAAAAATGTGGTATTCAAACATCAGTTGTTCTTCCAGGGAAACTTTTTTTTCAAATGAGCATCTTGGTCCTTTTCCATAAGAGACCCCAATTAAAGGAGATTGATGTACTTTTCTGCTTGTAAAAAATAATCCAAGTAACTTTATCCTTTTAATGCTTTTTACATACAGTGAATCCCTTATTTATGCAAACGTGATGAAAAGGAATTAGAATGAGATAGAGAGTGCACCTCCTAATGAATTTCACAATATGTCCTGTATTTCCTATTCAAGGAATGAAGAAGGTGAAATACACAGAAGGCTCAAGAGCTGCTGAAGTCCTCAAGTACCTCTGAGAAGAGGATTCACCATGAGGTTTCTTCCCATTTATACTTCCTCTCCCAAAGAAGACGCAGAAGGTCAGGTCTGTCATCAAACTATAAATAAAAGTACCTGATTTAATGGAGAAGGAAGCCCTGGTGAGCAGGGCAGGGACCTCAATGGACCAGGGTAATGCCCAGGCCACTTCCTTCTGGCACATGCTACAAGGGATCTTCTCCCTCCTCTCAAACTTTCCCTAAGAGTGGAAGCCTTGAAGAATATGAGAAATGTTGCTGTCCATATTCACCATCATTCAGCCTAGGAATCATCTAATCATACAAGCATAGAGCAGGTTTTTGCCTGGAAGATGTCAGTCAGCTACGATCACAACCTATTAGAAAGCCCCAGCTCATGTGCCAACATCAGCACATGGGTACATGGCTTTTGGTCTCTGGAACTATCTTTGGAGTCTTTTTTTGGCCCTTGACATGTCTGCTTTTGAGTTTCATGTCAAGAAGATACCTCAAAGCTTCTAGAAAATTAAGAATACAAAAAAATGGGAATTACTTTAAAAGTAGAGGTGCAAGTGTAGTGAATATTTGTAAAGAATTCCTACAGCATTCTTGGCATCTGGCTGGCAATTTCATATAATCAGATTTCTCCTTTAGTTTCTGTTATGTTAATTGATTGGTTTGTAGTTCTGAAAAATTGCAGCTCACACTCTGTTCAGCTTCCAGGTTCAGGCTCATTGTTTTAAAAACTGCACCGTGCAATATGGAAATCTGGGCTTTTAAATGCAGGTTTTAACAACTGCAGTTAAATTATTTGGGGTGGGGGAAAAGACATATCCAAGGATAACACCTGTTTTGATGCAATTAAAGCCCTACAGCAGTATATGGATAGACTATTTCTAGAAAACCTTGCTTTGTAGAGTTTAAATTGATTACAGGGCCAAAGGGGTTGCAAGTAGTTAGTACCAGGAAAATAGATTGGTAATGATGGAAACAGATTGATTTCAACTGATGCCCAGGTGTAATGGAAGGTGTGTGATGGTGGCATTTAAAGATATAGAAGAGCAATTAGAGAGACAGGTGCTGCTTTTGCTGAAACTTGCCTGTTGTGGTGTACCCAAACTGAAGTAAAACTGCTAGTGCAATGCAGTGGCTTTAAAACAGGATCAGTTAAGTTATTTTATGTTAAAAAATGACAAAAAGTGCCATTGGTTCCTCTGTCCTTTCCTGCACTGGTGCCCCCTGGCAACTGTCTTTGTGGAAGTCGTAAATTCAGAATAAATCAAATACAGTGCAAGTCTCCCCAAAGCAAAATAAGCTTCCCATTTATTTCTTTGCCAAGCGCTCTCCTGCAGCAAACAAGTGCAGTTCTTAAATCTTTACAACTCACCTGATGTTTTCCTGGAGAACATGAGGAGACAATGTAGGTCCCTGCTTGCAGTGAGATTTTTCCCCTTGTCTTCTGGGTTGGCTTGGCATTCACCCTGGGTCTGGCTTAAAGCACAATATTTGAGTGCCCCAGGCTTGGGTATTGTGCATCCTATTTCTTTCCTCTTCCCACACTCCAGACTGGTCATGTTCTCTCTGCTTCCAAACTCCAGCCCAGGTGGACAGGGCAGAACATGAAGCCCTGTGTTGGGAGAGGATTCAAAGCAAAGGAAGGGGGAAAGGAATATGGTGTTGGGAAACTAGAGTGGGAGAAAGGGAGGTGCTGTCAGGGCTCCAGGGTAGGAGAGGCTTTGGTGCATCAGGGAGCACTTCTGCTGCTAAGGCTGCAGGAGCTGGGGCACTCGAGGTCTGGACTGCAGAGCACAGACCCCTTTTGTCAAAAACTTTGAGAAATCTATGCAAAAATAGCCATGCAGTTTCTGCCCTGGCTAGTGTCTGTGTCTGCAGCCAGGCACTACTTACTGTTTATTACCTGCTGTTTATTCACACAGAGAACCACACTGGAAGTTGTTTACAGATTTAGTCTGGCAAGTTAATTCAAGAGGTTTGCAAAACCACTAATACCACCAGCTCTTAATAGTGTAATGAACAACGGTAATAAATGTGGAGTTTTTGGATAATATACTGTCAACAGAGTACTCTAAGAAACAATAGAACCAAACTGACAAAAAAAGAAAAAGGCCTCCAGAAAAGTCCCACTAACCCCCTGTTTGGATTTGCTCCAACCACACGTGAAAAGTGTCTAATCTTTGTACTAAACCCGACCTCTGCAAATGGTCTGTTGTATCAATTGGCAGTGAAGAAGGAAAGTGGGAAAAGCATGTGCCGAGAGCCACCCTCTCCTTAGTTTAATTTTGGATAATTTTGTGCTTCACTTGCTCTGAGCCTAGCTGTTCACTTGGCTTTGTCATATCCAGTTGTTTTAGCAGTGAGAAAAGGCAAGATTAAGATACTGTCTCCAATTAGAAAAATCCTGGGCAGAAAAATGTATAATAGCTCTGCTGTTAGGTGGGGTGGAGGGGTCACTGACTAGATAAGGACGGAGTGAACTAAATTTATCTGTGATAGTACTGTGTTGGTTTAGTTGGAGTTAGGGCAGCAATTGCTTTGCACCAGTATGTGTTGTTTCCTCTCTTCTTTAATGAATTAGATGGATCTGTCAGGGTTTAATCCAATTACTGATGACACTAGAGAAAAGAGCAGCAGAAGTGGGCTGGATAGAAGAAATGTATAAACACAGAAAAAAATCCAATTTTTCCCCAGAGCAGTGGGCAGAGAACAAATCCTTGGAATTGTGAAGTGCCTCTTCTTTTGGTTCTTCAAGTAATTTGGGGTTAATCGGTCCATTTGTAATTGTTTAGCTGATAAAAACACAGTAAAGAACTTATGGTTGCAGTTCTTAACATGAATTGAAAGCAACTCTTTTTTCTATCCAGTTTGCATATGGCTTAAAATATAATGATAGAAAATACAGTTTGGGTTAAAAGAGGTGTCTGTTATGAGCTGCTTGCAAGACTCCCATGAAATAAGGAGAACAGAATTATCTAAAGCCACCAGCAAGTTTGCTTCCAAGGGCTTCAAAAGGGATTATTTAAAAGGAGAAATATTTTTAGTATGGTTAACTTGTTCATTCTGTTAAAATGAAGCATTTTTAGTTACTTTTTCATTTCCAATTGTTTTCATCCTATTTCCAAGTCTAACATATGCACATAATGTTAAGTGAGTGGTATGTAAACAACTTACTGCCCTGGTGTATTTAGGATTTTGCTTGGCTCTATATGTGGGTTGTCTGGTGAGACTGATGGTTTGTGTTTCTATTTCTTGCTTAGGTTCGGAAATGTTGGGGTTTTTTTTCAAAAATGAGAAGTTTGAGCAGTTGCACAAATATGCGTAAATATCCATTCAAAATGCATGTGTGTGACTTTCCCATTTTTCTTTCCCTTGTGGGGATATCCTGAGTCAGGAGGTGCACAAATGCTGACAAAAAAAGAGAGCTCAGATATTTTTCAATGCTGCTGGGTTTCACATGGCATTGCTCACCCTGGTCCCCTCAAACAGCCTTCCTGTTCCCTGCATGGTTTAAACTGGGATTTATCCCCTAATAGGGCAGTTTCCAAGAGCTGTAATTGCTTAAGCTATGCAGATCTCTTATGCCCAAGATCCACTTGAACACTCTTTGAAGTCAGTGGGTCCCGTGAGGGTATGAAGTGATGAAAAAAGTGAATCCCAAGCCAGGTCTGGGGAAGGTGTTTCGCCCTCCTGTCACGGGCAATGGTCTGACTGTCATGTCTAGATTTCACTGCTGTGACTTTTGGCAGTTTCAGTTTAATTCGTAGGCGATAATGAGGCCGGTACAAGCCCGTGGAAGAGGTCTTGTTGTGGCTGTGCTGCCTCTTTTAGACAGCCGGTAAAAAATGCATTTTGTATTTATGACTGATGTCTGTTCTGTTACTATATTTAAAGTCTAATAGACTTTTAGATATACTGCCTTAGCCAGCAGGATTTAACTTCATTAGTTTTGAAATAGGAGAGAAATGTTAGCCACTGTGCAGTCTTTGATTATGCTCTGGGGATTTTCCTAGGGTTAAATTAACCACAGGGGAACTCTACTCTTGTTCTTTGAATGCCTGTGAAACATATTGAGAAATACAGGGAGTAAAATAATTATAATTTTGAAATGTAAAAACTATAAAGTTCATCTTATGTATAATCCCTAGTGCACAGTAAGTTCTGTATACTTGGTATACTTGCAGCTTTAATGTTAAGTATACAATTTATTTTATGTTTTGTTTTGGCTGTATAAAAAGTCACACCACCAGCAATAGGATCTGACCATAAAGGGACATTCAGAAAACTACCATTTCACTAGACTCAGTTTAAATTCAGGAGGGAGATAATTTATCCACTAAACGTCCTGCCTTATCCACAGCATCACTGGAGAATTACTCTCCAGAATCACTTTCATCTCCCAGCTGCTGACAATTTAACAGTGCTTCTTGCCTTTAATTAATCTCTTTGAATCTACATGTATAAGGTCAGTGTCAATGACTTTGGCAGAATGAGCAGAATTTTTTTCCAAAAAATACATTTTGGGAGATGTGGGGTCATTGCAATCAAAAGAGTTTTTGATAGGTTTTTCTATTTAATACTTGGAAAATATGAATAGAAAGTTTGTTTACAATTTCATATATCAACAAAGATTTTAGTAATTTAATTTCTAAAAATGAAAATTACCCAGTTTTGGTTTTCTTTTTCATATGATGATTTTTTTTAATCTCATTCCACTAATTACAAATGAAAAATTAAGGGTGGAAGACAGAAGTAGAGGAATTAACACATATTAAGGTAAAGAAATCTCCTTTACATCCTCAAGAAGAGTTTGCAAAAAATAAAAAATAAAAAAAAAAAATTCCTGTGAAATTGTTTTCTTCTATTCAGCCCTCCTAAAAATGTTTCCCTCTTTTGGACTGAAAAAGAAGTTGAAGAAATTATGAAAATCCATACTTTTAAAATTAGTGTCTTTGCATTGTGAAATCCAATCTAATCTTTAAATCAACATGAACTTTCTAAGCAATGCAAAAGAAACACAATTTCACTGTTCAAAACTATTATCAAAATTAATTAAACTGGTAAAAATTTTCCTTTGTCTTCACCATTTTCTTAAAGTAGGATTTCTGTCTAACAGGTACAGAGCCTGAAGGGGAGTTGGATTCTGCACGAGACTACTAAAGAAACAGAGGAAAATGTATTTTTTCTCAAATTGCATATACTAATTAATGCAGAAACATCTACCCAATCCCTAGATTGCTTCATTTTTTTTCTGTGTTGTAGAGATACTTGCTACAATTTTTACTACTTATTCCCTTGCCTGATCTGCTAAAATGTGAAGCAAACAGTCCAACAATCTTTTTACAAGACACACATGAAAACCACAACCCTTCAAACCAGATCTGTGTGTACATCCTGTGGAAGAAACGCGGTATGTGCTTAGACTCTCCACCATAGGTGGATGCAGACTCTGCCTGGCAAACACAGGACATGTCTCACATGGCAATACCCAGCAAAAGGAAAATCTCAGCATGAATGGCCAACATGTTCTCTGCCAGTACTGGGGGAGATTGTTCTATAACATTGCAGATGAATGCCAGTCAGATCCGGAGAGAGCATGGGTCTAAAGATTTCTAATCTGTGCTATTTAAGCATGTTGGGTTAGTTGCAAGCCTCCTTCATTTAGTTATCCCTCTGCATTTTCGTAGCATCTCTAATTTCTTGTGCCCTTTTTGGACAGAATTCACATTGCACTTAGCTTTTTACCTAATGTTTATTCATTTATGGCTGCCAAAAAGATGGTATTTCACCATTTTCCAGACTACAGGATATATAGAAGTTGGCTGCCATTTTCTGCTGTTGGGGTAATAGGAGATGCTTCTGGCAGTCTTCATCCACACCTACACTCCTATTTCAGTACAATATCCTTTCAGCAGCATGCCGGCTTCAGAGTAGACTTGGCAATCTTCTTTTCTGAGAAAAGGCAAATCACAATACCAAATGAGAAAAAAATAGGACGGCAATGCATTTTTCAAGAGTAATTTGGATGGTCTGGGGTAGTTTATGACTTCACTGTCGTTGTTTCAACCTCACACATACCTGTAAGGTAGGATGTACAATATTGCTTCTATTCTAGAGATGGAAAAACAATTAGTTGATTTAATTCAGTCCTAAAGAAGAATGATTCGACACTTGAGCTTCAAACCAGAACTTCATTATTCCTGGCTTTATAAGGAGTATGTAGCTGCAGCTCAAGTAACACACCTTTCCCTATAGTGCCTCTGAACAAAGGATAAAAAATTACCAGAAAAAAATCAAGTCCTTGACCTGTAAACCAGAGACTTTTTAGAGAAAACCTGCAAAAGATGGGAATTTGTTATGTAATAGGTTTTAAAACAAGAAGAGCCCTAATTTACTGTACATTCAGTTAAAAAATCAGTGAAAAGATAGGGGAAAAAAATCTTTCAGCAGGGCACATTTTGAAAGAAAGATATAATAGGTGGAAGAGAGCAGAAAAATAGGATAAACCACAGGAGAGAATGAAGATGTGTGTGAATGCAAGGTATTGTAAGATAAAATGATCTACGAACTTGGGTTATGTGTGCTATTTAGAAATAAAGACACTGGAATATAGAGGCCAGAATGGATGACTAAGGGATACAAAGGGTCAGCTGGGATACAAACGTATGCGTGCAAGAAAGAAAATGGTCAGTATCAAGCTTTATCAGAGAGACCCTGGGATGAAGTTAAGACAGTGTAACAGAAAAGAACAGTGAAAGAAGAGACTGTAAAAAGAGTACCAGCTATGCTAAAATAAATATTTCTTTTTTAGATGCTGGAGAGCGATATGGTCATGTAATCTGCATATTGCCATCACAGTTGCTATAGCGAGTGTAATGTACTGTATTTTTTTACCACCAGGGAGACTGTTGCAACAGACAGAGAGCTACATTAGGAAGTTGTGCTTAACAAGTCATGTGTGATTTTACTGTCAAACTGCAAAGTGCCGCTCTCCTATGGAAGAAGGCTGCGAGTACTTTCGAGGAGTAGATAAACACCACATGATGCAGCTTTCTGGGAAAAACAGAATCCTTTGAAACATTTCCAGCAAAATCCTTGGAGAGGCAAAGCATATTTTCAGATGCATGATTCTAGGTTAAACAGCTATGTCCCCCACTTGTTTACAAAGCAGCTCGACAGCTGCTGTGAGCCACTGGCCCCCTTTGGACAGACAGGATACATTTGGATCTGTCATAGCGAGCCACAGTGTGCCTTCGCTGCATTACTCTGCGAAGATCTCATCCGAGATCTGCTGCTGGCAACACTAAAAGCTTCACCAGCTTTAAGAGCAGCAGATGATTAGTTTCACCCCCACTGTAAGCTTCCTTGTTGCTTTTAACTCTGAAATTCAGGGAAAACGTTTTTAGTGGTGGAATTTGTCCTGGGAAACCTGCACCCTGCTTTATGCATGAGGAATAAAATATAAAAAGAAAGACAAGCAGCTGGTTGTTGGCAGGGAATGCATTCTTTAATAGAAGAGAAAAATAGACTTGAAGTCTGTTTGAACCCAGAGATGCAGTGTCCAGTTTGACATCAAGAAGTTTCATTAAAAAAGCAGAGCAAAGGTTTCATCTGTCCTTCAGCATTTGGAAAATCAGTCTGAGAGATGCAATTCCTGGGCTGTGTAGCCCAACCATAGCTCCTGAAAGTGCTGCTGGAAACAAGCTCAAGCCAGGACAGCATGTAAACACCAACAGGACAGCCTGTTTTGATGGGTAGGGGCAGAGTTTTAAATTTCACCCAAAGACACATGCCTTAGCAAAAACCCGGTCCTGTGGATGGATCTAAAGGTGATTTGGTTAGCTCAGTGCATCTCTCTACATCAGAAGGGCACTGCTGCGCGCAAAACAAGGAGTGATTGGCAATTCCCCTTTTCCTGTCATAGCCATGCTGCTGCTGGGGAGAGAGAGGGAGCAGGACAGTAGCAGCACAACTGGACAGGGTCACCTGCCTCCCACTGCACCTCTCTGCAGTGTGTACCTGCGGGTACAGCCTAAGGATGGATGTAAGGGAAAGGTCTTGGGCTGCCTTAATGTGCTACTTGGTTTTCCTGCTAAATTGCTCATGATAAATTCTTGCCATAAAATATTCCTTGTCCAGCAGCTCTTTTGCATTCCCTTTACAAAGACTACAGGGTCCTTTACCCTATGTAATATGTTATTTTATACCTTTAAGCCTATATAATATCCCAGTGTAGGTACTGCTGCTTATCTCTGTGCAACTCCTATGCTCTTCTTCCCCAGAAATGTTTTCCCTTTAGCCAAGGCAAAGGAAATCAGTAGAGATAATAAATCTCTCTCTCTTCTGAAGAGGGTGGCACTAGACCCTCTGCCTCTGAAACCCACAAATGACAGGCAGCTGGTCCCTTGCAGTCAGCAGCAATATTGTTTCCTTTGCCCTCCTTACCAGAGACTGGTCACAGCAAAAATTATTACTGATGGCATCTGACAGTTCTACATCATATTTTGACATTAGCTTTTAGTTATTGGTTCTTTTTTAATAGCTGCTGGTGTGTTTAGTCAAATACCTGTCTGTCACCACAATCAGACAGACCTTAATGTTGTGGAAGAGGACCTCAGTGTCTTTCCAGCACTTTATTACAGCCCCAGTGTAGCTTTTTATCACAAATTCCTCACGCGTAGCTGTCCCTGCTCCACCACAGAAATCTTCCGAGTTGGCAGCTCCGATGTCTGCTGCCATTAATCTTCTCCATGTGGTGGAGAGTAGGTGATTTATGGCAATTGCCTGCTCTGATGCAGCAGAGCTCAGGTGAGCTGGGTTGAATCATCATTGCTGCTATGAGTTTTGTCCCCAGGCAGCCCAAGGATGCCAAATATGCCTCTGTACACCTTTTGTTTACTTTCCCCCGTGTTGGTACTTTCCCCCATGTTGGCATGGCCTGGTTTTTGATAGCAGGGAGGCCACGGAGGTGGCTTCTTTGAGAAGTTGCTTGAAGCTTCCACCGTGTCCAGCAGAGCCAATCCCTGATGGCTCTGAAGATGGACATGCTGCTGGCCAAAACTGGGCCAATGAGAGAGGCTGGAAATGCCTTTGTGATAACATATTTAAGAAGAAAATAAAACCAAAGTACACAGAGATTTTTACTATCTAGAGAAGAGAAGGAGGTGAGAACATGTGAGAGAAAACAACATGCCAACACCAAGGTCAGCGGAGAAGGAGGGGAGGTGCTCCAGGCACCGGAGCCGAGATTCCTCTGCAGGCCGTGGTGAGACCACGGTGAAGCAGCTGAGCCCCTGCAGCTCCTGGGCATCCGTGGGAGATGCAGAGATCCACCCACAGCCCGTGGGGATCTGTGAGGGATGCAGAGATCCACCCGCAGCCCCTGGGGATCCGTGGGGGATGCACCCATGCTGAAGCAGTGGATGCCTGGAGGGGGCTGTGATTCAATGAGAGACCCGGTGGAGAGAGAGGGCCCTGCTCCCGGGCTGGAGCAGCCTGTGCTTGGAGGACTGCACCCTTTGGAAACAGAGACCCACGGTGCAGCAATTTTGGGAGGACTGCTACTCGTGGGAGTGGACCCACACTGGAGAAGTTCATGGAGAAATGTCTCCCATGGGAGGGACCCCACGGTCTCACAGAGGAAGGGCTTCTCTCCCAGAGCAGTGGAAGAAAACCTCAGGTGATGAACTGACCAAAACGCCCACGCCCTGTCTCCCTGTGCTATCGGTGGGAAGAAGGGAGGGGTTGGGGGGAAGAAAGTGTTTTAAGAGCTTCTTTTACTTGTCATTATCCTCCCCTGACTCTGTTAGTAATAAAATTACTTTTTACCTTTGAGCCTGTTTTGCCCTAGGAGTGTTTTCTCCCAATCCTTATCTCAACTCATGAACCGTTCATTAAATTTTTTTCTCTCCTCTGCCCAGCTGTGGCAGGAGAGGGTGAGCCAGTCATTCTCGTGGGTGCCTGGCATTTGGCAGTATTAAGTATTATGCAGTTAAACAAGGGGAAGGAATATGCATTTTAATCACAGTTTAAAACAGTGGTGGTGCACTGGTAAGTGAAAGGTTAAGCAGTTTGACACAGGTTCAGAATTAAAAATTGTAATCAAACATCTTTGCTAGTTTTGTGAAAGCAATATATTCCCAGGAAGGCTATAAAATGTACATCTTTCACCTGTGATTTCCCAGACTAAGTTTTAGTTTTAATTTTACACGTCATGCTCAGGTTTTACTCCTGATTTTTCTATTTTTTGAACTGGCAGGGGCCTTGAGTAGTGGGCAGGAAATGAAGCTTGTGCCAAGCTGAGATCAGCAGTGATGCCTTGAGCCAATTAAGGAGCAATGTTAATGGGCTCTCTGTGAATCCTCCTAAGCCTTCCACACCAGAAAGGATGATGCCCACAACACAGGGCTGAGCTGAGCATTTAAAGCCTACAGAAAAAAAGAGCAGATTTTCAAGTCTTCGTTATTAAGCAGCTTCCCTACTGGTTATGTTGAAAGGAAAGTGTGCTCTATAATAGGAAGACAGAAGTGATTTTGTCTTTTATGAAGATTCATATGGGTGCATGAGTGTGTGTGTGTGCAGGTATGTGTTACAGCATTGCAACAGTTTATATCCACTGGGAATTAAGCTGACTTCTACATTTCTCTTTCTTCGCTGCTGCTTTTATTTATTTAATGTCAGCAGGGAAAATGGAAAGTAAGATGAATCTTGTGATTAGGCTTGTGTATAGAGGAAAGGAAGTGAATTTAGGAGGGAATATATGTATACAGCAGGCTGAGTGCATGCACCCATTCAGAGAAAAGCTGCAGGAGGAAGTGGGACCAGCTGCTGGAGAAGGAGGGGCAGAGGAGGGGAGGCATTGGGGAACCTGCACATGGAGGGGTTTGGGGAGAGTGGCAACTGGCCCATGGCTCAGCAGAGGTGGGTCTACACTGCCCTGCTGTCCCTCTTTGTTTTCATGTGAGAAATCACAGCGGTGAACAGCAACTCAGCAGTAATCCTGATGCATGCTTATTTGGGAATGAAGAACAGCTTTTTCTTGCTTAGCTTGAGTTGTTTTCAAAGCACCCTAAGTTAAGCTGGAAAAATGTGGTCATTCTGGAATGCAAATCTGTGAGTGCCTTATAGGAATATAAATATAGCATCTTATCTTGCACTGTTATATACTCCCACACAGACAAGCCCAAAGGCAAGTGGAAAAAATGAAGGCTGGGCTATTCATGATACCCCTGGCATCAGCTCCAGTCACATATGGGCATGTGGGCAGCTGGAGCTGACATATGCTAATAGAGATCAACATATGTGCGTGCAGCTAGCCACAGAGAGCTGCAGCACAAAGAGCCTGCTCCAAGGGACCTTTACCAGTGCATCCTTTGGCCATTGAGCATTCTGTTAAATGCTTTGTGTGATCCATGCACACAACGTATGAGCTGGACTTCAGTGATCCTTGTGAGTTCCTTTCAGCTCAGGATATTCTATGTTTCTATGAATATACAGCAAACCTTGTGCCACCTTTAATGTGCAGCCATGTTGAAAGCCCAGGTTTGGTACAGCCTATTAAGAGCAGATAAATTCAGAGCACAGAGGAAATTTTGGGCTACATTTCTTCCCATTGATTGATTCCTGTGAGAGGACTGCACATGCAGTCTAGCATCCTCACTACTTTGGGGCTTTCAGGCCTGTTGTGGTATTTGAGGCAGCCCAAAGTAGCTGGGTAGTGGTGCTCTCAGAAGCAATTCTATTTTTTGAACGCTTCACTCTTTTAGCTGTCTAGGGCCATCTCCAACCTGAAGCCCTATCATAATCTGGTGGCATGCTGGGGCTTGTTTACAAGATAAACTAACAGCTGCTTTCCTCTCATGTGCTGCTCCTGCTTCGAACTTGAAATAGGAATTATCTGTGTGTGTCAGAACCAGGAGAGTCAAAGCCTCCTTAGAGATGCCCTTTGGGCCTCTCTTTCTGCTACCTTGCAAACATACTTCTATTTTCAGCGATGGCAACCCAGCACCTAATCTTCCACAGGCACATGTATTGCTCCCAGGGAGGAATGTTAGGAATGAAGGAACTGATTTTTTTTTTTTAACCCTCCCTCCATGGGTTAGCCCACTTCTGCTTATCAGCCTACCTCAGCACCTGGTGTTTGAAATCTGGATCAGAATTTTTCAGCTTTCAGGTCCTATGCATAGTTTTTCAGCAATGGCCTTATTTGCTTTTAAAGCAGCTGAGTGAAAACACATCCATTTTGGGTTTTGTGCATCTGTAGGCAGAAATATAAGAGGAGCAGTCTTACTATTTTTCTCCTGAACTGATGTTTAGTGACTGTATTAAAAGGCCACACACAAGCTCCTCTCTCATTTGCATATCAATACTTAGCCTATTAGAAGCCAGTGGAGTGAGGGTCTTGCAGTACATACCCTCTCACAGCGTGACTCTCAGACTTCCCATGACATCCTTTCTTCAGCTTTCATGTCAGTGAATATTATATTCTGATGCCTTGAAGCCAGGATAAACTGGGGCCGTTAAATGTTCAGATGTATGCTCAATCTGTGAAGCTCGCAGCTGCTCCACTCTTTTGATAATGCTAGTAAGCAAAATTAGTAAATAAAATAAATGCTTAAGGTTCATTTGCTGCACACCCCAATACATGAATGACAATAGAATCGAGGACATCAAAGAAAAATAAAAAACAGGCTAGTAATAACTTGTTCCCCTTAGGCCTACTGCTTAACCTAAATGTTGTGTTAAAGTGATAAATGGGTGAACTGAATTATTATACACAGTTAAAAGCCAGGAATGAGATTTGAGATCACACCCCTGTTAGTAAAATCAGTATTATCTCCATAAGACAAAAACCAGATAATATTTACCTGAGAAAATGTGTCATGTTTAATATATTCACAAATTTTTCATACTATTTGCCTACACAGGTAAATAATAAAATCCTGAGGTGGCCCATGAGGCTGGAGCAAGGTCACCCTCCTTCCCTCCCGCTCCCCCCAGCCCTTGCTTGTTTTGGTGCCCTGAGAAGAGGCACATCTGTCATGGCTGCCTGTAGCTGAAATGAGATAGGAAGGCTCCCTGGGAAAGGAAGTTTTCAAAGAGATCTGAAGGGCAGAGAAGAAACCAAACCCAGGTATTAATCTGTCCATGAAGGGAGTGGTAGAGGGATGAGGATGAGGTGAGTAGAAGACACCATTAGCTCATGGTGGCTACAACAATGATGAGGAAGAGGACAGGAAGGGGGAAGGTGTTCAGGGGAGCGGGGCAGGAAGGACGGGGCCTCCTACTTTGTCTGAGGGAGGGAATGTGGGGGGCTGGATGGGGACTCCCAGCACAAATGCCACATTTGCATGGAGAAGGAAGGTGGCTCGAATAGATTGTCTCAAGGCTTCCACCCTTCCTGAGCTGCACCATTCCTGAAAGCCCACGGCCACCTTTCTCTCACTTGCTGGATGGAGAAGAGAAATATTTTTTATGTCCATACACTGCTAAATCATACCGCTGCTGGATTAAAATGTTTGAAGATGTACATCCCAGAGGTAATGTGCTTGAAAGAATATTCCTGAAGGAGGCTCGCGGAGTTGGACTAATATGGTAACCTCAAATGATAGTGAGCAACAAAGTGGCCAAAGGAAAAATACTCTTGGGATGAGCCTGTGGCACATGTGTGGAAACAAATGTCCCAAAGAGGAATGCACTGAGAAGCTCCTCGTGAGGATCCATGCATGCTCAGAGCTGTAATGCTGAACTGCAGCTGTTGCCTTCATTGCCATGAGTAAGCACATTAGAGAAACTCCAAGAAGACTTCAGAAAATAAAGGTACTAGTGCTCCCAGCAGTCTCATGGCAGAAAACTTTATTCCGGAGAACTGAGATTAAGCACATGAATTACTTTGACCTAGAAGAAAAGAGCTCTTTCTGTGAGGGGAACATGCAGAAGAATAAGATAAATTAATTACTGGATATGATACCACTAGAACTGCTGATTGGAAAAAGCT
Source organism: Bombycilla garrulus (assembly GCA_013400315.1). NCBI lineage: Eukaryota > Metazoa > Chordata > Aves > Passeriformes > Bombycillidae > Bombycilla > Bombycilla garrulus. The sequence continues at coordinate 276,016 of VXBU01006602.1, read as the reverse complement.
GCATTTCTCTCTCATAGCCTTTGCTGTTTAAGTAAGATATGACTCGTGTCCCTGCAAAATATTCACCTCTATTTAAACCCACAATCTCCTCTTTACTATAAAGTTAATTAATTTTTAAAAAAAACCCTTGTGGTAGGAGTATCGATGGCAGAATAATGGATCTCCTTGGGAAAGGCGATCAGATAAGCTGAAGTCTTAAAAAGGTCAGGTGATGCAATAATATGAAAAATAGGATTCAGAAACAGACACTTCTATTTAGGAATATGTTTTCTCATAAAAAGGGACTGATTGTATCCAAAACCTGCTTAATACATAGAAAATGGAGCAAGAAAGCACAGTATTATTCTGCTTAATACTGGGGTTGAAGATTGTGTTCTGAAAAATAAAAATACCACCTGGAGTTAAAAGTTAATTCATCAATTTTTTCTCATCTACAATATGTGTTTGGCTTTATTTTTTCTCTCCAGAGTTTGAATGTACCACTCTAGTGTTAGCACTAACTCTTAATCTGATTTTATGTATGCTTAACTTCACACTCTATGAGTTCTCATTAAAACTCAAAATGTATAAATTTAAACACATGCTTAGCTCTTTACAGAATAATGGTTGCATATTGTGAAATGCGTAAGATATATAATACATCTGAATTAAAATTACAACAGAATTCCCAGCTGGATTTTCCTGGTCACTTTTGTTATTTTAATATAGCTTTAAAGACTGTGCTACATGTTAAAATATTAGTTGGAATTTTAAAACAGAGCAATGCCTGAAAAAACTACCTTTGGCATATGCAAGTAATTTTCCTATTGTGAAGTTAGGCATGAGTAACTTAGAGTTGTATCAAATGCATTTGAGAATTTATCCCAAAATTTCCCAAACCTTACTGATAAGCAGTTCATCGGGAATGCTCAGCGTATGGCATTTCAGATGTTCCTCAGTTTTGCCCTGGCAAATAAGTCACAACATTCACCAGACTTTTTAAAATACCAGTCACTGATATTCCAGCAAATCTCATAATTCTAATGAGCTTTTCTTCCAGTGAGCTCATCTCCTGCATTGTCAGTGGAAATAGAACCACACACAGAGATGTGAACATCCTTGAAGCAAAACAAATTAGAGAGAATGCACACAGCTAATTTCCAATATATGCTCACCACCCCTAAATTAGAAGCATAGGAAGATGTCCCACCCCGGCTCCAAACAGAGGGCCATCAGACATGGACACTGTGACTATAGGAGATACCTCAGAGCAGGGCATAGGAAATCTTGTAAAAAATTATCTTAATGATCTACTTCTAGGGAAAATACAACTTTCATATCTGTCTGTGCAGCCATTGCCCTGCACCATGGGAATGTCAGTCTCTTAATTTTTCTGCTTTATCCAATCAGTATGGATATTTCCATTTCTCAGTGAAGTGCATAATGCTTTTTTTCTAATCCTGCCATGCCGTTGGCCTCAGTGATGAGAATCTCATTTACAGCAATGTCGCATTATATCCCTCCTTTTCCTCACTTGAGTGTGTTAGCAGCCTGGGTGATGGCGAGTGGCTTCTGGTGGCTGCATTCAGATTTGATGTGTTGATAGCAAGCTAAGAGTAAGATAAAATAACAGACCTTTGACACACCTACTCTACATCTGTCTATTTGTTGCCACTTAAGCCAGCTTTGAATTCCCTTTGGCAAATCCCCAGAAGGACATGGAAGGAATGACAGATGCTGAGGCGCAGTTCGAGGGGGACCTGCCTCAGCCCTCCTGGCATGGAAAACTCCAACTTTAGATCTCTCAAATCTGACTTCAAGAATTAAATCATTCAGTGGGGAAAGAAAGGAGACTGAAGATGGAAAAAAAATGAAAGCAAAACATTAGTTGATCATAGGATCAAAGGAAAATTAATACTAAAGAAAGGGTTAAAAATTAAGAGTGTTTGGGGAATATTGCTTTTGTGCAATACCCCTTGGCTATAAAGACAGAACTAGAAAGATTTCATGGAACTTCAGGCCAGAAGGGACCATTATGATCAGTTGCTCAGCCTTTCACTCTGCTGTTAAGGATGTTGATGCAGCCAGCTTTGCTGTGAGGCATCCCTGGAGGGAAGACAGATGGAGTGCTGAGCCCGCAGCCTCTCGGCCAGCGCCACACTCTGAAGGCTGGAGGTGAAGCAGGCACGGGCTCCCTCCCACCATGTGTGCAGAACCTGCTTGGACACCTGTCTTCCTGTGAGCATTTCACCTCTGCCCACGGCTTCTCTCTCGGCTGCCATGACCCCCTCTGCCCTAAGCTGTTACTCTCCCCCCTTGCCCACCTAGAAAAAAAGCCAGAAATAAAACATTACTTCGCAAAGCTTCTCCAAAAGCCCATACCTGTTGGCTGTTGTTTGCTCTTTTGAAAAGCAAGGACAGCTTGTGTGCTGTCAGGGGTGGGAGGCAGGTGGGGGGAGGCTGCTCCATGGCAGCACAGATGGAAAAGACACCTTCTTCTTACCTGCTTTGCTTTACTTTGATTTGTCTCATCTTCTAAACATGCACAAATCAGGAAAGGACTTGTAGTTGCTACATGTTGTCTGTGTAGTCTGTTAAGACCTAATCAGAGCTGTGGTTTGGTGAGCAGCAGTCACTGGTGGGACCTCTAGGGCTTCCCATGCCTTGTCCCGAGTGCGTGCTTCTGCTGCCTGTGCTCTTGAAGCAGCACCTGCCATGGAGAGGGCTAAGGACTTCAGTGCTTTTCCAGCTTTGCACATTTCTCTCACCACTGCAGTGAAGGTTTTGATGAAGGAACCACGTTTTTATACGCAGCAATAACAGATTTTTTTTCTTCTATTTTACAACACATGCTAACAGCTGTTTACAAAGTAGTGATGGTGGAATGCAGTCCAGTGGGTATACTGACTATTCATTTATCCAGAGGGATTACACTGTGGTGAAAAGCATTTGGACTTCAATTTAGTATGCATCCAGCCGAATTATGCGATTAGCTGATACGCAATAAACCAGAACAGGAACACATGCAGTCAAATGGTGCCAGTTAAAAAGCATATAATTCTTATACAGGGTCTTATAATATTGTACAGGTAAATTATAAATACACAGTTATAAGGAATTTGGCTATATTACCATATAGCTATACTTCTGGGCGTGTTGTGTACATATATCTGTAACTATATGTGCAAAGCTGCACTGATTTCAGGTTCTTTATATTAGTCATTAAATAATTTTATTTTGTTGTTTTACTTGAAATATACCACACTTCAAATGATGGCACAAAGAAATGTTTTCATGTCACTTAAAAGAGGACATAAGGCTTAAAAGGCAGTCTTTTTATTAAAACAATGTTTCAGAGAAAACTCCTCTCCCAGCAGAAATCTTGTGGTGATTTTTAAGAACAGAAAAGAGCGTTTTGGTTACTGTGAGGAATTTTTACAGTTGTAGGGTCACCCCTCTCCAGACCCTCTGGCAGTGCTGTCCTCCAGTGGGGACTGGAGGATCCCGCCTCCTTCCCCTCTCCTGCCACAAGGGAGCAGGGTGGAAAGAGCCCAAAGCAGAATTTTTGTCTCAAATCACCCCTAGCAGGCTGCTGAACCCAAGGAAGAGAGCAAACAGGGAAGGGAACTAAGCTGAGAGGTTTGTCATCCCACTGGAGGCTCCTGACTATGGATTTCATTCTTTGTACCTTTGTGAGACTGAACATAGTCCTTACCCTCAGCCTGGTCCTCATGAGAAACCAGAGGATTAGCAGCTCTGTCCTATGGCCCAGCTGTGGGCAGGAGCTGGGTATTGACACATCATGTGTATAAATATGGATAAAATGAAGCTGTAACTGAACCAACTGTGCATCCTAAATTGAGGGATGCTGCTTAATCCACCCGTGCATGACCATCCTGCCTGCACACAGGAGTAAGATCCCTTCCATCCCTTTACATCCAAGAGGGATCATGCTGCTACCTTCTCAGCTTTATCACTTTGCTTAATATTAAAGTGATTGGTGCCCTGGCAAAGCTCAGAAGGGAAGAAGTCTTTCCTTGTTTTCTTGTTTTGTAGGACACAAAGCAGTGACCAGATTGAAGAAACAGTGAACAGGCACTGGCATGGTGATTGCTATTCATCCTCTGTGTCGTATGAGGCCAGAGCCTTACGGGAAATAGCATGTACAGAGGTAATTAAAACTATATGGATGTATATGCCTAACTAGGTCAAATCGTGGCTCTAAGCAATTTTTCCAAAATGGTACAGTCGGAAAGTTCTTAACCTCAGCATGAGGCTCAGCTTATGCAGGGACCATCCCGTGTGATCCCAAGTGTGTGAACAAACAGAGGTAAAAAAAGTGTAATTTGTATTAAGTATGCAACCGAAAAGATGTAAAAATAGTAATTAAAAACATTATAATGCAACTAAGATATATAGTTATTGTAATCATAAAAGATTGCCGAATAGCTTTCACTTTTTGAGATACTCTCCTTTCTCACGGACGAAAATAAGTTAGCAGCTCTCCCTCTCTGTGTTTCAACAGTTTAAAAAATTGTAGGCTTTATACTAAAAAAAATTGCAAATATTTCTCTATTTTGTTTTTTTAACCTGGATTTTTTACTTGAATTTGCACGAATCCATCAGAACAGCTGAAGGCCTGTAGTCCATTCTGTACATACCTGCATGTATTTATTTTTCCATATTTGCATTTTCTGGAAAATTTGGTAGATTTTTAAAATATTTTTGTGTATTTTCAACACAGAAACGTGAAGAAAAGGAGAGAAAAAATGTCTATGAATTACATGATATTCTAAAACCATGTTTCCAAATGCATTTATCTGAATTCAAGCTGTGACTTAATAGCTGTAGCTGTATCAACACTGTATCAGTTTACCATAGGAGGAAAATATATGAAATGAGACATAACCTACTAAGGTCACTTCAGGGGCTATCACCGAGCGGAAAATGAATGCTAATATTTTCAGATTTAACATGGGTAAGCTAGTCAGAACCAATAGTTTGGGGCTGAATTCTGAAATGCCCTCAGTGAAAGCAGTGCAAGCTGGGATGGTCAGTGAGATGGAATTATTAAAAGATAGGGTGGAGCCAAGCCCAGCCATATGGTGAATGCCATAACCAGGGCAGACCTGTCATGGGCAAGCAAGCTGGGAAAGCAGGCGAAAAGAAATTGTCCTGAAAGAACAACATGCATCCCGCCATGAAGAAATGAGGGCAGAGGGCTGTGGGCAACGCGTTGGCCAGTGACTGACACTTGCACTGATGAAAGACAACACTGGAAGTTGAGCCCCGGCTATGCAAAGTTGATTAGGGTAGATGGGACCCTTCATCATGCCTTAAAAAATCATCACAGCTCAAAACACTCACTTCCAATATGTCTGATAAAACCCTCGGTCGTTCATGCAAGTTGGGTGAGTAACATATCTATCAGCAAAATAGCTACTTAACTGGGTGCATCAGACATAGCCCTTCATAACATCCAAACCCCAGAGTCCTTTCTACCAACAAAAGATGTGAAAGTCTTGCTGCAACTATAAAAGAAGCCTGAGACTTACTGTAGACATTCCCCATTTTTCCTCAGTTGTGTATTTTTGGGAAAAAGACTATACTTTAAAAAGCATAAACATGTTTGCATTTTGATAAGTAGTGTGATCAACAGAGCCATTAACTAGATATTTAATAAACTATCAAAATTTTATTTCAGTTCTTAAATACTTTGTTAGTTGGATGACTCTCATGGGATAAATAACCTTAGTAACATTTACTTCAGGTGCTTTCTGAACTGAGGTCCCATGCAGAAGATATTACCTGCCCCAGTGCTCCCCCAGTTTGCACTGACACACTCTCTAGCACTCTCTGGATCACATGCTGGTCACTAAGGTAGACCAACATTGCTGGGTACACCTGAGCTGGTTTTGACTCCAGTTTCTTACGTCCATGAGGTACGTGCTGCACCAATGTGGTCTAGTTCAGAGCTGGCTTGTCTAGCGCTGGTCCTGTGATCTTTGCAGCAGTCCATGGTATGATACAGCTGATGCATTTTTATTTTCTGCATCTTTTTACCAACAATAAGATTTGATGAGATTTTAAAAATTCAGAAGTAACTCATGTCGAATTTTGGTACTTCCATGAACCTTTGAAAAGACAAATACACTCTGTGCTAGGAAGACATTGAGTAAAATGTTGTTTTGGTAGTGATCAGTTGGTGTATCTCTGCACTTAGAGTATAGAAATGAGAAGAAAAATCAGACAACTAAGCTCAGGAAGACAGGTCCTTGTTGTTATGTAACATTCATATTTTCACTGTGCTCTTAGGCTGTAGTTCACACTTCAGCTACTGAAGCTACATTTCAGCTACATGAGCATGCACCTTTCTTACACGCACACTATAAATCCAGTACACATTCTCACGCCTATAGTTTGAGGTTTGTTTATCAGGGTTCTGTTTTGACATGATATGATGAAACTGTCCTGTTCACACAAGAAAATTATATGTAACTAGCACTCTTCTTTGGTGTTTGAGCAAACCAGCACAAAATAGTATTAATAAATTCTCTTCTATACAGGGCGATTATATCCAAAAATATATCCAGAAATGGTTCCTGGCCACAATAGCTCCTAAACCATGCCCAGAACCTGATTGAAAGAGTTCTTATTGGCCTGGGCCAGAGTTCTGCTGGAGACAATTTAATTGTACTGATGGAACACCATAGCTGGAAAAAGTCCCAGGCATTATTTAGTTTCCTGGTATGGGCATAATTAGCCTGATCAGACACTGACCTATGGAAAAAATACAGTTTTAAAAATAAAACCTCAGGAAAAAAAAGCATTGTTCTTAATTCTGATTTTTTTCTTTGCACCCTTATCTCATTGTATATTGTTTGTCATTTTGCAGACATTCACTTAGATCACTTTCTTTGCACATGCTAGAATGTTTAAATTCTCTTTTGCTCAAATAGGAATACTATTCACCCCTTCCTTTTTGTCTGATTTTCTATAAACTAGAAACATTTACAAGGTTTTGCTTTAAAAATAATTTTTCTTTTAGTTTTTATAGAGAAAATTTACTGCCTTTCAGGTGGGAAACTTAAAGAACGATTACCTCTCTGTTAGGTTTTAATTTTTCTAGGAATAATCCATCCAGTACAGCTCAACATCTGTAAGCCTCAAGAGCAACTTGTCATACTTCAGACAAGCACAGAGAAGTGAAGGAATTTTCTAAGAAGCCAGATATAATTTTATGGCAGTAAATTGCTACCCTATGAACACTGAGGAATTGTGGCGTTCCACTTCTCATTATGTATGCCCACAAGAGAAATATTAAACTAGACTTCTCTTTGACTGTTGCCTTCGTTCTCTCTTTCTCTTGTACATACTTATAAAATAAAGATCAAACTTCCTTGAATTCTTTTTATCTGCTTTGAAGTCTAAGGAAAACTTTTTTGGAAATTCTATTTTCATCTCTGTGAATTTATTCTCTAATGCTTCTAACTTGTCAAATATGGACTGTGCTGTTCAAGGAGCAGTTAAGAAAAAAAAAGCCCATCTTTGAATCTACATGCACGGACAATCATTCTCACAATTCATGAAAGCCCTCAAAAACGTGGAGCCACAATATACTCTTCTATTACCATTTCTTTTGGAATGTTCTGAGGCATGTCTGATAGATTCTGTGGAGGGGAAAAAACAGGGTCTTTTTTTCTTCTTTTTGCCCCATAAATTACTTTGAATGTGTAAAAGAAGCACATCCTATAGCTTTGGACATCTCTTTTAAAAAAGAGAAAAAAGAAAAATTATTTCTTTATTTTTTTTTTCTGTCAGAGCTCAATTTTTGCGTAAAGAGCTGTTATGGGAGAACATATTGCATTTTTAGAAGGATGAAAAGTATCCAAGCCATAGCTATTGCTCAAAGGTGGGATGACAGACACACTCCCTTTCCCTGGGGAGGTGCAGGGGGTGTCGAGCAGGAGTCCATTGGGTTAACAGAAAGAAGCCTGCATCTCTGACTTCTTGGAGAAGCACAGAGGAGGTGCCATCTCCTGCAGGGGATGTTATCCTGTTCCAGTAAAGCAGACCATGTGAGGGCAGTCCTCAGGCAATGCCTTAATGAATCTAGAAACGTCTAATTAGCAGCCATGCGTGCATCTCCTGCCCTGGAGGGCTCGGTCCCACAGGCCCACCTGCAAATGAGCCCTCCTACACCATGCCGGGAGCGGCAGCCTGGCCCCTTGGGGCCACCCTGGGCCTCTCAGAAGGGCCCTGTGACATGGGTCTGTGTCCCACTGCTGAGATTCAGCCACATCTGTGTGACTGCTGCAGTAAATCCTCCTCCTCACTTTTCCCACAAAACTAGCTTTACTTTCATATTTTCCCAAGCACCTGAACCCAGCTCATCCTAGACAACATGATGCTTCTCAGTCCATCTCCTGGGACCTGCTGGTGGTCTGATATTAACCATCTGTTGCTTTAGGCTAGCTGGGGCCTTTGAAGGAAAGTCAAGACATAGACAACCAAAACCTTGTTTTATTTGGAGAATGAAAAACAATCTGATGGTCCTGGTGGAATAGTGGGAGATGTCCTGATTTACTGTTAAACAGTTCTGGGGGAAGTTCATAGGCTGGAAAAGCAACTGAAGGGGCAGTGGCTCCGCTCTGAGGATGTGCACTTAGCTCCCACTTCATGTGTTTTCAAGGACATCTTTTTCTTTTGCAGCTGATGGTCTGAAAAAAGTGATGCATTGCTCCTAAAGGTGGATGACATCCTGTTTAAAATCTTCTTGGGTCTGAAATTAATATGCATTGATCTGGGACAGTCCTTATTCTAAAATACTCTTGTAGAAGTTGAATGGATATTATAGCTGTAAGAATTTCCAGAATAGCTATACAGATATTTCTGCTTTGCAAATGTACATATCTAATGATGGATGTGCATATACACACTCATCATGCTCAGATCACATCAAAAGGCTGAAAATGACAGGCTTTACATGGCTTAAACTACAGGTTTTATAAGTGGCTAACTCAAAGATCTGAAAAAGCATTGTATGGTTATGTTTTTGACGGGAAGAAACCCAAACATAGAAGCCTGCAGGTAATGAAGTGCTTAGTGCAAGATTTCATTTCTCTTGCACCTATTACACTTCAATTTGATGCAGTAAAAGATTTTGCTCATCCCAAACTGTGATCAGCAAGAAGAAGGTATCTTTTTCCCACCCTTTGAAGCAGGTGGTGATTGTTTTAAATTATTAGGGGTCTAAACTTGGCTGCCGTCCAAGATATGTCAGGAGCTTAGGTCCTCATCTTCAGAATGAAAAGCATACACCCAAATATTTGATCAGAACATATTCTTCCAGCCTTGCTGACAAAGGCAAACTCAGAGAAGACAATATAGATTACAATTTTCTTTTAAAATCAAGGAGGTTGTGATTTTGTTTACTTGTTTTTGTTTTTGGCAGGGTTTTTTTTGTGGGTTTTGTTTGTTTGTTTTGTTTTGTTTTTGTTTTGGTTTGGTTTTTTTCCCTGTCTTTTCTCCCATGGAAGAATTAGAACATGTTCAATCAGAATGTGCAATGTGTCTCTGGCAAACAGGAAAATTCCTCAGGGATCTAAATTACGAATAAAACAAGTGAAGAAAGGGGCAACTCACAGCAGTGCATAGATGTTACCTCTTGTATGGTTTTACTCTTGTGTGTTTGATTGCCTGTGTGAGTTTTGCATCTTGTATGTTATTGTTTATCAAAGAGCAATAAATGAGGAGAGAGATTAGAGGGGAGGAAGAAAGAAAAAGAAAAAAGAAGAGGAGGAGAAATCTTATGCCTATTTGAGGCCAAGGGATATTGCCTTTCAGGGTTCATGCACTGTTGTCTTTAATTTTTATGTTATTTGAAAAGAATGCTAATGAGTATCAGAGTTAAAATGCAAGGATTGATGATTTCAGTGAAAATACATCGCCCAGAATCAGCTAAGGCAATGGCCCCAAGGCTTTTCTAGACCAGTGAACCACCTTTAACCCTCAGCTGCCATGTGCCCTTTGAGGAACATACCAGGGCATTTTTCAAAGAAAGGCCCAGAGCGAATGTGCAAATTGCACTTAGCTGAAAACTTCCTCCTGGCAAATCAGGAAAACTACATTGAAAATAGCAGCATGGCATGTTTGGACACAATGTAAGTTGGTATCTTTTTCTGTTTATTATCCAAGGCTTTTGGGCCACTACAGAACCATGGGCTACAGTTTGTGGACCACTGAGCTATGGAACCAGTTCTCATTAAAGAATACCTGCCAGGGATTTTTCATCCTGCAGGGTAACTTCCATACATTAAGAGTCCTCTTGGTAGCAAAATACAGAATAAGAAATTTTAAAAGGACTGGATTGCTGCGAGGTGATTTGCTCTTGCATATCGGGCTAGTTCAGGTGATGATGTCAAGCAAGTTTTCTGTGCTTTACCTGGAAAGCTGATTCTTTCTGGGATCTACTTTAAAAACTAATGGTGTCAAAACTTGTTTGACCTTATAGCAAGGGCGAAGATGGTTTTGGTGATTTTTGTGATCAGCAAAAATAACCAAACCACCTCTCTAGAGAGAGGAGTCACCCCCCACTGGAGATATGCAAAACCTGTCTGGATGCAGTTCTGTGCCATGTGCTCTGGGATCACTCTGCTTAAGCAGAGAGGTTGGACCAGATGACCCACTGTGGTCCCTTCCAATCATGGCTGTTCTGTGATTCCATGATTTTTTAAGCTTAACACAAGAAATAGACCAAATTGAAAAGCTGGGTTGAAATTTCTTATATCTACTCATTTTGCTGGCAAGTATTTGGGATGTGTTTGCTTGCTTACACAAAATCAGATTTGTTTATGTGTGTTCAATAACCGCCTATTGAATATCTTATATGACAAGTCAAGATGTGCTAAAATGCCTGCTTACCTTGCTAGATATATTGGACTAGGGCGTTCTTTCTATCTGATGATAATCAAATATAACAATATCCAACTCTAATGAGGGTGAAAACAAAGAGGACTGCAGGAATAGATTAGGAGTGTTGGAAATGAAGATAAGTAAACCTGCAAATTTGGTGGGCATACTAATGCAAAGCATTAAGAAACTGGCTTACAGTCTGTGGTACCAGTTTGCTGTTGCTGACCTGACATACTGGTTGTTCATGGACCACTTAATACAATGACATTGTTGACCTAAGATCCTTCCTGTGAGGCACAAGAATGAAAGAACAGCCTTCACATTGACTTTCCTTAATTTCGTGCATTCGTCAGAAACCAAACATTTTGTGAGGTATTGATTTGTGTTCCTACTTTTCTCGATCCTTAATGATATAATACCATTTAAAACATTTTAAAGAAAACGTTGTAGTCTTATAAGAGAACAAACTGTTCTGTCAATAAGTATACCACAAAACCAACTCACCCTTAACATGATGGCAATTTCTTCAGTGACATTTACGAGCTCATTGAAAGAACAGTAGCAATTTTATTCTTTGTTTGGAGCTTACTACCCAATATATAATGAAAGTGTTATGAAAATTAGAAGTAGCGTATAACACAACTCTTTTGTAGTGTAAATAACACAACCATATAAATTATACACATACTAGAATTATATTAAACACATATACATTATATGCAAAGCAGAATAGACCTTTTACCAAAATAAGCTGTATTTTAATTAGGAGAGTGGTAACAAGCCTTTAAAATCAGCCAACACTGTATTTTGGTTTTAACTCAGAAATTCTGGGGCTTTATGAATTCATGACAGACCCTTAGGGATACATTTTCAAAGCATTGCACAGGATTTTAGCCATGCAAATCCCATTAAAATCAGTGGGAGACATGTGGCTAAAACCCACGCAAGGCTTTGGAAGCAACATGCCCCTTAATGTTATCTAGACAGTGTTTTGGCCTGTGAATTTCCTTGCTTCCAATTTTTATAACTGAATTCAAAAGGAAATAGAATTTGCCATGGAAATTTTAACAGGATGCAGGCTTTTTTAGTTCAGAGACATAGTTCTGATCTAACAGCTATATTACCACATGGTAAAGGTAGTTTTGATCTGTACTTTACATGCTTTATCTCTACTCAGCTATTTTTACCTGTATTTTTACTGTGCAAAAATGTAGGCAACTGACTTTGCAAATAAACATATTGTAGAGCTCTGCAGATTATAATTTCTCTTAACAGAGTCTTTGAACTGAGTAAACAATGAAGTTCCTTTTGGAGTGATGATTGCATTTGACTTGAGGCCTATGGTACCCCAAGTGATGTAACATCTGCTGCTAGGCATTTCAGAAAGACCCAAATGCACCATAAAAGTCACAGATCAGGTACTCCCCAGTAAGAGTAGTAGCTGGTCAGCATGAGCTTTAAACAGGTGGGTCTTCCCTGCTTGCTTGAGTTGCAGGAACACTGGAAAGGATCTACAGAAACGGCTTGGGATGAGCTTGGAAGCACATTTTGCTGTTAGGTGAAAAGAACTTCAGTCTCTGGAGCAGATAAAGAAATGAGGCACTCTCTACATCATTTGTCTACCACCAGACATTAAATATGGAAGTAAAAAATAACATGTCTGAGGAGTTTACTCAGAGAAGCGCAAGGTCCTTTAGTCAAACTCAGCTTGTAGTCACTGAAGCAGAAACTCCTGATTTGGGAGGTTGGTTGATACAAAAAGGAATGGAGAAAACCTGGGTCCACAAGAAATGTGGTAGGCACACACAACAGAACGAGGGCATTCTGAATGGTGGACCTGCTTATCTGTATGGCAGGTAAAAGCCCACAAAAAATTTGAGTCCTGGGAAGAAACATTACCTGACGCCATGACTTCCGAGACCTGTAAGTCCAGGTGTCTTGAAGAAAGCTAATGTCAAAGAACTCGGAATTATCTCTTCACGCCTTCTACCCCTACAAAAGGAGTCACAATTTCCGTCAAAAACCTGGCGGTTTTACAGAACTTCTTGTAAGGGGCCGAGCAAGATGATTTTTGGTGCTGCGGGGCACGCCGGCTCTGGGAGGCGATGCTTGGGCCGTGTGGGGTGTGGGGCTGGCGCAGTGTGGACAGCGTCCTTGCGGCAGGATAGGCGGGACAGGAGGGACAGGCGGGACAGGCGGGACAGGAGGGACAGGCGGGACAGGAGGGACAGGCAGGACAGCCGC
>VXBU01006602.1:0-262688 GCA_013400315.1 Bombycilla garrulus | reverse complement strand
GGTGGAGCTGCAGCCCGCGCCGCGGGAGCGCCGCCGCCGCCGCCCTTTGTCCGCCGGGCGGGCGGCACCGAGCGCGGAGCGCTCCCTCCCTCCCTTCCTCCCTCCCTCCCGCCGCTCTCCCCGCCAGGGCTGGCTTCAAACAGCACATCTTCCCCTCAGCCGTGCGGTGTAAAAATCCTGTCCTCCTGGATTGGGGTTTGTGTTTTGTTTTGTTGTTTTTAATTGTTGTTCTGGCAGAGCTTAAAAATAAATTGGCCTAATTATCCCACCTAATACTGTAATCTCGGTAAAAAGACTTATGGAAACGAAAAGATATTTAAAAATTAAAATTGTACGCCAATGTAATTTGCCGTGCAATTGAGAGACATTAAACTGCGTTGCTTTATCTTTCTGGCGTTCTTAATTCACAATAGGATGATGTTTTCCTGTTTTCCTGAATTATCTGACAACAGCATTATAACAAATTTAAACTTTGGGGTCCGCCATCCCATCGTGTCTGTGTCTAACACGACCACACCCCCTCCCCCCAGTTTTATGTTGCTAAATTGTCCAGGGGAAAAACATAAATAAGGCGAGTACTTCCCCCCTTCAACAACCACACCACATTTCCCACCCCCCCTTCGTATGTGCCTTTACTTTTTTTCTACACTCTAATGACATTTGGCAGGCTCAACTGTGTAATGCTTGACTGGTTTTATTGTTGTCTGCTCCCAGTGGGGAATAGTTGACACTGCTCTCTGTTTTCAATTGATATCCATTTTCAACAATATTGCTTTCTATTAGATTCCTGCACAGTTTGTGCCAGCCAAACTGAATATTTACCGTGTTGCCCTCAAAGCCTCAAATCAACAAACATTAAAATAAGTAAAATATGCATTTACTATCTGACATTTTCAAATTTCCCTTTCAAATTATTATTTTGACTATATTTCACAACAAATGAATCAAGGATTAAAGACACAGTATTGCCACTTAAGGTAACTCAGATTGATTTTGAGTTTTAAATGACAGGATAAGAGGGTGCATGAAAAGAGGAAAACCTAATGCACTTATCTGCATTTCATTAGCTTCTATGATCACTTCTCTGAAAGAGGGTGCACAGATTTATATTGATCCTAGTTTCCAATCTTTGTGTTGAGTGACACTGTTTGTTGTATAATCTGATTAATTCCAAGTAGTTGGCTCATGTAGTAAAATACTAAAATCAACCCTTGGAATTTTTAAATTTGAGTTACCCGCTGAGCTTAGCAGCTCTTCTGGGGCAGACTTCTGTTTCTTGTCATTGCTTTCATGGCTTGGTGTCTGCCTGCATTTCCCAGCTCTCCAGCCCTGCGCTGTCTCAGCTCCTTTCACCAACTCTTTCCACCTCTGACACCTCTTTATCAGTTTCCACATTCACCTCAGAGGATTGTCCATTAACGGTATGTGTTGCTAATGTACAATTTTGGCTCCTTAAAGCCCAGTTTAAGCAGCCAGTCTTGTTGATTTGCATGAAAATTACAGCGGGTCATGTAATGAAACATCATTTTATATACCTTTCTAGATTTTTGGTGATAACCTCTTCTACCTCCCTCACTTCTGCATGCATCTCCTTCCTTTTCTTTGTCATTTTTTTTTTTTTGTCTTCATCTTTAGAAGCTCTAAGCTGTCTATCTTGTGCAAAAGACCTTTGAAAGTTGTCAAGTAAAAGACTGAAACCAGAGGAAATTCTGATGCTTCTTTTCCTTTGTGCTCCCTTCCATCCCTTCCAAAATGCCATCTAGAGCTTAGGATGAGAAACGAATTTTGTAATTTTTTTTATTTCTGGGTTCCTGCTGTTGGGAAGACTGAAGGTGAATACTGAGAAGGGCCATAGCCTGGCCTGATGGCCAGGAGCAGCAGCAGAAGCTCAGGCTCAGCAGGAGCACCAGGACATAGTCTGTGTGAGGCCCTGTCTGCACTGCTGGATCAGCTCTCACTCTTCCAGTATGAGGATGGAGAAGGACGATCTTCGGGCCAGCCACCTCTAAGTCATTAGGAGCTCAGAGACAGCCTTTACCTGTCCTTCAGCAGAATGATCCAAGTCTTTTTCTCCTGTGATATACTATAATTAACCTACAAGCCTTGCTGGAACCAGAAGATTTAGGAATTGAAGTAAAATTGCATAATGTTGAAGCTGATTTATGTTCATGTAAGCTGCTTGTTTTTACACTTTCTCATTAAAACAGTAACAAAAAGGTACCAACTTCCTAAGGAAATATATAAAAGGGCTACATTCAGAGAAAAATGGGAAGAGTCAGAAATTGGGGAACAGAATAACTGTAACTACCATGGAAATTTATTTGGCCCCTTTGTGTGCATAACATTCTGATGTAACGTTTTTTTCAGGTGACAATATACTCCTTAATTCATAGGTAAAATGCTTCCTTCCCTGCATAGGGTGGATAGTGTTTGCTGAGCTGGTGGTTATTCAATATTTTGTTTCCCCTGTCAGTCAATGCATGACCTCAGGCTTTATTTACCAAACACCATCCAAGCTCTGCACTTAATACAGAATTATTAATTTCCTCCTGGGCTGTTCTTTTACTCTCCTCATCAACAGTGCTTCACAATGGTTAATGGAGTTCTATATTTGGCCTGTGGCATAGGACTTTCAGTTTTTCTCAAATTGAGTGTGTGATATCCTTTCCTTTCCTGATATTTATTACCTCTCCATAATGGCACAGATGTGCAGAGGTCTGATCATAAATTGGTTTCATCTCTTGTGCGGAACCCCAAAGCCCCTGAAGTCCTGGAAGTGAAACGCTGGCTCTTCCCCAGTGCCCCAGCGCTTCAGGGTGGGCAGGGCAGAGCCTAGAGGTGAGCTTCACCAGCCTCCCCCTGGTCACAGCCCCTCTGCTCCTCCTTTGTGGTGTAAAGAGGATGAACTGCACTGTTCCCTTGTAATCTGTCTGGATGATTTGTGTTGTCATAGCTCGTACACTGTGGAAAATGCATTCAAATATAACACATAAGCTGTCAGAAAGCGACCAGTGTAAGACAAATAATGTACAAGAAAACGGCACTTGACAGAGCAGAGATGACTTAAAGGCTTAAAAAAAGTCAAAACCTCAAAATATTTTGTGACATGGAGCTGATCTTTTTTTTTTTTTCAGTTGCTGCTGTCAGTCCTTAGAGCAAAATTCATTTGTTTAAGACTGTTTAGAGAAACCCCAAGTTTTCTTTTCTGGAGGTTCAATAGGAGCCTTTGGCTGAGCCAAAGGTGGGGTGGTGATTTTCACTTAAGTTTCTTTTGAAGGAAGACAGTGATCAGAGTCAACAAGTCAGAGACATTAGAGTCAACAGGCAAAGCAGAGAAGCCCTACAGTACTGCAAATCATCACAGCTCAAGGAGCTCTAGAATTGTGTTTCTATCTAGCTGAGAAGAGACTTGATGTTTTCACCTGGCATCACAGCCCTTTTGTGTCCACTCCAGGCCCAGCACTGATTAAAGCTGGTTAATTACAGTGGTAACCAACCATGGCATCCCAAGGTGCTCCCTACCACCTGTGAAATCCAGGGTATCTTGTGTGAGACAGACACACACACAAACATTGCAGGGATAAGCTAATGTTGCCTGAGAGCTGGTTATTTTGTGAGATAATATTATGGGATAGTGATTGCCTGGTAGATAATTGTGTGTGAAAAGGTATTTTGTCATACTTGTTTTGCTTTTTTCATTGAGTAGGCTGAAAGCTGGAATGTATTGAGTTTCCAAAATAGAAAGAGCTGAATTCAAAAGTGACTTCACAAAAAAAAAAAAAAAACCAAAACAAACAAAAAACCAAAAAAACCCAAAAAAAACCCCAAAAACCAAATCCCACAAAAACCCCCCCACAAGAATTACAGCTTTTGCATGAGAAAGGATGCAAAGGAAATTCTGCAATTACCAAGATAGATTCCACTTTATTAAGTGAAGGCAAAAATAAAGCGTTCAGGATGCTTTTAGCATTAACGATATATGTTCACCAAATGACAGAAGGAAGAGTGTAGTAGATTATACAGCCAAGGTATGATTGAAGACATGTAGGCAAGGGCCAACTTGGGAAGCATTGATCACAATCTCATTAGATCTGAGATTGCAGCAAAAATGAATGCTAAATGAGGAGAAGGAGAACAAAAAGATGCTGGAGTCAGACTTGTGTTTCTCCAGAGAAATAGCTACATAGCTATAAAAATAAAACTGGATGAGGAGTGGGACTGAGAGAACAGAAAACTCCAAGAACTATAGAACAGAGAAAGAAAAGCATGTAGCATGCTCCTCTGCCAGCAAGGAGTGTACCAAAAGACAAACACAGCTAAATAAGGAGTTTCACACCACAACTGGGAAAAAAAATAAAAGGAAAAAAAAAAAGAGAACAATCTGATGGGCAAGTTTAAAAGGAGAAACCATGTAGCCCAAATAGCTACATGCAAAGTCAGAAGAGAGACAAAACCAAAGAAAGTGTGCGAAGCAACAATAGCCAAAGAAATCAAGCTAATTAGTATGAAGCAAACAAGCTTGACAGACTGGCTGAGGCCAGACAGAGGGTGGAGAGGGGAGGGCAGGTAAGAGGTCAAGCGAGCTCTTTGCTCCAGTATTCATTTAACAAGATGAAGGTCACATCTCAGAAAGTGTGATAGATTTTTCTGGATGGGGAAAGTGAAATGTCATCAAGAATTATGGTTATGTCATAGCAGTACTCTCATAATCTTGACAAGTCTCCAGTCCTCGCTTAATTAGCAGGCTTCATATTTCTAAAGGGGCAAATATAATAAGAAAAGCTAGCTGAAAATATTTAGCAATTCTGAGGAGACACATGACATTTTCCTCATTGTATTTTCCCATTTTCTGTGCATCAGTCACAAAATTTTAAATTGTCTGCAAAAGAAGGAACCTGGTGGAAGATTAGAGGCTTATACATTTAATCTACATCATCTAATGCCTCAGTGCCTGCCTATTTTCAAATTTCCACAAAACACTTAGAATACATACTTTCTTCTGAGCATACCAATAGCCCTGCTGAAGTCGATAGAATTACTCTAGTGTTTAAAATTAAGCATTTTATCCGAGATTGTATTAAAGCAAATGCTAAATGCTAGCATAATCAGTCACAGTGATATACTTTTATTTTGCTGTGAAAGACATGCCAGACCCGTAGCAGAGGGTGAGATGGGGACGCTCCAGTCACAGAAAATGCACCCACAAAGTCTCTAATGGACACTTGTCCTCCCCTGGGAAAAGAGTTATCTTAATATCAGGGTCATAATTTTTGCACTTAGCACAATTGGACAAAAGCTTTTCTAATGCCTTACCCATGCTGGGGTGATATGACCAAGCTGATGAAGAGGAATAAGGTTCTCTACAGTTATTCAAATTAGTTGTAGCTTTAATAAAACAAAGCTGATGACTGGGAAATGCTCTCAATCCCCTCCTTCACACCCTGTGTAGAAGGTGTTCCAAAGTGCTTAATATGCACAAGGAAGAACAGGTGGATTGAGGGATTCTTGTTGGTATACATTTATGTGTATTTTATTTTTGTCATAATTTACTTCAGAAATGTAAAATAGCAGTACATCTTCCAACAAAAGAAAAATTTTGAGGGATGTTGCAAACTCCAAACACAAACCAGATTAATGTTTTTTGTCGTTTTCTGGTGTTAGATAAGAAGCCTTGGTATATTGTACGGAAAGGGAAAGAAAGAAAGAGATAGGAGTTGATAGAGGTTTGAAAAATCTTGAATGACCTGTCAAGAGCTCTTACTGATGAAAGTTAAAGGCAACACTTGTAAAAATGAATTACATGAGCTATTTTTTATACTGCACACAGTTTAATAGTGGACTTCAATCTATTTTATGAGACAAATACCTTAATACAGATGATTTGCAAAAAGAATGCAATATTTACCCAAATAAGAATAACATCCTCAGCTACATTTAGTGCTAATTTAAAATGACAAGGGCTATCAATCCTCAAACTCCTCAGTATAACCTAATCACCAGGTGGGGTCAGGCCAACATTTGCTTTCTAGCAAAGTATTGTAGAAATAGATGAATTGCCCTGCTCTCCAGAGCATTCAGTGTTGGCTGCTTCTGAAATCAGAAAAACAGCCTTGAGGAAGCATCACAATATTTTGTGTCTTTTTCATTTTTAGTTTTTACTATGTCTTTAGCTGCTAATATTTTACCACTTTTCAAGTTCTGTTACTTTCTCATATGAATATTGGTTTAGAATCTGTAATTTACTGCTGTAACCTCCAAAAGACCCTGGAAAACAAAGTTGGCCTCTCTGAGGTCTCTTTACCTTAGGTATATAAATTTGAAGAAAATTAAGAGGCTGAAGTTAGTTGCCAGAACAAATAAGACGTTTGGAAAGATTTTTGCTTTTAGGAAATTAAAAGAAAATTACCTGAGCCAAAAGGCAAATATTGAGTGTGGAAATAGATATCCTGATGATGGAAAATCTCTGTTTATAATTACCGTCATAGAGTTTAGCTTGTTTTTTTCTGAGCGGATACAAAGTTCATATCTTTGGTACAGCCTGTGCTGATTTTATGTATTTCTACTTAAACTTAATAGCAATAATAGTGTAGTTCAGTGTAAATAAGTTTGATTTTTCCATTTCTCCAAGAAAGTGTTTTGCTGAGGAGGCAACATCATGAGACTGTCTTCAATTGTCTGGATTTTGGGTCTTACACATTGCAAGAGGTCTGATTTGGATCCCTTATAAAAACTTCAGAAAGGCTTTGCTTTTGAGAGGACAGACATCCAGATCAGGGGGAAAGATAAGAAACTTTAAAAAAAAATTCTCCACCTTGACATTTAAATTGTTGCTCTTAAAAATGTGCATCTAGAAATAAAAATGTACTGAGTAGTTCTGTTTTTTGTGTTTGGGGTTGTTTTTGGTGTTTTTGGTTTTTTTCCTTTTTGCCACTAGCTAGAAAACAGCAAAATGATTTTACCTTGTCATAAATAAATGGACTTCTGAGTAGTTCATTGGGAGGTGATGGATGAAAATTCACCATTCCACCACATTCTCACAAGCTCTTGTAACACAATACCACACCATGGGAATTTTTGTATAGAGCACAAACATACATATGTGGTAGTCTTCCCTGTCCTGGGTGACCCCACAGTGTACAAAAAGTCCAGTTTTCCAACCCTCCTTGCTGAAGGAGTAGTCTGGAGTCGTCGGCTCGTGTTCTTAAGGCAGTTTATTAGTTCCTTATCAAAAGTAGATTTCTCTGCTCTGCCGAGGACAGCACAGCAAGGCTTCCAGAGACACACTGTGCCCGCCCTGGGTCAGTCTCGTCCCTTTATACTATCACCTACATGACCTTTATTTACAACTACTTCCCAATGACTATCATCTACGTTAGACAATGTGTTTTTACTGTAAACCACTCCAAAAGTGTCACCATCACCAAGAAGATGGAGGTTATGAAGAAGAGCAAAGGAGAACAAAGAAACACCTTGTTTCCTCCATCTTGTGCCTCAGACCCTCCTGTACAGATCTCCAAACTCCCCTGTACAGGGCTTCAAACCCCCCTGGACATACACTCAAATTTTTTCTTTTAACTTATAACTACTACTATTTTTCTATCTAAACTTTTGTGACCTGAAATTCTTCATACAAAGTTGATAACTTGTTCCATGGATTAAAATCAAAGCCACAGGCATTCTCAGTATCAATCCAGGGTCTCCGACACCTCTGGTGAGGCTGAAAAGCCTCCTGACCAGGGTTTGGGTCATTCAGAGGTATCATAGGAACCCCCTGGGTTCCAACAACATACATATAATAATATCTGTCAACTGCCTAAAATCTGACCAAAGAAATTTGCAGAACATCATCAACATGATAGTTTCTCTGTATTACTGCATGCAACTTAAAAAGACTGCAATAGCACCTTTGAAACTCAAGACTTTTTTTCCTCCTAAGTACAAGTACTTGATTTTAAAAAAATGCTGATATTTTATTGTCATAACCACCTTTATCTTGTTCCTCTGTCCCATTACTCCTGGGCAGCAGAAGAGCATGGAAAGATCTGTATACTGCCAAATTGGAATGTTGCAGGATAAGACACTTCTACTATCCCTTACCTCATTCAGTAAAAAAAATTATGCAGCATGTTATGACTTCTATTTTAGTCATTAGGCCAAAAAAATAAAGAAATTTTCAAATGGAGCATTTTTTTCTCATCTTCCTTCTCCAAAACAGCAGCTCCCAATTTTCTCTATTTGTTTCACCAATGACTAAAGTTGTGAATTGAAGAAAGGATGTCTTAACCCTGGACATTCTGTAATCAACTTCTTATCACCCCAGACTTTGACTGCTAAAGGTTGTGATGTGAATTATAACTTACCATGTTCTGGAATCTCATAATTTAGGTCTTTAAATTATTCTCAGGTGATGTCTCGGAAATAAATGTATTTGTCTGCTGTGATGGTGATCTTTCTTTTCCAGATATTTATTGAAGCAGGGCACAAAATCTGATTGTTTAAAAGCTTACCTGGAGATATGATGAAGACACTCTGAGTCATATTCTTCTGGTGTTGCTGGGTCTGTCTGCACCCCACTTGTCTTCACCATGTTGCAGGTTTGGATCTTTGCAAGAGATCCAGATTGGACAGTACAATCCAAGAAGCTCTTAAACAGATGGTATTTTCTGCAATGTGGCTTAGAAATTTCTAAGAAAGCAATTTTTATGTTGTTGGTTTTGGTTTTTTTTTTCTTCTGTTTTTTCCCCCTTATCATTTGCCTCATTCCTGTCACCTTTCTGCTGAAATCTCTCTAGAAAGGGAAATGAGAACACAGTCCATTTGTCCTTTAGGCAGCTGCTGGAAGCTGTGAGCCATTCAAAGAAACAACCCAGGACATCACTAAGGCTATGATGAGTTATTGTCAACACCTCATGAGCTATCAGGTGCTTTTTGCCCTGATGTCAGTAATGAAACTCATTCTATAGCTGACTCATTTGAAAAATCCCTGCATCAGGCTGTTTCTGGGCTCGTGTTTTGAAGATGGCATACAGTGTTCGACAACAGAAAAAAATCAGCCCTCATGCTTTTTTCATTAGGTAGTAATAATGCACAAACAAAACCAGTGCAAAACTGATAAAAATATTTATTAAAAACAAGAGTGATCTAATCCTGCAGATGCCTTCTACACCTGGATTCATCTCAACTGTATGTAAGCTGGAATCAAAATGAAAAATCTAAACAATTCACCGACATGTCCACATTCACATTGCAGAAATATATCTTCTGAAAACATTAAAAACTAGAGACTTGTGGCTCTTGAAGTACCCATATAGTGTACCTGTGCAATGTCTATCACATCCAATTCTTTTTAGGTTCCCTGATGTGAGAGATAAAGTCCTTCTGAGGGCCTTTCCATTGTTGCAGAAGCTCCATTTCTTGAGTGAATCCACTCCTAGTTGATGCTTTACTTTGATCATTTTAGCCAAGACTTTTTTCTCCTGTGGTTTTATTTCCCTTCAAAGTTGTAGAAGGTGAAGTTATCCTCTGCTGTACCCAAAGGCCGCTGCTGAAGTGAAATGTCCAGCAACAGGTGGTGCAACAGGAGACATCATGGACAGACTGTTTCACGTAGCAAAACTGAAGCTTATGGGACATTTAGGGTTGGCAATTCCGCATATGACTTCTCCCCAGGACTGTCTCCATGGGAGTGACAGCCACTGTTGGATCCACCCGTGGCCCCTAGTATACAGGTCATCTTTTCAGAAGTAGAATTTTGGCCCCAGCAATGGGGACAAAAAAATCCAAGATTGCGTCAACCATCTTTTCTAGATCACAAGACTCCACATTATCCTTATCACACTGATGGTTTTCTTGCCTCTTTCCTCTGCTCTCAGAAAAACTGAGGCAGACTGTGCATTATCCCTGTCAAATGGGATCAAATCAACCTTCCAAAGATGAGGTCATTTTTTACTAAGTACTACGATATTGAAGGCTTCTGTATTTTCAAGACTTGATGAAAGAAACACCCAATCCCTCCACATTTCTTTAGAGAAACTCAGATCCAGACTGCTCAATTATCTCAGGATTTCTCTCCACCATCCTCTAGCTAGAATGCCAAGACAGCCCCAAACAATTGAGGCCACAATGAATTCAACTCACAGTCTTTGGCAGTATTTAAACAGATTCTTGATTATCACACAAGAATAAAATTATAAACTTCTTGATTTCTTGGAAAAGCAGGCCTACACTGTGATAAAGGCCTCGGTTTAAAAAGATAGGTTTTGCAGTCTTTTCACTCTAGGAGCTAAGAAGACAGGGAATCCCTTGCAGACTCTCTGTTTGACAAGTACATATTTTTCAGATGTGAAAAGTGAAAGCATATCTGTTTTACAGAGACTACGACACATTTTTTTTGTTCTTTTATATCTCTTTTTTCCACTCTCTTTTAAATGAATGGGACTTGGTGGTTTATTTTGTTTGTTCAGGTTCTTTTTGTTGGTTGCTTGCTTTTTGTTTTGTTTTGTACTGTATTTTCTGAGTATCATTTTGTCTGTCCCATTTTTGCATCTAGTAAAAGAGTGGGGAAGGGTAAAAACAGTGAAAAAAATCTTAGTAAAACCAGTGATGGAGAAGGATATATCTCCTCCATGGTTCTCCACTGTTCTGTAGAAGATGGCCACTGGCCAGTCCCAGTAGCTCCTGATGTATTCAAAGTAAAGGCTGGATTGGACAAAGGATCTGGAGGATGAGCTGACTTTTCCCCATTAAATCATGACAGATCAGTCGAAGGTTTGAAGCCTTCTGTAACCTGTTACTCCTCCCAATAGCTGGTTTGCACTGGAGGCAGCCTACTTGGAAAGGGGTTGTTAAACACTGGATCAGACTGCCCAGGGAGGTGGTGAAGTCACCATCACTGGAGATGTTCAAGAAAAGACTGGACTTGTCCCTTGGTGCTATTGTCTAGCTGACAAGGTGGTGGTCAGTCAAAGGTTGGACTTGATGATCTCAGAGTTTTTCTCCAAAGTAAAAGATTCTGTAATTTTGTGATCCTGTGAATTTTCCCTGGCTCTTGGAGCTCTGAGGAAGTGCAGGGAAGATGAGAAAAAAACACATTGAGTCTTGCATATGTGAAGCTCCAGACGGTGAACATCCTCTGTGCCTGGGATCTGGAAATGCAGTCTGTTTAAAAAAGGGTTGGAAAATCACTAAAGCTTTTCAGTGGCCTCATATCGCTCATGTTTCTTTTTCGACAGTGGCAATGTGCTGTTATGTCATGGGTACCCAGTGGGACAGGGCATTCCCTGGGGTCAGGCTGGCAGCTCTTCCAGGGAAACCTTGGCTGGTGCACATCAAGACCTGGGCACGCAGATGGGGCACTTTTAGGTGTTCACACTGCACACACTGTGCAGCTTAGCGGGGCTCTTGCATTGTCTGCGCTGTCAGCGTTGCACTTTTCCCAAGCACTAGGTGCTTTCAGTACAGGATTATAAAAAAGAAATTAAACTGGAGCCCATTAAGCGTGTTTACTCTCTGCAGCAAATATTTTTACCATGTAGTTTTGTGCACAGGAAGTGCTGTAAACTTCAGCATTGCTGCTGGCTCCTTTGTAATCACTCTGCTGATTATGAATTGCTGCCTTTTGGCAGTTGCTGCTCACACGGTTATGATTCCTGCTGGCGGGAGGGTAATAGAGGGGAAAAAAATTGAAAAAAAAAATGTGCAGGGCAGGGAGACCTCAGGACAATTAATGTCCTTCAGCAAAGTGGAGTAGGGTGCAAGATAAACTAGCCAAATCCAAGGCTTGTGGCAACTCCATTTCTATCTTCTCCCTCCTGCAAAGGCTTTATCTAAAAAGATATATGTGAAGAAACTAGACCTACTAGTTGGGACTTGATCACAGTATATCAGAAGAAACTATATAGCCTGAGAGCTGGATTACAGACATCACAGCAAAAGTCTGTTCAAAAAAAGAAGTGAAAAACATTAAGCTGTAAGATAAACCAAAAATCATCTCTTTCCTCAGTATGCAAAACAGTGATCTGAGTAAAAAAACAAGAACAAATCCCCGTGGTTATGTGATAGCTGATGTGTATTATTTATTTTTATGAGATAATCTAAAGCTTTATACAGTAAATGTGAGTATTATAAGATTTACTGTGCTATTATTTTTATGATGAACTCATATTTTTTAGAAGTTTATAACCTGGATGCTAAAAGTGGTGTGGAGGCTTTGGAACCTGCTGTAACTTAGCTCAGCCTGAGGCAGTGACCCTCTCTGGTCTCCATGAAACTGGGCACTTACCAGTCTGGCACTGGTGTGGTGAGGCCCAGGATGCTGTGGAACTAATGGGAATCTGTCAGTTGGAGAAGGAGAATGGACCTCATTGATTTATTTTGGCTGAGCTGCTTATGTGGGGGAGAGCAGGGTATGTACATATGGAAACCTTTATCCAGTGAATTTCACACCCATCATGGAGTTGAGTAAGTCAGTTCTTTGTTAGACTGCTGACAGCAGATGGCTAACTGAAGGCATTGCTCAGTAATATGTTATATTTATCTCTTTTTTTTTTGCTGTTCGGTTCTGCCTCAGGCTGGACATCTAGGAAAATCCAAGTATTTCGGTTTGGAATTTCTAGGTACCCTTCAGGTTGTTGTTCCTGACTTTCCCCCTTGATTTTCCTTCTTGGTCGATCAAAATTCTCTTTAGACTGATTTCATGACACATTCTCTGTTTAGCTGCTTTTTGTCTTTTCTTCAAGGTAGAAAATCTGCCAGTTTCCAACTCATGTTTGTATCCTCTTAATCTATCTTGAATCTTCTTTTCATCTCACCCTGTTCTTTTTCTTTTCTCCTTGTTTAGCCCAGTGGTAGAAAAGGGCTATTAATGATTCCTGTGAAAATAGCATTTCGGCTTGCATGAGAGTGCTGCCAGACTAATCATATTTACTCACAATAATGTGTCTCACTAAATTGTAATGGGACATCTGATGAGATTAGATTCAAATTCCAAGACTTCACACCTGCCCTTGCACAGTCCCTAATTTTTTTTCTCTAAGAAGATGGGGATTTCAGTGCCTTGGCTTCCATAAACTTCTTTGTGCCTACTCCTTGATCTGCTGTGCTAACTATAAGTATTGTGGGGGATGGATGCTTCAGGCTTTCAGTTGTGCACATGGTCTCAGTGAAGCCAATGTGCTGTGGAGTGAGGACTAGTAGCCAACACGTTGGCATAGATGATCAGAGTGGATCTTGTTAGAAATAAGCTTGGTGTGATGAGGTCCAGACTTTGCTTCTTGTAATGTAGGAAATCCAAGATTATATCTTACCCCCATCCTTGTCTCAGCATTTTTGTGAAGGGTCAGGTTAAAAAGCAAATTTTGCTCACAGAACTGCTTTTAATTGCCTATTCACATTCTCCAGTCTCAGTTCTTCAGGAGAATATGTCTGAGCAGATGGCTTTGACTATAGCATGGGCTGTGTACCACATAAGAGTACTCTGGCAAATATAGTTAGGTATCTGTCTGATATGGATGACAAGAGACAGTGAAATATGTGAGTGTGAAGCTGAAGTGTGGTTACTTCTAAGTGCTGAATTAGCTCTGGTTCCATTTTTGTTTCAACAGTTGTTACTTTCTGTAGGAGCATTATAGCAAGCTGAACTCAACTTTTCATTTTACCGTGCTAGTAGGATGAATGACCTCCAGAGCAGAAGGATGTGAGAGGTGTAGGGGACAGTCTGACAGAGCATAGGAGTCAGAATTTTGGGAGTAGGGAGAATGCAATGATAAAATGCAGTGCTAAGTGATTTTTGTGACTGGAAAACCAATTCATCTCAAGGATACCTGGTTAGAATAGTTAAGCCAGGGTTATTATCTCTGATTTCTCCTGAAGAAGAAACAAAAGTGGGGTATTGACATGATGCTATGAATAATTGTTGTCATCTTGGTGTCAGGATGGGAAATTAGGCCTGCAGGCCCCTGTTGGTTTATTCTTTCCATCAGGCTGGAGTGTCGTACAATAGGTAAAGAGGTAATACACTGGGATAGTCAAAGTGCTTGGACTACCATTTGGGACTCATCAACAAAAATATTTTCCTTTATAATCTTGTCTTAGTTCCTCAGAGTCCTCTTAATGTTTTCTTGGTGTATGAGGAGTGGGAAAAGGCTCATATGGAGAAATAGGTTTATGCTACATCTGGGGGACACTGAGGCTTGTCAGTCCGATATCCTCTAGAAACAAGACCCAAAGCAAGAACAATTATCCAGGTCTTCTGTGAGCTGCTATGTGGCTGCCCATTTCTCAGCTCTAGAGAAAACTGGGAAGCTTAAAATGATATTATTTGCCTAGAAGCATGATTTAAACCCTTGTGGAGCTCTACAATCATATCTTAAATTTGTTTTAGCATTCCTGAGAGGATACTGAAAAGAAAAGTTGAAGATTTGGCAAAGCTAAATACTCATAGTCATGTGAAAGAAAAGAGGTTTTTGGCATTAATTTCTCAGTATTTGTCATTACATAGTTTGTTCAACATGTTTAGGGGCCAAAATAGTGACACAAAGCTGATGTTACCAGGCACAGACCCTGAAAAACAGTGAAGGCTGAAGTGATGTGTGAAATGTCTCTATAGCTGGATATGGTTTCTCCAAATGATGAATGACCAATACATCTTTGAAAACTGGGATGGACTTATGAATTTACATAAAGAAGGTAGAAGACGTTTGTCAGTTTCCACTGTCTGGTTGTTACAACATTTAGTTTTGGAAGCAATTACCTTTTTTTTCCCTCCCATTTCCCCTTGCAATAGGGAAGGAATTCCCTTTACACATCTCAGTGTCTTCTCTTTACTCTTCTTTATGTCCATTCTCAAAAGACCTTTCGTGGTATTTGCAGAATACCCTCAAGACTTCAGAGAGCTAAAACTCTGGTTTACCAAGATGGTCAACATTGTCCCTCCCCCCACTTTTTATTTCCCTTCTCTTTGCAGTTATCTGTCATCTCCCAGTTTATGCTGAGATTGGCAACTCTTAAGGACAAGGACTGCAGGTCCATGAGTAGGGCTCATAAAACAGCAATTATAGTAATTGAGAACTAATTCTCCTGAGGTAATCGAGTCATCTCTAGACACCTTTCTTTAAAAGCAAAGATATATTCTCTTTCCATCAATGTTCCTCTTGCAAACTCCACGATCTGGTTTCCAACATAAAAGCAATTCTCAGACCATGTATGTTTGTGTGTATACTTTATAAGAGTAATATTTTCTCAGGGAACTATAATGTTTCAGTTGCCACTGCAAACATGTCAGAGGAATATGTGAGACTGAGCTGACACAGTGCAGAAGCTTTATTGGCAATTACTGCTGAGACACACAGAGCGGACCTTTAATTACTAACAAAGCCACTTAAATGGTGGACTTGGAGATTGTGGATTTCCCCATGATTCCTTAGACAAATAATTTAACCTTTTTTCTAATTAGGGCAGTGATGTTTCCCCAAAGGAAGGCTATGTGGCTGCTCTCATGGTAGTCCTGCTTTGCTTCCTGGTCCCTGTAGGCCCAGGTGAGAACCAGGGAGAAAGGGGACAGGAGGAGGGGACAGGAGCAGGCTGGGCAGTGTGTGTGTACACACTGCTCCCTGCATCAGGGAATCCACTGCCCTGATGTGGCCATTCTCATCCTACAGCAGAACCAGAAAGTGCCACAAGATCGACAACATTACAGAGCAGGAATAAAGACATTGTCCCTGTGTAGGCTGTGCTTCCCTTCTGCTGATCCCACAGCTTGCCGACAGACAGACAAGTCCTTCTCCAGCACAGTAGGATCCTTGGAGAGCTGCTTCTTCCAAAGAGGTTCTTGATCTATCTTTGCCATTCAAAAAATAATTCCCTCCTCCAGGTAAGTAGAGGACTCACTGCATTTATAAAGCAACTCCTGTGTTTGAGGAATGACTCCCGCCACTATTTTGGCAGGAGTAGATTTAAGTTGTGAAGGCGTAATGAATTTCGATGTGTGCTCTGTGCAGTGTCAAACTGTTTAATTTTGAGAAGCTGAAGTCTCTAGCCTGTTGTTTCATGTTTCTGTCTAATTGAAATGTTAAAGAACTGATCTTTCTGCTGTGTATTTAGTCTGGACATTCCAGCCTTTGAACTCTCACCAGCACTGTGAGTAATGTTATCCACACACATTCACTCTATTGTTACAGCAAGATCTCTACATCTGATTTAAAAAAAAAAATCAAAGGGCCAGCATGATATATACCTAAAACATTGAAAACATTCTTTTGGATGAAAAAAAAAAAGGATGGAAATAAAGAAATAATGAAAGAAAGAAAGGAAGAAAAAGAAAAGGAAGAAAGAAAGAAAATAAATAAATCTCAGCCCATTACACCAGCTCTTGGGAAGGAGGGAGGAAGCTTTCATTAGACTTACCATCATTTTCAGTTTTAATCACCTCTTTTCTTTTCAAATTAAAAAAGAAATTTTGATCAAGGGCCTAGAAGACCCAGAAGTGCCTTCTGGGGTTATCTGAACCAGTCACCTGTTCGGAAGAGACAGCCTTTCACCATCAGATGGATATGCATTTTCAATAATTAACTATTTTTAGTGTGGCATAAGTGAAAAATTAATAAGCCCCAGCAGCAAATAAGCATTGCAGTGTGGGTAGAGAAGAAAATACAGGCCACAGCTCAACCTCCCGCTTTGAAAGTTCAGCTTCCTTTCTTCCCCTCCTCCCCTACTGCAGTCCCCAAAGGGTGACTTCCCTCTCTAATAGACCCGCATTTACAGCAAGAGGTTGCCATTTCCCAGCTAGCCCAGCATTAACATTCATCATCTCATTTCAGCACCTCCTGTGAGTAATTGCAGCCCTGAGAAATGGTCTCTCCCTCGGCTTTTTTCCTGCCCAGCCAAGGGCTCCCCACAAACTCTGGGCACTCCCCCAGGGAGTTTGCAATTCCTGCGGTGCTCCCTGACAGTCGTTTGTTCATTCCCTTTGCTGTGCCGGCAGTGAGTGGGAGGGCTGAGCCAGGGGATGAGGTCTGTCAAACAGAATTGCCCCAAGTAGAAGGACATTGCAGCTGAGGTGGCAGAGGAGGAAGGGCAGGGCCTTTACAGAGTCTCTTCTCACTGGTCATGCAGCCAAGAGCACCCAGAGCAGCCTTAGCACTCCTCTAGGTGATAATCAGGTCTTTTCCCAGCTTCCTACTCCTGCAGTAAAGACACAAGGCTTGTTCAAGGGCTCACTCATGACCACACACTGTCAAGGTGATAAACACGTGATGTGGGGAGACAGAGTGGACCTGGTCCATTTAGTCTCACATTATGCCCTCTTTTGACACCACCATCTTCAAGGTCACATTTCTACATTCTGCAGCATGTCCAGCATGGATCGTTATCTTTGAATTTTAGCCTAATTTTCAAACTTAAACTGTGAGAGTTCTGGCAAATGCGGGAGAGAGGTCCGCAGTGCCTCTGCAATGTTTGTCATGCAGAATTACTGTAATGGGCCCTCAGTGATACTTCACTCAAACTGAAAGGGACTGAAGACTCTGGGACCCTCAGTATACCCTAGTGTGAAATGGGGGGAAGGCAGAGCAAAATGATCTGCACCATTGTATAGGCAGCTGCACATCCCTTTGCAACAGTTTGACAGTGCAAACTGCCTTGAGAGCACGAAGATGTGTCTTAAATATTGGGCAGGTTTTAAATAAATGACTGATCCATTTGCTGTTCTTTCAATTAAATTGAAAATTCAAAATTTGAAAGTTTAAACAGAATTAAGAAAACTGCAGTCTAATTTCTGTGTGGCTTCGTCACTTTAAAAGGTCCAATGATCATTAAGGCACCAGAAACTACACATTCACACCATTCACCGATGAAGTGAAGCACTAGCACTTGAACCTGAAGCAGAGAGTTAAAGCATTGTGTGAATAATGAAGTGAAATTTTGCTCAAAGAAGGGTCTTGTGGACTAGAGAAACTGTTCTGCAAACTGTGGGCCCCTCTATACAAAAATAAGAGAACATATACAGACATTCACAGAAGGCATTATTTAAGTTATGACTCAAATTAGAGATTAAGGAAATATTTTAGGCAGAGTTGGTGGATTATAGAGTAACAAAGGTTTGAATATCTCCAATAAATTTGTTTTTGAAATAAACAGTGTAATGACCACATCATAGCTAATGGATGGAAAATGACCTAAAGATTTTAATTTGATGGGGTAACTGTCCCGTACTTGACTGGGAATGTTTTTACCTGTAAAGTTAGGACAAAATATTAAGGCAGGTGGAATTACCTGCATGACAGATGTCAGTTGCAGAGATTCTCAGAGGTATCAGTGAAGGAATACTTG
Source organism: Bombycilla garrulus (assembly GCA_013400315.1). Lineage (NCBI taxonomy): Eukaryota > Metazoa > Chordata > Aves > Passeriformes > Bombycillidae > Bombycilla > Bombycilla garrulus. The sequence continues at coordinate 244,364 of VXBU01006602.1, read as the reverse complement.
AGATGATGAATCTAAACCATTTCCATTTTCCTTTCAATTTTTAGAGTTGTCCAAACTTTTCTTTCCCGACAATGCAATACTTTCTGTTTTGCAAAGCTAAATTAATTACTTGTTTAACTTTGTTTTTACTGATAAATTTAGTTAGATTGCTGGAATGGGTTCAGGGTAATACCAGGCTTTTAAACATTTAGAAAATGTCAGTCCTTTTGTGGGTTTGTTTGTTTTTTTTTTTTTTTTTTTTTTTTTTTTTTGTTTGGAGTACCTTAATGTATAAGGTGAAATAGCAACTGTTTATAGGTTTGGGTAATTGGTTACAAATGGAAAAATATGCTCTAGAAAGTATTATATGAGTGAGAGAAAAAGGGTTTTACACTGAAGCTGTAAATGTTTGAGGTTCATATTTTCAATTAAAAATGATAAAGCTAAGTACAGAGCATGTCAAGTGAAACTTTAAGTGAAGTATGAATTATTTGTAAAACATGTAGATATGCTTGGCAATAGATAAATACATCTTTGTGCAATGTTTGCTGAATGGAAACAGTTATATTTTTCTGGAGAAGTAGGAGATGGCATTGGCTATGTCCTGTTTGAAAATTTTTTTATGGTCAGACCCTGGAGTACTTGAAACCACTGATGTGAGGTGCTGACAGTATAGATCAATGCTTCTTCCTGGCTGAGTTGACCTTTTTGGTACCAAGAAATGAAATCCTTATGGGACAAAAACTTTGGAACCTGGCTGCTAATAGCTGGATTCAAGTACCCAAGAAGTGAGCTGAAATAAAGGTACAGAAGTTGGAATATTTTTGAGACTGCTCTAGTCAGGTAGAAGACAGAACACATACCTATTGATAATAGAATATTCTTTGTATGAATTTTGAATGTAGATACAAACCTGCAGTGTTGATTTCACTTCAGTACATGTAACCTCGAGTGCAGATTTGTAATTAATAATAAATATGGGCAAACAAACTTTGCACAGCCTCTCCCTTCACCATTATGAGGTACAAAATCAAAACACAAGCCAAGCATCACATTCCTTGAGAGGATCATACACAGGAAAAATCCCATCAAAGGCCGCCCCCTGAGTTCACCCCACACTAAAAATAACATCCCACAGAAAGCTGCCTTCCCAACAGCAGGTCCCTTCCCTACAAGCCGTTTGGTTCTCTGTGACACAGCTAGATGTAGAGCAGCAACACGCAGAGCTCACATCAGCTCAGCAAACATTCCCCCTTGTGCCGGGAAATTGGATGCACCATTGTCATTGCCAGAAGAGAGCTGCGATACTGACACATGAAAGTGCCTCTGACAGCCTGGGGAAATTGCTTTATTTTTTCTTGCAAAAGAAGATTTGCAATCCAGGCTAACAAATTATTCTTTTATCTAGTTGTTTGTGTTATGGGACCCCAGTCCAGGATCAGGGCTTCTCCATGGTACACACTGTGAAGACATGCAAGGAAGAGAGCAGTTGGCACCCCAGAGAGCTCACAATCTGCATAACAGGCAGGAGCTACCGGTGGAAGGCAGCTGGGCTGAGAGAATACAATAACAATAAAATGGGTATGCATAGCATCCTTCTCATTAAAAGATGGTGGAAATTGGAGGGCACGTGTTGGAGGTAGCTTGAAGGAAGAATTTAAATGAGGTTAAGAAGCCAGCTATACAACAGGGATATTTTGCAGTCGTGGTTTGGGCTGGGAGGCATCAAGGAGGTGCTTGAGGGAGAGGGAAAAGCAGACACTGAGGCAGTGGCAGAAAGGCTGATGCCAGGTGAGAACAGTCTGCTGAACATGGGCTTCATTAGCACATCTCATACCACTGTAAAATTTCATTTGTCATCATGGTGGGGTAGTTTAGGCCACACTTTAGGTTTTGAGGGGAATTTCAAGTTTTCCTGAAAACATTTCCTGGAAGATAAGCAATGATTCAGGCACTAATGCTCCTGGGGTAGACAAGCATATTTTTAGATAATTCTTCCTGATTTATGGAGTAAATTAACATCATCAAGTAAATATGGTGTTGTTTTTAATCTATTGCACGTCCCATGATCCTCAAGCTCCCGATAGACAGATACTTGTTGAGGATAGGCAGGGGAAAAGGAGTTTGGGCATATGTGGGAAAACACATACAACTTCTCTGCAGACCAAAGGTTACAGACTTTATGGCAAAACAAGGTCTGAGGACTGACCCTGCGTGTAGTCTGCAATAGATGAGAGCTGTGTCTCAAGTCTTCAACTTCTGACTAGATTTCTGTACATCTACAGACTCACTTAGTGGTGGTATTGATCCTGCATTTATCAAACTAAGAAGAGTTATTTTTTTTTTTCCACTGGCTTTACTAGGTGCTGTTCATGGACTGACATTTATAGACTAGTTTGTGATGCTGAATTGTGTGGGTAGGTATTGTAACATGGAACTAAAACAGCAGGCCTGTGCTTTCATAAAAGGACTTCAGGAATGTGTAGTCACTGTAATCTCAGAAGGAATGATTTGCAGTATGAAACCATATACTAAAATATGAGTGGAGTGGTTAATGGGTAATTGTAACTTGGACCACAGTTTGTGAATAGTCAGTAGGGGCTGAAATCTGCTCTGCATTTCACTCTAGCTATGCATCTGAAATAGCTGCAATGCAGTTAACACAGAAACTGAAATCATAGGAAAGCACAATTTAACTCTAGAGATGCACCTGTGTGGCCAGGATAGTGCCACATGAAGTTCTTAAAACCTTTCTGCAGCTTTGAAACCTCAGCTCCTATTTCAGAAGTGGCTTAGGTGCTTAGCTGAGAGATATTTTCCAAAGCATCTAAGTAGATTAAAGACTTAACCTCCTTCAGAAGTCAGTGGCAGCCCACTATGCAGCTAGATATCTAGATAATACTGCTTAGGCACCTTTTTTTTTTTTTTTGATATGCACTGTAAGTCAGCAGAACGAGTCTTTCTAGAGACCAATACCACTTTCCATTATGGGTTTGCATTTTGTAGTAAATGAGTATATTTTAAAGCATAACTCAGACCTGAAAATTTGCTTATCCAAGGGGAGAGCATGGCAGATCTATCTTTGTATTTGTCCTGCCCTCATGTGACTAGGGAGCTGCACCTTGGCATGTCCTTTTCTGTTGCAAGATGCCCTTTATGGGCAGCCTTAACGTGTGCCATGGCATTATGGACTCTCAGAGCTGGGCCTGAGACCTCCTGGGGCATCACATTACTCCCCAGCTCACATCTCAAGGCAGTACAGACCTTACAGTTAGTGTGTCTGGGTTTGCCTGCTGCCTGCAATAGGAACTTTCTGTTAGCTCTGGTTGTACAGCAGAGTAATGCAGCTGTATTGTGAGGGAATGGGAAATGGGGGAAAACCATTGGTTTGTTAGGTTTTCCTTTCATCCGTGCTGGTGGGTGAGTCCAGGTTGCAGAGAACCTGACAGTGTTAATATCAATGTGCAGCATTGCTCCTTCTGTTTCTGGCAAAGATCCATGTAGGCACTAGTCCAGTGATGAAGAGATGTTTGGTGTAGCAACTAGGGGAAGGAGCAGAGTTATGTACAAAGGAAACACACCAGTCAACACTCATCTTCCTAAAATACTTTTTATCCTGTGCCAGAAAACCAGCGGGTGAAGGGTGTGTGACCGTGTGTGTCAACTGTGGGTGGGGGAATGGGACTGGGGGTTTGTTTACTACAGTTTTACTTCATTAATATTTTAGTCTCAGGTGCAGAACTTGAAGAGTCTCACTGAAATCGCAAACAGCACTGATTGTGGTGTTTGTGACAGTGCCATGGGGCATTTGCATTATTTATCCCAGGCTGCACTACCCATACAGCTTTCAGGGAATATTTTCAGACAGAATCGCTAATTAGCACATATGTGGAATCTTCTCAAAGCAGTTGGGAACTCTCCTCATTACTTTTTAATTTTTTCTATTTGCTGAACGTATGTCATAGATGAAAATTCAGAATGATGGTTCGAAGGAATTTTGCATATTAAATACTCCAAATGAAAAGAGCAGGATCTTCTGTCTGGACATTGTGAGTGTCTCTGGCCTGGCAGGTTCATGCAGCATCACTTTTGGGCTGTCACTTGGTTACCCAAAGTCAGTGAGGACAGCTAAGGCCTTTGCTCATTATCCTGAAGCCTTACAGGCCATTGCTGGATGGCACTTAATAATCAGCCCCCTTCACCTTGGATGTTGCTGCTGATTAGTTCTCTGTAAACAAATGATAGAACATGCCAACTATCTCCCATCTTCAGACAAAAGAGGGTTTATGTATGTGCATATCCAATTTTAATAAAACTAAATTTTTATACATAAGGAAAATTGCATGTTATTACAGCACTAAAAATGTTTTAGAAATGCTTTCCAAAATGTTAAAAAAATGCTTTAAAATGTGTTAAAATCCCTCCATCACTGCTATGCTGTCAGATAGCTCAAAACTAATTTTGCTAAATTTTATTCTATTTTCTTATCACACATTTTGTGTGTTCATTAAATGATTTATCAGAATTTACAGGAATGGTAGTGAGAGCAAACTGTTTCTTGTACACTTGTGCATTCAAAGGTCTGATTTAAGGAACAGCTTTTCTAAATTACGACTCAATTTAGCAGCAACATTAATGTTTAAATGTTATTTATAATGGATTTAAATATAACACAAAAAAGCTTCAGTCTGATAGCCTGGGCACCCTTTCCTGGAAATTAAAACTGCAGCACTAAAATTAAAAAAACCCAAAACATTAGCACAGCTATCATATACAGTCAGCTGAAACACAGAGTGCAAAGCTGAAAATGCTGTGCCTTTTGTTCTCACCCACTGAAAACAAAAGACAAATCCTCCGTCCCCTGTCACAATTGCTCCATCCTCCCAAATGCCTGCTCAGGTTTTCCAGCTTATGAGTGAGGACCACAGAGGAGAAAATGCAGGAAAACCAGTGTCAAAAATGAAGGCTTAGGACTGGTTAAAAAATGGAGAGGCTTTTGTGGAAGAAAATTCTTCAGCAGAAAGCTTAACAATACAATTTCAAACCTCAGAAAGATCCCAGTGTCCTGTGCTATAAGTCAGTCCTTCATCTATTTTGAGGTCTTGACTTTCTGAGCAGGCCACACGATGCACCATAGCTTCTCTTTGTCTTGAGCCAGGGCAGAACTGCCTGGGGACAGCTCTGACTGTGGTGCATCACGGAAAGCCTGATCTTGTTAGGGAAGCCAGCCCATGCGGGTCAATAAGGTCATGAAATATGTCTGACCAGGAATCAGGTATCACAGCAGCATTTCTGTATCAAAACTGCTTTGATTCTGTTCTATATTGTTCCTAAGATTAAAAAAAAAAAAAAAAAAAAAAAAAAAAAAAAGCAACAAAATCACTTGGAAATTGAAGTATATAGTGTTTCAAGGAAAACGTCAGATAACCAGGGGCAAAAAAACTCCAGATATGCCTTGAACAAAAAATATTGATTTCTGTGAAAAAATCAATTTTCTGCCCAAAAAGAAGCTTTACTGGAGAATTTTGGCAATTCTACAAGAGATCACTAATGGTGAGAATTACTGGTGGCTCTCTGTCTCTTCGACTCTGACAGATCTGGCTTATGCATCTCTTCCTGTGTCAACTAAAACAGGTTGGCATAAGGCTGTGTCAGAGCCATTCCTCTCACAGTAAGAGACTTGCAGAACAAAAGAACTGGTGCTGTCTGTGTTGTTGTGATCTTTAATATGTCCTCAAGAGATGGCCTCAAGTGGTGGGCAGGTAGTCGACTAGCCAGGCACAGTGTTAATCGAGAAGTCAAAACATGGGAAAGGGGATAATAATAACATTTCATTAAATGGTTGAATTTCAAATGTAGATTTCTACCCCCCTTGAAATGGAGTTGAGCCAATTCAGGTGAAATCAATCAGGAAAAGGAAGTAAGTGTCAAAGATCATTTAGTACATCAGCAAAATACTTGTCGTTGGCACCTGTGAATGACTCAGTGATGGTTATGTTCAGCCCTGGTAAATGCAGGCTGCGATATCCCCAGTGTGTTTTTTTGGAAGGATGGAGATATTGTGACTAAAGGTGAAAGCCTGTTTTATTTTTTCACCCTTGTCATCTACTCTCTGTGCTGCCAACCTCCAGTTGCCACAGTGCATAAATTACAGTTTAGATCACACAAGCATCCATCATCAAATCACCCCATGAAAGTGCTAGTGGAGTATGTTGCCAGTTCTCCCGGTTGACACTCTTTTTGTGATTGACACATATCTAACTTACACCATCACTTTGTGTCACTGCTGAATTTTGCCCTGAAACTTCCTCGGGAGCTGTGCACATCAAGTCAATCTGAAAGTTTCATGTAAATCAGCTCCCTTTTGTTGTTCTCTGAGCTTTCAGTTTCTTTTATTTACAGCTCCCCCTGATTATTAGGGAAGTTTTTTGGCTTCTTTCTAACTCATGCACCCCTTTCTTAGGCAAGGTAGAAAATTGTTAAATACCTCAAATTTTGTCTAATTACTATTATAAATATTTATTTACTATCACTGCAGTACCTGAAAGGTAACAAATTCATAAAATTAGTATACCTTGATGACATGCCTTGGTAGCAAATCAGTGTCCACAATGCACAAGCATATGAACAGTTTTTACATTATCTGTATATTTGCTACATGATCCATGAAGAATCTACATGAATATATATATAAAAAATCACCAGATTGCTCTTTTGGCTTACAGTTGATGAGTCTGAATGAATAATCATGAGAGCTTTTGATGGGCACATGGTTATGTCTTTTCCACATGCAAGTGCACCTAAGCCATGTTAAAACCTGACTCTGAATTGTCTGCATTTGGAGGTTTTTCTTACCAGTGTTCTGCTGCAATACAATATAAAGAATAATATATATAAATATATATACACATATATAAAAGTAAAACCTATCATCAATGAAAGTCTCAAACAAAATGAAAATGGAATAAAATTATTGATTTTTCCTAAAAGGTGTGAGTCAGGTGTGCTGTGTTTGAAATTATGTACATTATGTCTGCCTTTCTCTTTCAGACACAGAGATGCTGTAAACTAACTGCTAGGTAAGGTCTGCTAAGTGTGAATCATTTGATTGCCGTTGTTTGTGCAGCATCTGTTCCATAGCATGCTTAATTATTTTTGTGTGTTAAATTCATGTAGGTTACTTGAGAATTGCTTAACTAAGTCTTAAAATTGCAGCTATTGCAGAATTCATTGTCTTGATTATCATTAGAGATGGGCAGAGGAGATTCCTCTTCATACTTTATTCTGAAAGCTTAAAGTGCAGCTCAAAATTACACTTCCAAACTTATATGCACCTTCTGTTCATTCACCAAGCCTCTCTTTGTAGCTGACTTCAGCTTGAAAGACTGCAGACCTTTCTCTGAATCCGGATGAAGATCTCTGAGTTCACCTGAGAAGGCCTGGGAGAGCTGTGGTTAATTTTTTCTGCTGGTGTCAGAGTACCTCAGATGTGTCCAGTGAACCAAATAGTACAGAAAAATCCAAAAAAAGTCCACATTTAGCTGCAGAGTGATAAGGTGGGCTGGCATCTGCCTAGAATGTGTGTATTAAACTTGCTGCCAGATGTAGTTTCACATTTTAAGATGATATTTAAAAAGCAGAAAGCACCAGGCAAAATTCCTCTGCCTAACAAAAAACCAAAAAAACCCCAAAAAAACAAAAAAAAAAAACCCAAAAAAAAAAAAACCCCCCCAAAAAAACAAAAAAAAAAAACCCAAAAAAAAAAAAACCCCCCCAAAAAAACAAAAAAAAAAAACCCAAAAAAAAAAAAACCCCCCCAAAAAAACAAAAAAAAAAAAAAAAAACCCCAAAAAAACAATACCGCCCCCAAAAAAACCAAAAAGAAAACCCAAAAAAACAAAAAAAAACAACCAACCAGAAAAAAAAACCCTAAAAAAAACCCAAACAAAAACAAAAAAAAAAAAAACAAACAAAAAACCAAAACAAACAAACAAACAAACAAAAAACAACAAAAAACAAACAAAACAAAATAAAACATTTTTCACTTAAGAGTGGTAAACTAGTAGGGCTACTAATTTATTTAGCTTTGTACCCAGACTGCTGATCTACCCTTTGCTAAGCTGCAGTAGAGTCTAAATTTTTTTAGCCTGTGGCTTTAGGCAAGTGAACTGTACTAGCCAGTGCTACCCTTTGTACATCAGGAACTTAATTTGAATGGGGCTTCCCTATTTTATTTCAGGTTTTTGATGACTTTGAAGCTGTTCTTGGGAGCTCTTTTCAGGCTTTTTACCACTGTATGAGCTAGAAATACTCTTTTAGTTAGAATCAGAGCTTTTAACATTAAAAAAACCACCTGATTCCAGCCAGTGGGAGCTCTTGGTACAGCATAAAAGTGCGGAGCTCACAGTCAGAACTGGCAGTGCTGCTGATGGCCCTTATCACTGGCCTTTGATGCCGTGAGCATGGGATGGAGCTGGCAGTTCGTCTTGGCAATTTATGCAAGCTGCTCACGCCTTCGTAGCACTTACTTGTCCTTAATGGGATTGTGTTATAAGATAATGGATATCTTATTTCCTAAGGAGATGTTTAGAACAGTATCTGCATTTAGAAAACCCTTCAAAACCGGAACTGAAGGAAAATGCGTGAGATACAAATACCCCTTATCCTTCAAATGCATTATCGTGTGCAGATTTTAGGATATGGACTTAAGTGAAAAGCTTAGCTGAGTTTTTAAGAGAGAAATTTCTCAACTCTGTTTGGGATTTGAATTGCTATTCTACTGTCAAAGTCAATGAACAGGGCGGCTAGAACTATGCTCAGTTCTTGTGAAATGCACTAAGTAATTGCTAAGTGATTCTCAGTCATCTTGAAATACAATTACATTAGAAAGTCAGGTTCAAAAAATAGTATGAGATTTCCAATAGACTGGTTGACTCACTTTAATTAACAGTTCTTTAATTATAGACATTCATTAATATCATAAAGTTCTTCTAGTTGGCATCAATTGGTATCAAGCATGTAACTAAAGTCTCATTTCCCTGAGGGTGTACATGGCTAGTTTAATTTGCCTGAGGGTTTTTGACTGTAAAATCTCAACCAACATTAAGCAAGTAAAGCTAAGGTACATTGGTGAAATCCCAAATCAGGACAGATGTTTCTTCACAATGATGTGCAAGCCCCGATATTCCCATGGAAACAGTTCTGAATTGAATATTTTCATGTAGTGATTTCAACTACTTAACCAAAGTTATATAATGTGCGCATGTTCACACGCACATGTAGCTGTGGGTGTAGCTAACAGGCTTAGGCAGTTACTCTCATAGGTTGCCTATATTTTTATGTGCACGTGTCTTTATATACAGATGAATATACCTTTTTAATACTGTAAGTACATGGTGAAGTATTGATAATTCTCTTCTGTTCTTCCATCTGTTTTATTCCTTGAGAAAGCAAAGAAGGCAAAACCCTACGTCAATGAAAAATGTGTCTTTATAAGTTGAGGACTTTGAAGACAGTCCTTGGATTTTTCCAGGTGTGAAAATCAAAGCCAGAAGCAGAGACCTGAACCAATGTTGGTGGAAAGCTGGTGCATTTGTGCTCAGCACTGTGCACACACATTATGGCTGGGTAAGCACTGCTGGGAAAGACTTCTGCTCTGTTATACTCCAGTTTCCTTCTTTTTTCACAGTCCCTCTGTTTTACAGGGGAAAGTAATTTCCATTTCCCATGTACATATTATCTTTCATTTTCCATGACAAAAATGATTCCAGTAATTTATGTCAGCATTTCTAATTTGTACAGGATGATTTTTAATATTTCTCTCTTCTTAATGATGTTTGCTTCTCAGCGATAATCCACTCCCCAGATTTCATTTGTAGAGAGTGAAACCTTGCAGTGAAAATGAGAGACAGTAATTGGACCTTAGAAGGTGGCAATCCAGAGTAACCAAGGCTTTTTGGGAATGGAGAATTGAGCTGCTGAAGAAATGCTTTTAACAACCAAAGCTAAAGAAAGATACATCTTGTGAGAATGTTTCTTTAAATGTGACTGTAATATTTTTTTAAAATTGATTTCCTTACAGCTAGATGTCATTAATCCAAGATAAACCCTTCTGTGCTTGAAATTAGAACCTACCTGTTGTGCTCCTCTTAAATCAAAAGCAATACCAAATCAGAGGGCCTTTGAAGAATTGTATGTCCTGCATGAGGTGAAGTCAGCTGTCATCAGATTCTGGAATGTGGGAGAGCCACTATCCATATTTCATCTGGTCCTAGTGTTGCAGAATTCTGGGCTCTGGTAGGCCACTTGACTGATCCCTTTGTGCCTGCAGGTTATAACAGGTGAGGCACAGACATAATCTTTTGTCAAAAATGTGTTGACATTGTTTAGATTAGGAGAGGAAGACACTGGAGACTGAATTCAACAGACATCTTTATTTTTTTCCATAAGGCTGGTAATAAAGAAGATTGAGTATTTGTTTTATGACTGTTGAGCATGTCACTCCAAATCCTTCCACCTCTCCAGACTTAGATGTGACTTTAATAGCCCAACCAGAGCAATGTTACAACGCAATGGGTGCAGGACTTCACTCAAAACCCATCACTTGGTGATTTATCATACACAGCACCCATTCATGGTTTTCACAGAATAAAGAAGAGTGTCAAGGCTTTGCAGTGGAAGGAGTGACCTTGCTTTGGTTGCATTTTAGACTTTTGCCCTCAAAAGTACCTGCTATACCTGCTTTGCCAGTACTGGAAAAATAAAAAGAAGAACTGAAGTTAAGAATATGGTTCAAAACCAGCTCACAAAAGTTGTGAAAATAAAATATAAAGTCAATATATGAAAAACAGGTGTTTTTCTGTAGAAATGTGCATACAGAGTATCAGGAACTGCTGGTACCCACTCTTGTTTGCAGGTATCATTTGACATGCTTGCACAATTTAGGAAACTACCTTTAGCAGGCAGCCAGGAAGGAAGTCCAAGTGTGTAGTAGGCTCTAGGTACAAGCAAATAAATTAGTCTGCCTTGGGGCCTTCGATATTTCTCCATTTTTTCTCTCCACTTGGCACTTAGTTTAGACATTTCTGTGCATACCTGGAAGATTGAGTGCAGGCATTTGAGGCATTCTCTGGAAGTTTCAGGCATCTCTGTCTTTATGAAAGTTCATGATGTTCAATTTATTTCACTTTAACTAAGGGCTCTATATTGTTTTATTCTGTAGTTTGTTTATAAATTCTGCTCAGTGCTATTTATTTACTCGTCTAAAAATTTTTCATTTTTCCCCCCAGCTTACTTATAAAAATATTAAAACACATCATTGCACTCACCATCTTTGGGATGCCACTGCAGGCCCTGTAGATTAGATAGAAAAGCCCATTTATGGCATTTTTCTGAATGTATCATATGGTCAGTTTTGAATCCATTTGAAATGTTGATGTTGTACGATAGTGATTTTCAATCAGGATATTCTTGGGGTACTAAGGTGAAGTGATTCAGTCTAAATATATTAATTAATTGCAAGCACTTTTACCTATGTATGCAGTAATTTCATTAAAAAATATTATTACATGAATTTGACAAGATGTATTTTCCACAAAACCATATTGATTGACATAATTATTTATTATCATAATTTAAATCTGTATTGATTGAACCCCTCATTTACTGGTCCATTAATTTGCTTGAGTTTTGATGTCACTCTAACCATATTATTTCACTATTGCTCTAAGAAGAGGTTTCCAGGACTCCTCAACAATCTTTCCAGTATTGTATATAAAAAAAGACAGCAAATACCTTGATTTTCATGGCCAAAAAAATTGAAAACACGTACTACCATGTTATCTGGATGTGGTGAATTCAGAAACTTTATTTTTTTTTAAATGTTCTTTCACATATTTCCACCTATTTTTTCAGTACTATACATTTTTCAGCATTATACATTGATTTCAATTTTCCACCTAAAAGGGGGCTTTTTAACCCAAAATCCAGGTGAACTCAGGAGTTAGGAAAAGGATCTCTACCTGGCCATCAGTGAGATGTCTGAAGAGTAAAAAGGAGCTCCAGGCAGTCAACAGTCTTCCATCCTATATCTCCAAACCAATGTCTTCCATTCTGCTGAATTCTCACATGAAAATTTGGTCTTGGCTCCCAGATTTTTCAAGGACCTTTTCTTGTTCTTTCCTTTCAAAAGACAAACATTATCCTCTGAAAACAATGGGACATGACAAAGCATGTATTACCGGGCTGTTAATGCACTTTGCACTTTGGCCGTGTGCCTCACAGTGCTCCAGAGACTTGCATTAATGGCCCAGTAATAGGACACACCCTATCGTATCTTATTGCTTAATTGGACTCCAGACAAATTCAGTTAAACCACATATGCTGTCTTTTATGACTACTGCTGTACCGCTTTTATTTCCTCAGTTCTTGGGTGCTTTTGGAGGTCTTTGTGTTATTTCAAATGTATCTCTTGAAACCACAGATTGTAGAGGCAGATGTTTAGCTCTACCCCTGGCCCATTTCCATCCATGTGACAAATGAGGATGTGATCTGACAGGCAAAACACAAACCCTGAGATGCACACCTGGGAAACCTGTTGCAGAAAAGTAGAAGGAGGCATTGCAGTTCTTTCTTATCTGTTGGCCTCAAAACTAACCTTTGACAGATGTCAGCCTTGAATGTTTTGTGGCTGGTATTCATTTGGCATCCATGGTGCCCTCATATCAGAAAAAAAAAAAACCCTAGATCATCTGTAGTGCTTGAGAGTTTTCTCCCATATAGTTCTGTTCTAGTCAGGAGGGCTGCCTGTGATTGGAGCAATAATGAAATATCCTGATAGACCTTTCCACTGCATTCTCTGTGCTGCAGATCAGCATCCATGTGAGGAACGCTCACAGCCATTGGGATAATTGCAAATAATAAACCTCGGTCAGACTGTGATGTATCTCAGCATTTCACACCACATTTCCTGAACTTGGGAAACAGAGGCCAAAAGGACACCTGCCTCTGACAAGGGAAAATAAGGAGGCACAGAGTCATACCAAACAGCTTCTATCAACTTTTAGCTGACTGGTCCTGTCAAGAGAGAGTATGAAACAGAAGTATGTGACATTTTTTAGATGTAGTGTACTCTTCTGTGCACAGAGTAAATTTCTGGTGTACTTAGTTACTTCTTGTATAGGGCTGAAGTTGATGAATGCAAAGTTTCACAGCACCTTCATGGGATCCTAGACTATGAATCATCTTTGAATGTTGTGGGACCTCACGTAATTTCCATCACCATTGCTCCTGCTTGATGTTAGATTAAACTGTGGATCAATTTCAGTTTTGAGATATCATGAGTGTCATGATTTCTTTGTCAGATATCACGACAAAGTGCTAATGCACACTGTTCAAGTATTTAAAGCAGAAATCTTGAAATTAGTGAATTAATCAAAACTGTTAAAGCCTTAATTTCAGAATAAAATTCTCAAGTGATTATGATTTGTATAAATTTCTTTGAGACCACAGACACAATTTGAGTGGTGATGCTAATAAAAGAGCATCATCATGCTTTTTACAAAAGAATATCACAACCAGATATGCTTTAGTAAATTATGAACTGTCTATAAGGAACCCGGGGGAAATGCAGAGGGTTTAACATTGGCCTAAATGAATCCTGATGAAAACAAAACTAAGGCAAAAGCAGCAATGCAACCTATCTTTGCTCAGTATGACTCCAGCATTTAATACATCGATTAATATAAAGAATCAGCTGGGTCCCCTTCTGACTAATAGCTTGTCATTCCTGCTGTCTTCATGAACTGGCACCACTGCAACCATCTTAGGAGTCTAGCAAGGCCTAAAAGAGTCTTGCCAGATGTTGGACCATAGTACCTGTTAACAACAACTAATATTTTTATTGGTAATATTATAAGTTCCTAATTCTATGGATGTGAAAGGGGCCGCCTGTTGTCATTGATGCATGAAATGTGGATTTTTATCTGTCCCGGACACAATGAGGTTTTGGGTAGTGTGGTTTGCCCTGAGTTAATGTTCATATTTTCTGCTTTATCAAAGACCATCCCTTTGTGTGTTTCTAAAGCACTGAAATTACTTTGGTGTATTTTTTTGAAAGAAATTATGTATAGTAACAAATTGAGAAGAGAGGAAACAATAATTTAAAAATCAAAAAGAATTATAGACTTGAAGATTTTAGAGAATCAAATATATATTTACACACAATTTTGAAATGATTGGCTGCCTTAAATTACCATCCAGGATAGTTTTAAAAGAGATATTCTGACACTTTCTGTGATCCAGTTGGGTTTGTATTTATAATTCCTCTCTCTCTGTCTCTCAAATTGGTGCTTCAGCATGGTGGGTCAATATGAGGCTGTTCCCCAGCTGATGCTGCTTGGGAGCAGCAAGGGCTGGCTCAGAGCAGCAAAGTTTGCTCTTCCACAAAGACTTTTATGCTGGTTCATGGAAAGGAGAAAAGCAAGCAACACAACTCTGGCAGCCCAAAAGTGAGTTCCAAGGAGATAACATCATATTCAACAAGACTGTTCTACTTGTGTGTGAAGCAGTGTTTCAATTTTTAAAAAATTAGATAAATTCTTAAATGAGGATTATTTGTATGAAAGTATTTTCACTGTATTTCTCCTAAACCAGCCATACTGTACAAATATAGTGTAAAGTTATAGGTCAGAGTTTGTTCACACTGCAATTTCAGGAGACCTCAGAATAATTTAAAGCCTCCTTCAGCGTGTGTTTTTGGTATAGGAGCATGTTTATAGTGTCATTTATATAATTCTACTCTCCATTTAAAGTTCAGCCCCATGGAGAGTGAGGTAGGATTCTATTATGAGCAGTCACAACCTAAAGCAAAGAAAACTGGCTAAACCAGTGAACATTATCCCAGAAGTACAGTATTCCTTTGGAGAAAGGCTTTCCATTCCTAGTCTAGACTTTTATCTGTGAAACATTTTAGGTGCTTTATCACATTAAGGTCTTCAGATCAAAAGTCCCATTAGATCTTGAAGGGTGTCTGCATAGATAGCACCTCATGGTGGCCTTACTTGAGGTCTGACCACCTCTCCAAAAGGTGTAGAGAGCCTGGGGCTGGGTATATACCTACACCTTCATGGTGGCCTTGTGGAAATATAGGGTGGTGTGTGCTCCCCTCACAGGCTTATGCACAAGCTACTTCTGCCTATGAAGAGAGCATTTTGCTAAAGGATTAAGTTTTAACCCTTCCTCAGAGAAGGTATTTAAAGTGTGCAAGACCAGGTTTTATGGGGCTTTTGGCAACATGGTCTGCTGAAGGGTGTCCCTGCTGATGGCAGGGTGAATGGAATCCACATGACCTCTGTGGTCTGTCTACCAACCCAAACCATCCCACAATTCTGTGATGCTGTGTGTGGCACGTAAGATACAGCCACCTACTTGGTATGCATTTTTCTTCATTACTGGAGATTTGTTCTATCATATGTGCTGGCTAGTCACTGTGCCCTGAGCTAGGATGTCCCCCTTCATACACTGCCATGCCAGGCTGTCTGACAGTCTCATTTTGTGCTTTACTGGGAGGCAGCATGCTGTGGTGACAAGAGCACAGGCTGGGGAGCAGAGCACATGGGATCTCTTCCCAGTGCTTCCCACAGCCACAGACTCATCCCTAAATTATACCAAGATTCACAACTACAGCATAAGGACAGTGATATTTATTTACACAACTCCTAAGCATGTGCAGTAGGCCTGGCAAGATCGTGCAAATTAATTCCTGCTAATGAAAGTTTGGGTTTCTTAATATTTCCCTTATGCTGTGAGTGTGCCCTTTCTGTCATCACTTCTTATGCACATGAATTTTCCATTATGCCAGCAGCAGCAGCTCTGGGTCTTCGCTGCTGCTGGCTGGTTATTTGCACTGTGGTAATGACCAGAGGAATTAAGGCTTCACTCTGTCATACTCTCAGAATGGGAATTATCTCTACAAAATGTAATCACTGCCCAAATGGAGAGATGTTTTAGAGAAGAATTTACAGCACAATGCCTTTATTCTGCAAAGTGCACCAGACTAGTTGGATGGATGAGCTCAGCTTCTGACTCAAGAATATGAAAACTAAACAAATGAGTATTTCTACTCAGAATCTGATTGTAGAGGACAACGACGTGTTTTGAAAGATGGAGACTGAGTATTCAGATGCATAGAGATGTTCTGCTCCTAAATTCATTAATTTAAGCTGTGGTCCAGGGAAAACCAAGTCTTTTCTGTAGAGAGTCATATTAACACGTGTTATGATTTTCGAGGGCTGCACTCAGGAGCCAGAATATTTTGCTTTGCCCACTGTGAGGCATGTGGAGCTTGGGACACACAGCCTTGAAAGACTGAACGGTTAAAGAAAGGAGATGTATTTTACTGTGGTGGCAAATCATATTGTTTAATAACTCTTGTTCACTTAAGAAGCACCAGATGGATTAGCAGTTACAAAGACGAAAGCTTTAAATAGCCAGGCAGGAACTGTGGGGAGACATAGCACATGGTACAGAGGTTACTAGATGAATAAAGAGTTACATGGCTAATCACTAAGGGTGATAGAAAAACCACCGATTACATGTTTTTTCATGATAAAATGTTTCTTTTTTGCTGAATCAAGAGTGTTTTGTAGACTCAGAAGAAACAGAGACTGAGTTCTGGCATATCCATGCATCCTGGGAGCATATCCCGGCAATCCTGGCTAGTCCCCGAGATATTTATTTCCCTCCTCGAAAACCCAAAAAGTTTGACAGCTCACATTTTCATTCTGATCTGACCAAAATCACATTCTGAAACTTGAAAATTTTTTACAAAATGGGTTTGTTTACCAGACAGCACTGTAAATAACATTTCTCCAAGCTGTGTTTGACAAGCATGATATTACTAATATGGCTCCCACTGGTGTGTCATCCATGGCCAGGTTTTCAGAGAAATGTCTGCAAAGCAGAGCTATTGAAAAGCTCTGCATGTGAGCTGCAGATACCATTTCTTTTGGAAAACTGTCCTGCTTGCAGGGCACTAAAGAATAGTGCCAAGACAATATTAAATCATCATATGGAAAATGGTTAACAAGACAGCTTTTCTTTCTACCTCTATCTAATCTCTGCCAAATCAATCTACCACCCAAGACTGGAGGTTGAAAATGTAATAAACAGGTCCACAGTGAAGGATGCACTATACCTGTGCCTGGAGCAGTTCTCTCTTCATCTCTCTTCACCAGCAGCATGCCCCACTATTACCCCAGGGAAAAAAATTAAATATTCAGATTGTTATTATTTATTTAGAGAGCATAAAAAAAAATCAAACCAAGTCAATATTTATCCATCTGAAAAAAAACCAGTATATGACAGACGCTTTATTCGGGCTAAATTAGTAGACATATGTCTCAGAGAAATGCTGTTGTTGTTGATTTATTCTTTTGTCCCTCTTTCAGTTAAGCTTTCCTCAGGTGTTTTTCAAACCACAGAGCTTCTAAAGCTTCTGCAAAAAGTCTATTTTTTACTAAATTGCATTAGCTCTTTAAAATATACAGGAAAGATGAACTCATCTAATAACAACCTCGGAAAATAACTGCAGCTGAATATAAATAAAATTAAATTTTCACAGAGGAAAAAGCCATTTCAAACTATTTTTTCCGTATAATCCATACCACAGATATTCAATAATTCAGTGAGCTTTCAGGCAATATAAGTCAATGTTGACTCATTAAATGCATTAGCTATAAAATGCTTCTCTAGTAGAAAGGATGAGAAATGACTTGCATTCTTCCCTTTTCATCATTATTCCTTAGTGGCTTTAGTTTTAGGTTTTGTTTTATTCTTTTGGGTTTTTTCACATTTCACATTTGATAAAGAATGCTTTACAGCAACTTCAGGAGCTCTAGTACATCATTAAAAAATAAACACATTTTCTTCCTTACCAGAAACCTGACCAAGAGCAAAATTGTCTGGGTTTTACTTAATAGAAATGCTAACAGACATTAAATTAATGGTTAATTAATCCTTCAGAGATGGCCAGCCAGATAAAAAAAACGGAAAACGAAACTGGTAGGGCCTGGAGTGCGGAACTCTCCCAGCTTGTCCGGGCACAGTTGTGCTGGACTTTTACAGGCATGTGAGACAAAGAACAAAAAAATCTTAATAAATAAAAACTATCAATTGCATTAATTTGAAAATGCCCCTCATCTGTGAAAGGGCTGTGATTTGCAGAAATTCTGTGGCATCAGAGTGACAAGTTTTCAGTTTGTTAACTGGATTTCTGCCATTGACCAACTATATCTTGTTGGGCTGCTTGAAATTAATGGATTCCAGCTTCTGTATGTGGAAAATTGAACATCAACCCCTAATGTGACAGTTGTGATCCATATGTGTAGCTTCAGGTGGGATGATATAAGAGAACATGGACATCAAATGTTGGATGATATAGGAAATTACGTAAATTGGAACTATTCAATAAGTAAATAATTAAATAAATAAAAGCAAAACAACCCTAAGGCAATACATTTGGTTCTTGGCATATAACTCAGGAAAAGAAATGGGGATAAGACCAGCCCAGGATGAACTGATCTATTTGGTTTTTCTTCAGTGTCACATATGGAACAAATAAATAATATAATTTTGTCTGGTTAAGTTAGGTGAGTTGGCTAAGCTAAAAATCTGGAATGTTATTACAAGTGCATTAGGTTGGTTAGCCACTCAAAAAGGATTTAAAAAATCAGCCTCCTAATGCCCCTTTGTTTACTCCCCAGCTCCAAGAAGCCACTTATTTCTTCCTCTAATGCCTAAAGAATTATTCTCACATTCTTGTTGATTAGTACTTCAGTGTGAAACCATTGTCTGCAATATGAGTTCAGCTGTTATCTACTCCCTAAAAAAAAATTATTTCCACATTTGCTATGTAACAGCCTGACAAACAAATAACACCTGCAGAGGATCATGCTCAATAAAGAAAGGGAGGAAAAATAGGTGGAAAGCATGAGAATTCCACTAATGCTCAATGATTGATCTTGTCAGTATGCATTGCCTGTCAGAGCACATTGCCCCGATGCAAGCACACAGCCCTGAAGAACCAGCAGCACGGGAAAGAAATGCATTTCTCTATAGATCACAGTCAGACACCCTCCCCCAGCTTTCTGAGGGGAGCTTGATTGTCAGCATTATACACACGCTCAGACAATGCTTTCAATAGACGCCTTTTTGGAAGACAATTGCAGAAAGCATGATAACGGGATTTGTCACCCTGATGTGGCTGCTGTTTCAGCAGGCATTATAATAATGAAAGGAAGTTTTACTAATTGAAAATGTGAATGAAATTCAGCTGTCTTTTTATTTTAATTCTTTTGGATGAAAGCCAATTAAGATCATCTGTCTAATGCATCTATTCACCCCTACTTCAACAATGTGTCAATTATAATGGATGTCTAATAAACTCAGACTTCCCAGGACAGGGAGCTGATCATACAAAACCACAAGTGAGAAATATTAACACATACCTGTAAAATATTTGTAAGGGTTGGCCAAACCCTTCAAATGGCTGAGCTTATTTTCCACAGCATGCCTATGAGGAGTTAACCTGCACATTCTCAGCAGGGAGTAGTTTGGGTACATCTGTGTTCTTCCATAGCTATTCTGCACTAGAGGTCCTAGGCACATCATAGAACCTCAATATTCAAGGCTATTAGATATCTATTAATTTAAACAGTACACAGTGTTTTCAGGGCAAATAAGTCTGAGTGTGACATCACCTATGTACTTCACCCCATTTCGTCTCTTTAGTCATGTGTTTCTGCCCCCTTGAGGCATCTGACTCTCTCTTGGGCTCTGCCCACTCACTAGCAAGTGTGGCTCAGAGGGGGAGGGCTTGTGGAGGAAAATTGATCACACTCAGTCTGTGTCCATTGTACACATCTTTCAGGTGTTTTGCCCTAGATTAGTCTGGTTGTGTGTGTGGACTGAAAGCCTATTAGTGGCATTAAATGCTCGTCTAGATCTCATCTTACAGCTTGGTTTAATGTATAAATAAACCAATTCACATAATTTGAGACAGTGCTGCAATGCAAAGAAAATGCGGTACATGAAGGCAACTTGCTTCCAAAGGACATGCATGATATGGATTGAAGTGTAACAGTAGAAACAAAGAGAAGCAGCATGCAGAGAGAAGTTAAAATAATCTGAGTGAAATAAGTGTCAAAATGCATCTTATCACTGATTAAATATAGTGTTAGCAATAGGTACGGTACACAAATACAAAAGTTCAATATTTAAACCTCTGATATTATGCCCCTTACAGAAGTGGATGTTGGTTAAACTTTGCAAGTGTTTATATAAAAACACTATCTCTATAAGATGCACTTTTGCACTACGTAAAAAGCCACTTAAAAATCAAGGTCTGTGTTAAACATTGAAGCTTGTCTGTTGCTGTCACCACCACTCTATCTGTGTCCACCTCTGCCACCACTTTTGCTGCTTCTGCTGTAGCAGTGTAACACTGGTTAAAATACCAGGAACCTGATTAAACTGTCTTTTAAGAGTGTAGAGTAATAAATGCAGTAATTTTTGGAAACTTTTTTAAAAAACTACTTCATTGCAATTCTTCTGTATTTATTTTTCTGCAGATTCTCTTGACTATGATTTTAGTGGAAGAAACACTTGCCTAAAAAAGACACACACTTTGAGTAAAGACTATATCTTGCACATGAACTTCTAATTCATCCATGGGAAGAGTTTGAATAAAGTAGGCTCTAAGAAAAGCCTACCCAAAGGTTAAACACATCCAGTCAGGTAGCAGAAACCCTTCCCACATCTTCCTCCTCAACTAGAACAGACCAGATATGAAAGAATGAAAATCTTGCTCTTAGGTACAGGGAAATAAGCTCCAAGCTGAGCATTAATTCAAAATTACTATCTCACAAACCCCTACACATAGCAAGAACATTCAAGACCCTCATGGATCACATATAGACAGTATGGAAACAGAAATAGGACCCAATGAATTGAATCTACTATAGTGAAACTATATCAGCAGCTGTGGGTCCACCAGAAAGCCTTTTGGGCTGCAAGCACCACCTATAAGAGCAGAAAGTGCTTTGGGAATGATAAACTCAGAGAGATCAGAAAAAGGCCAATACCAGTCACAGTACATCTAGGTTTACTGCCTGACTTGTTAGGGAGGTTTTTACCTCAGCCCTTTGTGTTATTATCAGCATAACAAGAATAATGTGGGATTAAATATTTCTCCTTTCTACACCTGTGCATATACTCCCATTGACCTTTCTGTTCTGAACTCAAATTTAAATGAATTCTTTATTAAAACTACTATAAAGGTGAAATATATGGCTGAAATTCATATTTGCTGATGTGGGGAAAAACTTAGTTTGGAAGGCACCATCTACTTCCAACCTCACCTGAATTGTTAGGCATCTTTATTTGTATGCCTTTTCCAGACTTGGAACATCAGACACTTCCCAAATTGTTGAGCCATATAGTAACCCAGAGACATACTTCCTTAGATTTTTCTGTTAAAACTATTTCATCTGCATGACCCTACAAAATATTCATTTGGTCCTAGTTGAACAAAGTTTAAATTCTTACAGAAGAAAAGTTAGCTTACCTAGATTATCTTAGACGAAGTGAAATTTTGACCCTGGGTCTTCTATACCCTAAGTTCATTATCTATGTTTTTTGGTTGAAAGAAAATAAACTAACCCTAGCTTTTCTTTTGGTTTATCTTTTTGAAGATCACAGCAGTTCAGGCTTCACAGGTCTGAGCACCCTAATGGACTCTGTAATAAAGCACATCCCATTCTACTCAGCTGTGCTGTGACAATGCATAGGCTGTATATACCCAGCGGGGGAGATTTCTCAGATGCCTGTGGAATTGCTATATGGAGCAAACTCCAAGTTCTGGGCAATCATGAATCTTCTAAGGCTAATAAACAATTTTTAAGGATCCACATTTTGCATTTAAGTCTGTAAAACAGTAATGAAGGTCTTTAACTTGTGAATTTAGACCCAGGACCTTCTTATTATAAGGATTTTTTTGGTAGAAGCATTGCAGGATGATTTTGAAGGAGAACCATGTGCATATCTAGTATGTACCAGAGAGGTAGCCCTCATCTTTCTCTGCATCCCAACAACTCAGCTTCTTTGACGTGATAAAAGTTTTGGAGGATCCTGTTTTAGACCCTAGTAAGTGTACAGTTCAGACTGGCATTACTTGAGATCAGAGGGGGAGATCAGAGAGTGACATGATGTTTTTGGAGCAGTGGGGTGAGAAGATAACTTTGCAGAAGCATTTTGATTTCATATAGTATTAATGTAGTATTATATTTCTCAAGTCCAGTGAAAATACCAGAAGCTTTATCATGATTTGGACAACAGCTTTAGAAATTTATTAAGATTACTAGAGCTCTGTCTGAAGGATGTTCTACAGGGAGAGTCTGTAGACCTTAAATATAGCAAAGAACTTGGTGTCTGGAAGAAAGCTGAACCAAACACTGGATTATCATGGGATAGACAGGAGGCTGTGAGGAGGACTTGGGACAGGGGAAATGATAACTTATATTTTACCTTCTTTGATCATGACTTCTCACAAAGATGCATCACAGAAACAGTCAGACCTATAATTTGCATAGATGGTAGGAGCTCTGAATAGAAAGGCAAAGAAAGAGAAGTGAGTTTAGAGGAAAAAGAGAAGGAAAAGTGGCCTGAGTTTGACTCACCACTTGCCCCTGCTGCTTTGAAACCTGGAAAGAAGATAACACAGAACTTCTAAAGAATACGTTGTATGAACAGAGCTGAGGAAATTAAAAAAGAAAATATTTCATTATCTTTAAGGCCACCATGTGTAAATCTTCACTGTCTCTACTAGCAGACCTTACCAACTCAGGTGCTGTTGCACTAAAGAATGCATGGTTTCAGAAAATTTCTGAGTGTGGGCATATTATTCTAGAAAAGGTTTAATTCACAAAGGTGGGACAAAAAGGGTGAGAGCTGTTTGGAAAATGTTGAAGATTTTCACTGGTAACAGTTCACCAAGACCAGACGGCATAAGCAAGTGAAGAAAAATGACTTTGACAATGGAGAAGAGGCTCTTGAAGAGCAGTAGCACATTGTGCATCAAATAAGTTTAGAGATGGATAAATGGAGTAGTGGTAAAGGAGGCAAATGTGGGTGGTTTAAACAAAAGAGAGAAAAATATTATTATCCCATAAATAAGCAAGATGGAAGAGACCAAAGAGGCACCAGATGGAAAGTTTAAGTTCTCACAAGAAAATCAAGGATATGACGGATAGCATATGTAATGGAGTGCAGGTGAGGAGATGCTGTTATTGCATTAAGTGGAAGGTTTGAAGGAGAACTGTAAGGTAAAGGAGCCTCCATATATTGTCAAAGGAAAAGAAGAGGAAGAAAATAGAGGGGAGGTATTCCTTGTAAGATTTTCCTCCATTAAAACCTGATGCAGTACCATGTAGAGGGAGGATGTGCAGTACAATGTGTAGCTGCAGTGAAATGTTGGGGTGGCTTTTGGCCCAGGAGTCAAGTGGGTTGGGATGGAGCTGAAAGAAGAAGAGCAATGAATTTGCAAAGTATCAGTAAAAAAAGTAGATATGGGGCTTAAACCAACAAATTAACATTCATGCTATCACTGAAAACTCTCATACTTATCCTCCCTCAAAATGAAGTTTTCAAGCTGTGTAACTGAGTGCTAAGCACAGCTTTCTCAAGCTAAAAATGTGCCTGGCTATGGCAATAATTGCTCAGAAGGCAGCTTCTCTCTTCTTGCTTGACAAACAAAATTCCATTAAATGAAAGGCAATTTAGTCACTTTCTGATTTTCATAAAATAACAAGTTTGTCCACACAAGTGTGTGAATATTATCCGTGATTTATTCAGTATTTATTGTCACGTATGTGAAGTGGAGCCATATGTAGTGATAATACTCAGTGCAAACAAATAGTACTGAGCATAACACTTCAGGGAAGGTGAGGTACTGCATGCTATCATGCAAACAAGTGCAAAGTTTTAAGGTTTATATTAGGGTTGCATTTGTGAATATTTTGCAGAATAATCCACAGTATGGAATTGTACTTATCGAGAACAGAATTCGTCATATTATATTATATATTATTACTATTACTGTACAGAGTAAAGAAATCTTTATTTTGCCTTCAATTTTTCCATCTTATAAGAATACTGTGAAGAGAAAAAAAAAAGTGAGGTACATTGTTAGGACTTATAACAGCTTGTCCAGCTGTGGGGCATTCATTTGTCTTGTCTGCAAATGCTATTCCAAATTATCTCAAGGATTTGTCTCTGCTACTCTCCTCCTCAGACTGGCTCTGACTTCACCGTCTGTTGCCCACAGAAATGCCCTCTGACTGCATCTGGAAATGCTGTGCAGTAAATGTGATAACATTTTAATCTGCACTGCCATGCCAGTGACTTTCCAGCCTCTTTTTCAGCAAGATAATGAGTATGGTGCAAACATTCCTGCATCTGTCCAAAAGTGACAAAGGATTGTGCCATCTTCCTCTTATATTTGGAAAAGGCAGTTCTGAAATCCAAACCACCTGCAAATCCTGGCAGGACAGTCTGGCCTGGGACTTTTGTGGTAAAAATCTGGGCCAGACTACCCAGACCTTTTAGGCCAATTAACCTGTTGTGGATCACAGAGCACAGAGTTCAACTTAGTACATGCTTGTGGCATGTTGGCTCATTTCTGCTGGGAGACAAGTGCTGCAGCAGCTTGCTCTCCTTCTACCGGTGCACCAGTGCTTTCAAACCACAGAAACCACACATGGGGCAAATCTCAAATAGGGAATTTCCATGCCTTAGGAAGAAGGAAGCAAGGTTTCTAAGGAGCTGGTTGTGCATTTTCTGTATAATTTAAGTGTCTCCAGCACCAAAGAGAAATGAATAATCCTGGATCCATCACTCACCACAGCACAGGTTGCTAGATGAGCCCTACAGGTTTAGATTACACAGGATCACCTAGGAGAACTCTCACCTTATGTTAGGGGAACTGATCATGCTGCAGACCTTTTTTTCTCTCTGATTAAGAGAGCAGAACCTGGGCTCTGCCCTCTACATCACACTCAGGTTGTATATAACCAAACGCTAAAGTGATTTGCTGTTCCCAGGCACTGCTCTCTGCTGCTAAAGGATCAGTCTGAAGACATTGCATCATCTGCATCATCTTCTGCTTCTACAGCAAGTGGACAAGTACAGGAGCTCTTTCAGAAGTTCAGAAGCTGCATTTCCTCTTTATTTGCTTTTGTATCTTTTTACAACAGTGACTTGTAAGAAACCCAGTTGCATTTGGACATAACACATAAAAATCATATTGGTCTTTCAGAAAACAAATCTCTTTGAGTAACAGGACCAAAGGAGATGGTTGCCTAGACATTTGCATCCCCTAAATCCTGAGATGTAGGTAGAGTGGTAGAGGTACCACTTTACCTAAACCACTCTAGTGTCCTGCATTCTTCTCATCTTTCTCACTTGTTTGCACCTTACATGTTGTGCTAAGCAAATCATGTGTGTCTTGCAAACCCCGAGCTGAAGGCGCATCTCAGCTGCCTCCTGCCTCCTGAGTAAAGTTAGGGTGAACTTTCTTCTTCAAAAGTATTATAGAAATACAATTTTTTAAACCTCAGCCTCTCTGCCAAATGCAGCTGAATGTGGCAAATAGGTTTAGAATTTGCTAGCAAAGAAAGGGAGAAAAGCACATGCAGAAACAGGTACAGACAAACACATGCAGCAGCTGCAAAAATTTTATGTCTACAAGAAGCCAGATGGAAAATTACTTGGTCTGAGCTAAGGGGAGGTTTTTCTTCTCCACTGTATAGCTTGGCTCCTGGGATGCAAAGGATCAAGAGAGGGAAAAGACATGTCTTCAAAATGGATGAGACAAGGCCACCCTGTAAATGTGGTAGGAGGGAGAGATGCCCCAGGGTTGTCAGCAGGGTGGCTGCTTTGTGGCCCAGCTGGGCTGGGACAGAGGTTTGTGTCCTGTGTGCTCCTGCTGGGCTGACTTGGAAGAACAGGAGGAGCAACAGGGTAGGGTAGGTCTGTACGAGTCCTTCTCTTGCAGGGTGGAGGGTCTGATTTCTGTTCTAGCTCCTCCTCTCCCCTTCATACTTTCCTCTTTGACATGCTCTAGGTCATTTAAACTGTAATTTCTGCAGTACCTAAAACAGAGATACCCTCTTCTTATCCAGCACCTCTAGATGACACTGTAATACAGATGAAAAATAGAAATTAAATCCTAACACATGTCCTCTGCATATTTATTAATAATTAATATCAGATTTGCTTTTTATTATTTTAGTGGCTTTGTGAAAATAGAAATAATTGTTGCTGATTATTATTTATTTAAGTGATGACAACATGATTAATAATACTTCAGCATGGGAAGGACTCACACTGAACAACCTAGAATGGGGAGATATTATCTCTGTTGGTGGCAAAGCTCATAATACACACGCATTGGAAAAATGATAACCCACCTGTAGAGGAAGAATGATTAAAGACAAAGATGGATATGGCAACACACAGATAAAGGAGATCAATATTTAGGATATAAAACAATTTAAGAAGCTGGGCAATGAATTAATTCTAACAGCAGTCCTTGCTGAAGTGAGGCTGACATATTTGTTATCTACCTGCTCATCATGGTGGGTTCAGGATCTTCCTGTAGAGACACACAAACCTAACCACACCTGGAAATATTTTTCCCTGGTAGACACCCACTGTCATACATAGCTTTGGAAAAGTTAGACAGTGATTTCTGTATTTGAAGAGTTACTGAATTACTGAATACTTCTAGCAAAGCTTAAGCCTGTTGCCCCCATACATTTTTTCCATTGCAGCAAGCATCTTCCAGTTGTCTGCTTTCTGGTCACAGCAGCTGATGCTAAAAGCCCAATATTTATGCTCAGTCCTACAGCCTGATGCTGCTCTGCTTCCTGCAACACATCTCCATCTTGTTATATCAGCAGAAAATTATAGAGCTGGTTATAATTTTTCTGCATGAAAAGTTGTTGGGTTTTTTTCCCCAAGAAATTGAATTTCCTAAGGTTTTGATTATGAAATTTCACTGTGATGCCTTGTGCATCCAGCCCTTAGGGTATCTCATTCCTGCACTCTTACTGCACTTCTCATAGGAACTAATATCTCACTTACTTTTCAGGAGAGGACATGGTGGATTCAGGTGCAGGAGTGAGCCTGGCTCACTGAAGAGCGGAAGCACAAAGGGGTGGGACATGTATCTACTTTTTCCCAAAACACTTTTTTTCTCTTGTGAGAATCACAAATTTCAATTAATTGACTTTTTTTTTTTTTTTTTTTTTTTTAACCAAAAGATAAACACTTTACCAGTCTAGTTTTACATATCTGCAAGAAACACTTTAAAAGAGACATTCTCCACATTTTCTATCAAACTGCAGCCTGGGATCCTTGGGAGTTCCTTTGGTAAATTCCTTGGTGAAACACCTCTCCTGCAGCCATTTCTACTTCTCTTATCCCTTTACCAGTGACTGCCAAATGGTTCTGCCACCATCCTGGGGCTAAAGCTGATGTTAAACAAGCTGCTGGGTTGCTGTCTAGTGAGTATTTGGTTCAGCACATGCTCAGCTGTTAGAAATAAAATGCCCATGAACATCTGAAGAGAGTGAGAAAATTTCTACACAGACACATATTCTTTCTTTGTTTCTTTTAACGTAATTATGTGAGAAGAGCTATTGAGTTCAGGTGGTGTTTGCTCTTTGGTTACAAATGCATGGATTAGAGTTGCAGTTTACAACTGTGGTCATGCTAAAGAATATTTCCCTGCCTTCTCTTTGTGTTTCTTCTGCACAAGATTTCTGTATGATTCTTCCAGAGATTTTTCACGGTAATTAGGCCTAATTCTTTAATTGCCTCCCCCTCCATCCCTAAAAATGTTGCTGCTTCCTAGTGATTCTGGACATAACATATGTTGCCAGATATAAACAGGGGGGCCTATTAACACGGTAATAAATTTGCATGCTCTATAAATTCTTGCATCATTCATAATCTGAAATAAAAGATGAGAAAAAAACCACTTTGATTTGTTGCGTTTGGAATGACCTCCAACATGTAGATTTATATGGCAGAAAACAGCGTTTTGAAGCTCCCAATTTCATTAGGCTGGGGGAAAGGGAAAAAAAACACAACGTTTTTTATAATTTTTTTAATGGAGTACAGTTGGTCCATCAAGTTTCAGTTTCGTTTTGAAATGTGCCCTGGGAGAATGCGCCATAAATGCCAACATATTCAGCATCATGAACTCAAGATGATATCAGCTTTTTACAGTGTTTTGTTGCAGTGACTCCTACCAGTCTCCTTTTCTAAAAAAAATAAAAAAATTAAAAATGGTTTAGAATTTTGTTTATCACCCCTTTCCTTAGACGAGCAGAATGCAAACTATTATCTTCCTTCCTCATCTTTGGTGCTGCCTTTATTGAAAATTCTCAATCAGAGCTCCTACTAGTGCATTTACTGTTGACCTTAGACAGCACTAACATGATTTCCTTGCTGACTAAAGAAAATACAATGCTGCAAAGGACATGTATTTTGATTGACAAGCGATAGGTACATGTGTCTTCAGTCTTCTAAATTCTTAAAGATACTGCTGAATAAGCCTTGCAGTTGCCATCTTGCAAGAAACATAATTCCTTCCCCCCAGAAACACATTCAATTTTAAAAGGAGTTTTGTGTAAAACGACAGCACTAATAAAATGATGAAACATCTATTATGGGGCAGAGGTGCAGGCAATGTAAATCAGTACAAATCAGCTGAAAACAACGGCTATGTTTCTGTCTGGTAGAATATGTCCCTTTTATCTTAGTTATATTAGGCAATTTGTTAGAATATGTGATAAAATGTGTCTAAATATTACAGGTAGGATACTAACATGATAGCTATTTGACAAAGCAGCCCCTGAGAGAAAGTGCATTTTTCACCTCATCAGAAGTTAGTTCCGTTGATGAAGATAACAGATAGGTTTGCTCTATGTAATCCTGTACATAATTATCTCCCCCACCTAATTTCTTTCTGTTGCTATGCATCATTATCTTAAATATTTTTGTAACCATTTCATTACCATTTTCATGCCATTGTTCATTCCTTTATCTCAGTTGTTTTGTCTGACATAATAAAACCGAATATTTATCTTGTCCTCTCTACAGTCTTTAATAACTAGCCTGGTGTCAGAAACCACAACTTTAATAAATACACCCAGTCTGATGTATTATTAAGCACTGAGAAGGCACCCTGGTGCCTCCAGCTTGTGCAGAGAGGTAGAGGAGCCTGCACTGTTCTGAAGAAGCCCCTCCAAGAACCAACTATGATGTTTACTTGCTGACATTTAAAATTAATGGAGTTGTTCACTCGGAGTCTTTATTTTTCCCCTCCAAGCAAATAAACATAAAAGATCCTGTGAATGTTTTGTTTCCAAAATGGCATTCTGGGACTTTCTGCCCCCACCTTTTATTCTATTTTAGTTTTTTTTTCCAAATGTAAAAGTTTATTACTTTTAATGATTAGCCATTTGGAAATACTGGTGACAGGTAACCTGTTAGAATGGAAAGAATTGATTACAGAGCCTCAGGAGCAGGCCCTGGCTGAGTCATGAGGAGACATGAAAGGGTACAGTGGCAGTTAAGTCTCCTGGCACATGAAGGAGTGTAAACCATTGATCACAATACGAAATGCTGAAAACTGAAAAGGAATCCAATTTATTCTAAATAAAACTACTCTGTTCTCCAGTGACAGATTCCAGAGTCAGACACCAGAGAGGAACTGACAGCAGATGTTTTAGAGCCAAGACACAGAGAGGCTGAGTAATAGTATAGAAAAGAAATTGCTTTGAACTTCACCCCTGCTTTAAATACTTCAAATCAATAGGGTCACAGAGCTCTTTAATAGAGTGATGAGGTCTTGCCCCAGCAGATCTTCACAGTGACAAGTTGATGTGCTTCCTAGCAGCAGGGTCATAAAAATTTCAGGCTTCCCTCTGAAAGGGGGCTTTGTATTAGAGAGGTCCATTTGGAGTAACTCCCTTGTATGGCCGCTCTCAAAAGCTGAGCCCTAATAGTCTACATCTAAATGGGACTGACCTCATGAATTACCTCAAGAAACTTAATCTATAAACTGGCTTCTTCTTATGCAGACTGATGAATTCTTGTTTATTCCTAAATGGCTGTCACAAAACCTATTCATCAAACTCTTAACGGGGAAGAGAGTCTCACATAATCCTGCTTCAAGTGCGGCACCATTAAATAATCATTAGACTTCATTGCTGGTCTTGAGACCCACTCCAAATCCACAAAGCAAGCTTTTTACCATTCATCAGAACTGCATTTAGATGAGATTTTGACCTGATAAAAAAAGGGTGTTTTTTGTCACTATCAGTTTCATGGCTGTGCTCTTTCTCCTTTCAGAGGCTGTGGTGGGGTTTATTTTTTTTTCCCTTTCCTTAACAAAAGTAAAAGAAAATAAAGGCAGATGGCCAACTCTTTCCAATATCCGTTTGCTTTATTTGAGCAGTTTAATGTAGTGAAACAGAGTGAAATGTTGCTACTTGCTAAATGGTAAACAACACCATTACCCAGAATTCAGCAGCAGACTGATACAAAACAGGGTGCTGGTGATTAATTAAACTGTTGTTGTAATTGTAATGCATGATACATAATAGATAGTGTGCTGTGTATTTTAAAAGCTTCAAATTAGCAAAGAATAACTTCCTTACATAGCACATCTCCATTCCATGCTGTTAATGCACAAATAATCAAAAAAATAAAAGGTCCTTAATGCTAACTAATAAAAAGAATGTCTTTTGATTTTCCTTACCCTGTAACCCTGCGCTGGAGGAGTTGCATATTGTGGGGCAGCAGATCATACAGCCCTGCAGAAAAAAATGTGAGCCTTTTTCTCCTATCTCTCATGGATACAAAGGCACAATATCCATTATTAATCAATAACAATTAGAATGATCAGCCTGAGCTGCAAAATATCAGGATCTGCGTCTGAGCTATTATAATTGCAGTTATCATCACCTCCCTCAAAAGAGCAAAGTTCATGTTCTGCAAATAACTACAATGAACACCCTCATTCATGTGGCAAACTCAAGCGTGGCTCCCACGGAGAGGTAGGTTGAGGTTACTTTTCTATTCTCTGGGATACTGAAGCATGCACCTTAATTCAAGAGTGATACTGTGCCTTGTTGTGACAGGACAATACACGTCCTTAAGTTCAAACATGTCCTGAATGCCTAGCCAAACTTGGCCTAAATCCCTCTTGTGTATAAGGTTTGAGCTGATAATAAAACAAGCTTAGCCTGCTAATTTTTTTTTGCTCTGTTTACACAGTATCTGTTAACCAGGTCAAGATGCTCTGACTTTGATGGTTTTCTCACTCAGCACCACAGACTTGAGACCTGATCCCTCAGATTGGGCATTTCTGCTGGGGTCTCTGAGCTGGGCTGCTCCTGCCTTTTTTCCATGAACTGCATTTACAGCACCTGTCTTCCCTAGGCAATACAAACACCAATGCAGGATCGAGGCAGGACCCATAGAAATTGCAAAACAATTTTCTTTTCCGACTCTGAGTGCTCCTCTGCCTGACTATCTCTGGTTCATCTGTGGGGTTGCAGAGGTTACTCTGGACCATGCTGTAACTGCCCCGGGAATCATCCAAGGGCAGAAACGTCCCACACTGTCGATACACTGTTAACAGGTCAACCATGAAGGGTGAATAATCAAACTGAATGCTTCACCATTTCATTTTGATGTCACTGCTAAAATAATTATTTTTAAAAATTCTTAAAAGTAGAAAACACTGAACCCAAATAAGGCCTCTTATCCTACTTTAAGTTTTCTGCATTAATTTTTAATACTCAGATACCTTCACACAACTGGCAAGTATTCAATGCACTACATGTACTTTCTGAACAAGATTTTCTCCTTTCCCTAACACAAATCTTCAGGTACCCTATCCACATACTTATGCAGGTGCTTAGTTCCTGCTCAGTTCTCAGTTAGTGACTTAGAAGGAGATAGTTGAAGGGAGATTGTGAAGGATAGAGGAGAGAAATTAAGTACAACTGCTGCCTGTGTTTACAGATGAGGTTCACAGGATTATGTGTCTCAGAGAAATTTAATAAGATTCTGTGAGTGCGTGATGTACTCTACTGTCTTGTGTGCATAAGAGATGCACACAGGTCTTGACACTCATATTTATTCATAAAGGATTCTGAAATTGTGTGATTTTAAATATAGCCTAAAATCCAAGGATAGTAATAAGGATTGAGGATGATAGTGGAGTCTGATGCCTTAATTAATGCAAAGGCTAACCCTGATTTTTGAGAAATGGCAAGTTCTTCTGCTTACACCCTTGCTGCTGCCATCCTCTGCTATGCTGAGAGGTGTGAATCCTTGGCCAGAATGCAAAGAAATAGTGCAGCCTTAGTCTGGGCTATTAGAGGGTAGAATAAACGTCTCTCTGCTACCTTTTTTTAATATCCTTCCTGCCTTTCCCATGATCTAAGGATGTGTTGTTTATCCATGCTGCTTGGTCTCCTTTTCCTTTGACTCTTTCCCTCTGTGAGGAATGTGGGAATGCCTGTAATAACTTTTATGAATATTATATATTCCATCTGCTTTCAGAGTGCTATTGGAGTGCTTACAATACTGCAAAGGGTCAATTCCAGTGGGGCATCTCAGCTTCGAGGAAAGGAAATGACAGTGGGATAGTAGACCTGGTGATCAATTTGCTGAAGAGGCAAGCCAGGCAATGCCTTCATGTTTTAGCTCCCTTTGCTTTGGGTCTGGAGTATTAAGGAGGATAATGTGCTGAAAAACAAAGCTGTGGAACAGGAGAAAGAAAAGTTCCCTGAGCAGGAAAGCAGAAACCAACCAAATTTCAGTTTGAAGACACAGAGATGACAACTACTGTGATCCATCTCCAACTCTGCCTCTTTCAGCATCAGGAACCACCTGAAAGGCAGCCTATCCTTATTTGTTGGTCTTTAACTTTCAATTAAAATAAAAACATCCCCTAATAATCCCATACTTCTTCCCTCTGGTTTGGATACTTGCCATTCTTCTGTTTCTCTTCTTAGCATATGAAGTTTTTACATGTTTCTAGCACATTCTACATTTCCATCTAGCTTCATACTGCTCCTCAAAACCAACAACTTCAGAAATATTACCTGATTATTTGTCCAATTTCTTGCCTTATCTCCCTCTTTTTGTATGAGTCTTTATCTTACTTTAGGTTACACAGCCCTTCAAGGAGGAATTGCATTAGCCCTGAATTAACTTGTTCATAACCTTAGGTTAGTCACTGTTTCTTCAGCATTTTGTTTTCTCAGCTATGGATTTGATTGACTGTAAATTTTCAGTTTAGCTCTAGCACACTTCTCACATGGATATATGGATATATCCATGTCTATAGACTGCAAGTTTGCTGCTGGGTTTGCAATGTAAGACAAGCTGTAAGATTCTGACTTTGCTCAACTAGTGCTAAAGAGTAAGTAGTATACAATTACAATACTGTTATTTCTTGATGGCTAAAATACTATTGACAGTCTCTTTCAAATACCTTTCATGTAGCATATCTGAAAGACATTCAAAGTGTGCCTTGAGACACCTTTCTAAGTGCATCATGCTTCCTATGCTTAAGTGATTTAGGGAGTGGATAATAAGACACATCATTTTACCACTGATTTGCTCAGGCATTTGTGGCTAATGCAGGAGAGAAGTTTGACTCTGAGTATGTAAATGAAAGTGATGCTGACCCCACAAGGCATTATCTGCGCAGGAATGCACAGGCTCTACTTTGCAGGATGGCACGGGAGTAAAGATGTTTTTCTTGGTGCATCAAAAGTGTTTGTGAAAATACCTGGCCAAGCCAATATTTACTGTGCAGGAAAATTTTAGAAAATGAACACTGAATTTTCATTTTAACTCTCAAAAAAGGTACTGAGAACTGTTTATGCTTTTTTTTTTTGTTAATGTACTTTCATGAATGTACCATTTTAAAGGTATTTTCAAGGCAATGTAAGCCTCTCCAGCTCAACAGCATTGTAACTCCTCCTGGATCCCTCACTCACCCTTATAGTGGCATCTCCAGTTTCTCTAACTCCATCTTCTCTCCCTCTCTCTGTTCTATTCTTTTAATTAATAACTGTACTGCTCTTTGATTTTTTTTCTCATTTAATAGGCTATTCCCAGTGACATTAATGCTTGCTTTCCCTGATTTCTTAGATTTTTTTTTTCCTTCATAACTGTATTAAGCACAGTCAAGCCTCAGGAAGATATTACTGCCTATCCAGGGAACAATCTTGAATTCCCACACCGAGGGTGATAGATTTGTTGTGGGGAGTCTCAGCATCACTTATCCAAGCTAACGTTCTTGCACTTGGGTGCCAGTTCCGCTCTGCGTGAAAGTCTGGTATATTTTTAATGGACATCTCACATCAACTCAGAGGGATGGGCAGGGAAAAGTGTCTAAAGGTAAGCATTTATATTAAATATAAGGATTTTTTTTTGTTTTGGTGAAACACTTATTAAATTATTTGTATCGGGCACTTTGTTATGTAAATAAGGTTTGCATGTATTTATGAAGACTTTCTCTAATGTCACATATTACTAATATTAAAGATAGGGAACAGCTGGACTTTTTTTCTATAACAATGAAAAAAATTTTATTCATCTTGTTTAGCATTTGACATCATGTTCAGATCAGTGTCATTCATTTAGTTTATATAAGCCCATGAAAAAAGTTTATAAAAGTATGCAAGAAATAATTAGGTGAAAAAAAAAATCACTTCGTAGCCAATCCGAAGCAACTAGATATCCAAATAATACCAGGCTTACTCAAAGTGTCATGAGAAACAGCTGTTTGACCATGCTGATTTAATACTCAGAATTCCTGAGATTCCTGTAATATTAGAGATTTTCACATGGTGTGGCAGTGTGATAAGCATAGTACTTTAATAACCATCTTAGTAGTTTTCTTGTATCATTGTTATGCGCAATAAATGTAATTCCTTTGTTACCTGGTACCTTGTGGTTTGTATAAAATCCAATAAAAGCATAAGTGCCATAAAAAGTTGGTATTCTCAGAAATCTGAAGGAGGGTGGGTGGTCACAGATTTCTCCGTGGAGAACCTGGTGGTTAATTATGGAGATCTGTTCTCTTTCACTGTGGACACAAGGGCTTTTAAAGGTCCTTTGCCCTGATTTTGTTCAGCTGTCTTGCTGCTTTGTAGATGAGTCACAAATGATATCACAGGAGGAAGAAACTAAAACTCCTAGTGTGAACATCTTATGCACATGGCAAAGCATGACCACCTAAGGAACAACAAAGTTGTGAAGTCTTATTTTCAGGACTTGTGGGGAAAACTGGGGAGGAAAATGAACTATTCGCATATCAGCACAGTAAAAGGAAGCACATTTTTTTTCTATACAAATAGATTAGATCATAAAATCTGGCACCAGCACAAGTGAAACTGAGTTTTTCTTGCTGTAAATACTCTTCTTCAACATTTAAACAGCTTCATCATTGGCATTTGAACACCATCTTCATGGAGAGTGCAGCAACATCTTGATGTGAAGTCTGGATTTTGACTCTTCCTGGACGGCTTCTTGCGCAGCTTTTGTGTTAGTGCTGGGAGTTGCCACTGTCCCTGGAGGCACGAAGACAAGTAATCTCACAGGGGGTCTGGTGAGCCCTTCCCTCACATTGTTGAATGTTGATAGTTGCAATCTAAATAGCAGATGTCAATAGATATCTTTTCTGCAGCAGAGGGTAGAGATTATTGAGGAGTCACGTGTCTTGACAGGGATCAAAAACTCCATCTATACTGTCAGTCAGGGAGCTCTGCATAACACTGAGTGAAAACATGAGTAAAACATGTCCAACATGATTTTACTGGAAATGTCAGACTTAGCTGATCTAAAAGTATTTTTGACAAGCCAGTGGTTCTTTGTAGTACTTGCTGGAACTTGCTTTGAAGTGACTTTGCTGCTTTTTTATACTGCAAAAGCTCAAAGGTCAGTAGATTTATCCATTCTAAGGTCTCTGTAGAGAGGTCAGCTCAAAGCTTCACTCTGTTTCACTCATTCAAACGAACACGGGGAGACTGCAGAGGTTAGTTAGGAGATATAGGATTACAGTGTCTGCAGTGTGGAGAAGGTGTGCCTCTCAATGTCCCTATTATAGCTATTTCTATGTGAACAAATGACCCAATTCATAAACCAATCTTTTGTGAGATCACTGTGCCCTACACAGAAGCTCTAGAATTTTATCTGCATTAATAATCAGTATTATAAGGTATTATCTACCATCAGATTCACAGGACTTGAGGGGTCTGCAATCATCAAGGTGAGACCTGTAGTATATAAGAAACGGGATTCCTGAGAAAGAGTTTGTGCTGAAAATTGTGAGTTTTGCCTCTGTGCTCATTTGTGTGCATAACCTTTTGCTTCAGGCATGCATCCTCTTCTGCTTATCCATGTTACCCTGGGATCGGACAACTGCAATGCATTCTACTTGCAGCTATTTCTGGAGGGAATTTAACAGTGTGAGCTATCCCACTTATCAAAGGCAGGGAACGTTTAACAACAATGTGCCACAAACCACAGCAATTCCCAGTGGTCTCTTGGGTAGGATTCAAGGTGATGGCATTGACCTTTATAAACCAAAATGGTCTGGCCCAGCTTATTAGAGCCTTCCCTCCACGCAACACTCCACAGCAGTAATTGAGAAAGGTTCAAGCTGAAAGTGTTTTGGGATATTGCCTTGATGGTATAAAAGCTAGAGCTTTTCTTCTGCAAATTCTCCCAAGTATATGAGGTTCTGGGGGAGATTGTAGAAAGGACTGTAACAAGAGGTTGATGGATTGTTTATCAGAATGGAATGGCACATTGTGAAAACATATATCTTCATGACTTTGCCTGTTGCTGGCAAGAAGCTTCATTTGAATTGACTGAGTTGAAATCACAAGACCACTGGCTAAGAAATTCATTCAGGAGAGCATAATTTTGTCTGCCATGCTGGAAGAGCAACTATGTGAGCACTATCCTGCTGTCCTAAAACTCAGGCTGTAAGGGCAGCCAGCCTCCAAACCTCTGTTTAGTTCCTAACACAGGAACTATTTCCCAGACTTTGTGGTGGTGCTGGGGCAATGAGAAGTGAAGGTACTGCTGAGATGTACTGATCTTCCACAGGAATCCTGATTATTAAAGAACCTTGACAGCTCTGTGCCTTGGTGGGAAGAGGATGCATAATAAGAGGAAAAAAACCCCATTTTATACCTATGTAGAAGCAAGTAACTCAATTGCTTCAAAACAGATGCTTAAAAAATAAAGTTAATTTTTCCATTTCATAAGTTTTATAAAATAAAAATCTTAAGTTTTAAACAAAAATATCTAGACTTACCCACAGGAAACTTTGTATTATTTTCTGTTATTCTCACAGATCCCTTCCTGTTGGGTGCTCATGTCATCTGGTGCTTCACTCACAGCATGGAAAAAGCCTTAGCACACAGCCTGAGTGTGCCTGTAATAGCAGAGAAGAGCAGTTCCCAATCATTATAAAGTTAAGGTAGGGTGGTTTCTCACCTTATGTAAGTGGTTTGAAGAGAGTAGCACAACACAAAGGCACAGCTATGCCCCGTGTCAGTGCCAGAAGAGGACTAAACTGGCTTTAGCATCCTTCATGTGAGGCCTTTGTGTCAGCTTGGCAGTGGCAAAACATGGAAATGGGGAAGCTTAGGAGGGATTTATCTGAGGCCTGGAAACCTGGTTAAGGAGTTGTGCTGTGTAGGAGCAGGATCTGTCAGACTCTGTGCCATATCCAGTATGTCTGTGACAGTGCTTTGGAAAGCAGACTACTGTGAAGTAGGAAAGAGAGAGAAAAGGTAGATATATTATCTGAATGCAACTCCTAATCTCACAGGACTCCTGTTTTGCTTCTGGATATTAAAGGTCTTTGGCCTACCTAATATGAGCCCATATGCTTAGAGAAAAGAAAAAAATGCACAGAATTTTCAAGTTACTTAAGCTTGTCTGAGCAGCAACAGCTTCAGAAGGAATGACAGAAATGTTTTATCCTTCCTCCCTTCCCAGGTTTATAGCTCTGACCTGCACTTCTTCAGCACTTCAAACAAAGGCAGAAACTCTGTATTTGGTCTGCCTGGATTTTGTTATTCCAGGTTCCTTGTGTGACAGCAGAGTCTTCTCAGATTGCTCTTATCTGTGTTGGCTTGCGGGGATTTTAAACCTCAGAGCCCTAAGATCCCACGCACCATCAGAGCAACTATCACAGCACATGTTGGCCTCCCAAGATATAAACAAATCTTCCAGTATCAAAAGGCAATAAAACACAGAAAACTTTAATCTTTTGATAGTTTTATAGTGAATTGCTTCTCTGTGAAGTGTCCTAGATGGTGTTTCTCTGATAGGCACGGGATTGAGAAGGTAGGATAATATGACAATCCCTACACTTGCTATTACCATCAATCAAACACTACATGCAATTTCTAGAGCACCCTCTCTTGTGTATTAAAATAGACACACCTGTAAATATGTCCTAATATATTAAGCACAGAACTGTTTTACAACATCAATAGATATACAAAGAGTGAAGGATTTAAGTCAGGGCATAGAGTTAAAAGAAAACATGTACCATGGAGATGATATCTTTCAGTTTTTTTCTGAGCATCCAGGGCCCCTGTTACCTAGATGAGCTCACGGCTCCAATCATGTAAAGCTCTATCTCCTCTGCTATGATTCTCCTTCTCATCCAGTAAGCTGTCATCATTGTTCAGGTAGAAGCCCAGAGTCAATCTGTCATTAAGTACCTAAAATGTGGATCATACTTCTCTGTAGTTCCCCTGCAGTCAAAGGAAGGTCATTTCAGTCTACTTAAGCACTGAATCACCCTTGTGAGTTGCCTGGGAACGCTGGGGAGCCTGTGCACATATACCCAGCCTCCTGGATGCACTTCTGCCTCCTATGCATCCAGGGACTGCATCTCCACCAGATGCAATTCTTTCTTGACCCACCCCTCCATCGTCCAGCCTTCTTCTTTTGCAATGGCCACAAAACAGAGCCCATGAGATGTAGAGTTAAAAGCATGTAGACATCATGCTAGGAAAGACTATGTGCAGAATGCTGAGTAGACAATGGAGTGCAGAATGTGGAAAGGGCGTGGGTCTGGGATGTGCTTCCTCACAGGGGTGGATGCTCCCTGTCATGTGTGATACCTGCTCACATACAGATGAATTGTCTTTGCTGTCTTGGTCTTGCTGTGCAGGCTGCTGGAAAGGAAAGGTGCAAAACCAGAATGGCCAATGGCTATTTTGCTATTTGAGGAAGAGACAAGAAGGGTGCACTGACCTTTAACAGAAGTCAATGTTCCCCACAGGACAAAGTCTTAAATTGCTCTAAATAGTCAGTGGGTTGGAGACTATCCTTCTTCTGGGCTCTGGTGGTCCTGACTCACAGCCCTAGCAGACATCTCTCTGCCTGGGCAGTTGGGATGTGAAAGACACTGTGTGGTTACACAGATCAGCAAGTTCTCAGGCTTTCTAGAGTGTATCAGCAAGTCTATCTCCACTGCTCTAACAGTAGTAATAGAAAGGCATCTCAATTAAGTATGTGGTACCTATAATTTTAGATAAAATCACTCACCCAACTACAATCCTTGCTCCAATACTTTAAAACTAGGAGGAAAACCCACCAAACAAGTACATTATATGCTTGGGAGAGTCCTTATGACCAGTAGGTTTCCAGACACCTGACATACATGTGAACTCTTACTTCCCTGTATAGGCACAGACACAGAAGTGCCTCTACACAAAGGAGATTGTCTCGCCTTCATCTTCTCCAATTGATTTTTGCTCAGGTTTGTTCCGGTTCCCTAGTTACCTGAAACCCAGTCTGCTTCATCTAGGGCATAATCCTCAGCTGGTCCGAGGCTGGAGAAAGGTTTTAATGCATTGCTCCACTGGCAAGGTGGCAGCCTTTCATCCTGTCATGAGTGGCCCACCTCAGTCCCACTAGCCCCTAGGCCAGCTCTCAGGAGTGGGGTCCATGCAGAAACTCCCACCAGACAGCATATCCCTGACACCAGAGAAGATTTGTTTACCCCTGTCATGTCCTCACAGAATATTGGTTCCTGAGACCCTACTGTTGCTGCTTGTGAAGGTCTATGTCCTGCAGGAAAGCTTAGGGAAAGAGTGGATGCTTTTTAAGAGTGACTTTTGGAATTAGGAGTGCTCCCAGCTCACTTCCTTTCTTCTCTTCTGCTCTGAGAGTTACCCACAAAATAGATTTCTATAGAATCTGGGTAAAATTCTGATCTGTTTTTTTCTGGTGGAAATATATGAGGAACAGAATCAGGCCCACCAGCTATTTTTTTAAGAAGAAAGAAATATATATTTCTCTTGCATCATGAAACTTCCTTGAGGAGATTTTGTTATGTTATGATCCAAGTCCTGCTATTTGGCACAGCAAGTAATTATCGTACAGTTACTGATTTTCTGACTCACTCCTTTGCAGATCCGTTCTGCTTCTTTGGATTCATTACAAGCCTCAAGGAGCTGAGCAGAAAAACAGCATGTCCCACCTTCACATGTCAGATAGTAAAGCTTAGTCATGCAGCTTAAAATAAAGTAAGCAAGGGGCAGATGGCAAAAAGGACAAAATGTGGCTTATTTAATCTGCCTGTGTTTGCAAGGAAGTAATTGTCTTTTAGGCTCCAGAAAACAGAGTGCTACCAGAAGACAAACAATGAAGTCTCTCTTTCCAGGGCACATATGACACTATTTGTATAGCTTCAACAGGAGCCTGCAGTTAATTCAGGGCTTTCAATAAAATTTACATTCACCATATGTAGAGGATAAAACACCTTCCTCAAATTTGGAAGCTGAATTGACCTGCTCCCCCTCCCTCATGTGATCAGTTCACCCAGAGAAACTGTAATCCTCTTTTGAGCCCATACAGTAAAAATGTCTTTAACAAAACAAACCTTCCAACATAAAACTATTACGTGAGGAAACAAGGCACTAAGTGGTACAATAACTTGAAACACATAATACTATCAGAAACAATGGCTGCAGGCTTGACAGTTTCCATCAAACTGGTACCAATTTAAAGCTTTTAGTAAGTGCAATCATTAATGTATGCAGAGCTGTTAAGTAGTGAGTCAGAGTAACTCAGCTACATTTTGTTTTGTACTGACAAACCACAGAAGAACAGCTCTAGTACTGTAAGTACAGTTCCTCATTAGGTATTTAGTTTTGCAAATACCTTTGGAGTTTTATTCAGTTATTTTCAATGAATGTGTACAATGCACTTCTGCACAGGCTGGAAGGATGTCTTTCTTGCCACAGATAAATAGGACACATTTTAAAGCTACCATGTTACTGGTGAGAAGATGAGCCCTGAGCAAAAACAAGATGAACAGCCTAAATCAAACTGTCTAAATGCTCTTTGTTTAGCTTTTAGTTTTTGAGCAGGGAGCATTTCCTGAAGATTCCAAAGCCAACCATATGTAACACCCTTTGGGGAGCCAGAGATGTCCCGGCTAACTCCAGAGGATGCTGCATTGTGTTTGTACCTGTTGACAAATGACAGCTGGGAGGCGTGCACAACCAGAGAAAACAGGGCACGGAAATCTAATGATGCCTACAAATTTATTTTGCATTCCTAGATTTCCAGACTTGAGGTTCAGTAATTTCTAGGTGTCTTTATCAAACAGAAGAAAGGCAACCATTAGGGAGAGGAAACATCAGCCATTATGTGGAGACACTTGAGCTGAAACTCTTGTAGGGGAAAAGACTGGTGAGAGGGGAAGGTGTTTTATAGGTATAAAATAATGGAGATGACAACTAACATTAATGCAGCTCTTTCATCCACCAGTGGTCCAGGCACTCAGTAACTAATACAACACGTCTTTAAAACAGACAAAAGGAAACTCTGGACAAGCTCGTTCAGAAAGACAGTTTCAGCTAGTTCAAAGAAAAGGTGGACAAATCCACAGACCAACAGTAGAGTAATAGAGTGAACAAATGAATGTCCCCTCCATCATCTCTAATTTTGGGACTACAGTGAATGAATTTGAGGGGAGGGCCAGGTATTTCATGCTGCTGCTGTTGGGGCAGAACACCTGGCCAAATGGCCCATTGCTTGGGGCCAGCTGGGCATTCTCCTTTCCTATTCTTGTTCCTGGACTCTGGAGATAGACAAGGTAGTATGTTCCTCAGTGCTAGGCACAAATATATGGCATTTGTATATGCAGAATTTTATTAATAGTTCTCAGTTGCTATCTAAAGCCTTTAGTAGCTTTTGACTTTGAGGTTGCACTTCATCTGGTATTTAAAGATCAACTCCTGGGCTTGTCTAAAGGCATAAAAATCTTGAAAGTGAAGAAGAGCTCAGCACCACCTTCATCATTATCCTCAGGAAGCAGTTTTTTCTACCCTTTTCACCAAGTAGAGAAACTTGATTCACTCATCCACTTACCTGTTTTCTTGTAGAAAAGCACAAAAGAGCTAGGATGCTTACCTACAGGATGAATTCAGAGCTGATCACCGTGTTGAGGCCAAGCATCAGAACAGAGACCTAAGGCACAATCCCTTCCTCTTCAGCTTAAAAAGATCCTTTTACCATTGTATTAACAGCAGTAGAAGTTTTGGGAGTTGGTTGGAAGCTGGGGTAGTAAGGTAGGATAAGAGATGTGTAGCTGCTGCATCTGTGTCTCGTCCTAGGCATCTTGTCTTCAGAACAGATTTTCTTTGTATAAGAGCTTCTCTTACAATGAACTTGACTGGCTTTGGTTACAACACTCCTTAACTCAGTCTTCCCATTGCTCCTGAATGTTGCATCTCCTGGATTAATCGTCCTACCGTGTTTCTATCTCCCTATCTAATGTACTGGTTTAATGTTGAATGATATTGTCAAAGGCATTTGTAACATCAACAAAATAGTCTGGTGACATGAGAAAATCTGCCTGCTCACTTTAGATCAGATACATTTACCTGCAGGTTACCTACTCAATTTCCTCATTACCTAGTGATCTTCCTGGAAATCTTGTAAAACCAGAAACTACTACTTTAGTGTATGGCTATAGCGATGAAGTAAATGCAAAGGAGCATGCTAAAAGAAATATGCCACTAATGTTTCCAGACCACCACTACAATAAAATTGAAATAAGTCTGGGGCTAGGTCAGACACTCAGGTCAGTTTTGATTTTGTCAAAAGCACATTATTTCTTCCTTAAAAGCAACACAGCAGAGCTGCAAATGTGGCATGTCATGTCCTGTTGCAGCTCTCTGTACCTCACACTGTGCACAAATTTTATTTTCAAGATGATGGTGTTTGCCAAGGTGTCAGAAATAGTTGTTATCCTCCAAGCCAGCAAGTTCCTAAAGCACCACCAGTACAGCAAATTCCTATTATCTAACTTTTGAGTTACTTTGACTCAATTTTTCTCCTCTATGGCTTTCCCAGGAGTGAAAATAATAATGATAGAAGAATGGTTTAAAAAGCAGAAACAAAATCAGAGAAGCATTTGGTCTTATCTTTTTTTTAATAAAGGCCTGGGGAAAAGACAAGTTAACTCTTCTGATAAAGAAAAGAGGTTAATCTTACCTCAGAAAGATTTTCAGTATCTGCCATCCAACTCCTCCTCTCTAAATTCAGGCACCTCTGTTAGTAATGTGGTGTCTGATTAGCAAAAGTATTTAGCAAGCTAATGTTCACTGTCCACAGCAGGAGGCTCACACAGCTTGGCTGATGAGAAATGAACTGCCTGAAGCTAGCTTTTAATGGCAACTAATTTCCCATATTTGATACTCAGCTCAGCCAACTAATATCTAGCTCAACCGTGACAAGACAATCACAGTTCCTTTTGAAAATCCTTTAATCTGGGATGCAAACCAGTGTGCTCAAGGCTATAATGAACTTCTGAGATTATGTACTGGCTATTTTATAGGAGGTATATTTTCTCTTTTCTTGTTCCTTTTCTGCCTCAGAAAGGCTTAAGAATACATATTTTCATAGTTTCCTGCTTTTATGCAATTTGCTTGGTGCACAGAGATAATCTCCTCCTGAAAGTCAGTGACAAAAAAAGTTTTAAAAGGACAAGTAAACAGCTTTCCCGTCAGATAACCCATAGGATGTGGCAGTTCA
This sequence comes from Bombycilla garrulus, assembly GCA_013400315.1. Taxonomy (NCBI): domain Eukaryota; kingdom Metazoa; phylum Chordata; class Aves; order Passeriformes; family Bombycillidae; genus Bombycilla; species Bombycilla garrulus. The sequence goes on along the minus strand of VXBU01006602.1, from coordinate 200,147 downwards.
CAACAGCACAACATCATAAGTGGCTTTTAAATCAACTGATCTTGTTATTCTGAAAGTGTTTTAAATATCTAACGTGTTTTATACTGCACTGGCTTGGGCTTTGACAAATCCCATTACTCTCTGTTACTCTATCTCATTACGCAGTGAATTATTAAATAGAACACTTAACCTAATTAGATATTATTGCCATGATACATACAGACATCCTGAAACGAGTCATTCCTTTTTGTTGTTCTGCCTAATCCTTCAGTTGTTTTTTTATCTCTTCTGTGTCAGTGGTGGGGTTTTTTCTTCCCTAAGAAGCATCAGATCTCTGGTAGAAGAAAAGCTTTTTGATGTTTCTTTTCAAAATGGTTCCTGGATGTAACAACACACAATGTGTAAACTCATGCTTCTCAGAGCATGTGTGTCTGTACATTGATACACACAAAAACACACAGTAAAAAATGATTCTGGGCCACACACACAGTTTTTGTCCTCTAGCAGAGTGTACACTTTCACTTCTATGGGGACAGTAAGATATGCTTAGCAATATTTTGGTTTTAGACTAGACTAAAAATTTTCATTCGAAAATCAATCATTCCAGGAGGGAGAAAAGTCTTCAACTCTTCTATAAATTGGTTGACAGCCCCAGCCTGTACCAGTCCAGTGCATGGCCATGGAGCCTTTTCTCAAGCCTTCACTGACGGCCAAAGCATGCTTCTGTAAGGATGTATGGGAAAATTCCTGGCTAGTAATTTCAGAGCATTATCAAATCAACAAAGCCAGGCTGGTACATTTTCTCAGTCTTTTCAAAATAAAGTGCAGCCATGGCTGGCTAATCGGAAAAGATGCTTCCTATCATATCGTATACTTTTAAATTAACAGACTGTCACTTGCAGATCTGTTTCAGATCATTTCGTTATTTTTCCAGCAAACTTTCAAAATAAAATATTTATTTTCCCCACTCGTACTGTGCAAATCAGGTCAAAAATATTACTTGACATAGGCACAACTTGTGAGAGTTGCTTTGGCTATTTACCAAGCTGTCATGTTTATCTGTTCAGTGGCATCTCCCATATTTGGAAACATGACAAATGCTGTAGACAGTGTTATTGTTGTGGGAGGCAGTTATCCCATGTTTAATGATGCTAACTATAGAATATTCATTTTTCAGAAATGGCCCATGTGTATCTTCCATTCAAGTAGAACCCTCCAAAACATATTAACTCACAGCTAATTCATGCTGTCTGAATACATCTCTGTGCTGAGGATGTCCTGGGAATGATGCAGTTTCTTGGAGAATGTCCCCATTGCCATTTGCTTTGTATGACACCACCAGCTCCTCTGTGTATCCCCCTCTATCTTTCGCCGTAGATGAAATAGCCCAATGTGTCAAGTCCTTCTTACATTTGTTTTATGTTCTTTTGTGCTAAACATTAGGAAATTTACATTTCTTGTTCTTTTACTCCCATACACATCCTCCTTTTACATCTATTTCTTTATTTTTAAGTCAAAATGATGCAACTGCAGCTCTGCAGTCAAGATTGACCTTCATTTTCCACATCAGCATCCGAGTTAAATGCTTTTGCTACTCACAACATGTGTCTTAGCAATTACAACTTGGTGTCTTGTGAATATTCACAACATTTCCATGTATTTTATGTTGAACGGGAGAGAGATGCAGAAACATGTATCAAATAAGAGGACAAAATATAAAATGGTGGCTACTGTCTGAGTCAACAAGCTGCTCATGTTCTTATCTGTATGTATAAAAGTGAGATTACTGGATTACTTTAGCTATTTTATGAGTTAAATTAGAAACTGATGTGCCTGACATTAAGACTCTTACTAGATAGACACTGTTACTTGATGCTGCTTGAGAAGTATCATCTCAATGTGGACAAGCTGGTTTCAAAAAGACCAGATGTAAGTATTGCCAATTCCACAATCTGAAAATTCTGCACATCTGAAAAATGTTTGTCTCAATCAATATCAGAAAACTACCTTTAGAAGAGGTGGTATGGATGAGATAGATTTCTTTTATATGCCACTGACTATCTGAAATGCAGCAGCATGCCCACCCAGAACTTGCTGAGACAAGTTGTTTTACAATCCTGTCAATATCCACAGAAAATCAAGCTCAAAAATTGCCAGGAATTCAAGATAAATATCAATGGTATTGCAAAAAATGTGCCCTCCATAAGTCTCTATTTTAAATGGCATATTTCTGAAATGAAAGGTGATTCCTAGTGCTGTTTTGATGGCACATATGCAATTGTGTTGTATTGGGGGAAACACTGTGTTTAGAGGACTTTCTGAATGTAGATTCAAGAGTTCCAAAGTCAGAAGAAAGGAGATAAGGAGATGGAAGTTTAGGAGAGAGGGATTAGAAGAATGGGTTTCCATCTATGAACTCTTAACCAGAGGCCTTGTGAAAGAGCATAGTCTGTACTCACATGATCCCACCTGCTTTCCAAAGGACTCTTGGCTCATTCAGTTCATGGAAGGGAGGATATGTTATATCTGTGTGGTAAAATGTTCATTATCTGCAGGGTATTTGCTTTCTTTGCGACTGTTGTTAGGTTACTCTCAGTGCTTCAGGCAGGATGTCCTGAAAAGAGAAGGAGAATGTCAGAGAACCCCTGGAAAACTGTATTCTCTCTCACATTCCACTGCCAAATTCAGGTGTGATGCTGGACAGTCATTTGGATTGGCCAATAACTGCATGTTCCTCTATTTGAAAGTGCTTTAGATGAGAGTTTCTATATAAAAAGTGTCAAGCAATTCTGACTGCAGTGAAATTCTTGAGTGTATACAACTACATTATGCTAAGTACTCTAAAAGATTAATTCCCAGACATCCTAAAGTGGGCACCTAAAATTAATGGGCTTTTTATTTTTACTATTTTCATTTTAATCTCTTTACATTCCTCACTAGTCAAATGAGATAATTATACCTCTCTCCATCATCAGGTTGTTATGTAGAAAAAGTCATAAAAGATTTTGAACCAGTTAGGTGTTACAGTGATGAGTGCTTTGAAGAAGACTTGGAGTAAAATGCCTGTATTCAATACCAGGATTGGATGTGGTGTAGTGGAAAGGGCCTTCCCCTGACAGGACTAGAACCCAAAGCAACCCAGTCTATGGTGACAATCATCCTGTCCGAACACCCAGTGAAACCAGTGCTGTGCTTCAGCACCAGAATCAGTGAAATCAAGGCTGCTTCATGTTCTCTGCATCTCACCCAGGGTCAAGCCTCACTGGAGATTTTTTCTTCTGACCTAGTACTCTGACAGCTAATAATGAATGAGTTCTCAAAGTTTTCTTCTAAAGGAGTCAGCAAAAAGTATCCAGATGCCCACTCTCATAGAAAAGTCCCCAAACCCACACAAAGTACAGACTGTGAGGTCTCTGAGAAATTTTGGTTGAAACTAGTTGGTACATTTAAAGCATTGTGGTCATCAAAGCCTTGATGTCAAGCGAAATGTAAAAATAATTTGTGGGGATAGACAGGTACCTGAGCATTTGTATTCAGGGTGACAGCTGAACCATGTTTTTCATGTTTCGTAGTGATTTAAGACTTCATACTGTTTTAATAGGCCGTTGCACTTTCAACCCTATTTTAGAAAGGGAACTGAAATATCAGCTATGTTAAATAGCCTTACAGTCCCACTGCACGGAGAAGCAGTCTGAGATCCTAACGTGAGCATCACAGGTCTTGTCAGGCTTGAGCCAGCCCTCAGTGAAGAGAACAGTCTGTTACCCTTTCTGTGGGTTCTCTCCTGAAAGAGGACAGTATTGAGGTTGTAGGATAAAAGTCTCATGACATGAAGGATCCCAGAAACACAAGGGCAAAGGGAAGAGCTCCAATACCCTGTTCAGGGACATGAACCACTGCCCCTGTTTTCAAGCCAAACTTTGTTTTGAACTATTTTCCTGAGTAAGTGACATTAAGGGATATGGGTCCAGCAACTGGAGTTGTACCAGAGCACACAGGGCCCCGGGTGCCTGGGGTGCCAGCAGGTGGAGAGGCCAGAGCCCATGTGCACTGCCTGGGTGCCGGGGTACCAGTGTGGATTGCTGCCAAACATCAAACTGGACTTGGTGGCTGGAAAGCCAGACAGGCACTAGAGGGTTTTCCAGTTCTCCACCAGCAACTGGAGGGGCTGCCTCAGGAACCCATATGTCTGGGTGTCAACAGCTGGGGAGAGGGGAGATCCAGGGACTGTTTTGGGGCAGACAAAATGTTTAGAGACAGAAAGACCCATTTGTTGTATACATAGGTATACTTTTTTCCCCATTAGCAGCTGTCACCCTGACCAGCTAGAGAGAGGGGCACAGGATGAGGCCACAGTGCTGTTTGTGCTTGCAAGAGTTGTGTTTTCCATCTGTGTGGATGCTCGTGGCTGATCACAGGTACACATGTACATGTACACATATGGTGTGTGTGTGAGCCTGTGGGGACGCATGCTCAGCCTCGCTCCGGCTGGTCCCTCCCCTCTGTCGGGCTGCTGGGCATGACAACCCCTAACAGATGGGCCTTCCTCTGCCAGAAGGTTTCAAACCCGTCTCCTAAACAACTAAGGAATGCTGCTCAGGAATACATGATTTGCTTCCAGGATGTAAAGAGCTATGGTCTAATGGCCACAGGTCCGCTTGTATCTCTTCCTCTGAACTTGTCCCCTGCCATAGCTTCACCTGCTGGATAATCACTTCTCTCTTGGGAACGGCAGGCAGCACTCAGCAGCTCTGTTTCAATAACACATTCACTACACAAAACGGAAAACACCGCTGCATGGCTTCTTCCCTTTGTGATAATACTGATAATACTTCCCTGCTCCATACTGTTCCTCCTCCCTTACAGTTTTTCAGCTAGCTAGATTGTTGCTGGGTTATCTTTCCAGGCTAGCTAGCAAGAGTGTCAAATGACTTCCATGTTCCTGAGCAATAAGACTTCTCCAGACACAGATATTTGTGCTGTTTTGTAAACAGTAACATAGTCAGCTTGAAGGAAGGTGTTACTATGGCAGAGCAATTTGGGGCTGGGTGTGAGGGGTGAACTGATCATGTAGGCACGTGAATTTCAAAACAGAAACATCACATACAAGGAGTGTTCCACCATCTTGATAATAGCTCCTCAGCTGGGGCCGATGAGGTGCATGTTTTCCTGTGAGGAATTTTCCTACATTGTCACTTCACTGTCCGCTGCCTGCAGTTTGTTGGCTCTCCCCTATCTCATACTCCGTCCAAGCACAACAAGGATATCTATTTACACATTTTCACTCAATGAATTATCATCTCATCTCTACTTACCTCATGATTCAAGAAATGAATGATGTGTTAGGGCTGATGTATCAAAACTGATGTCTTTAACTCTTAGGTCCCGTCATTGCCGGTCCTTGGAGCTTGTTTGGAGGATTGGATTCTCTTAGTGTACCACATTTCTTACAAAGGATCCTTAAAAACTACTAATCAAACTGTTTACCATGTAGAAACCATTTGATAGGAGGAAAAAAATCCCCAGGCTTTTTATTGTAATGCAATTTTTGGAGAAAATAATCTAATTTAGAATTAGATAGTTGATAAAAATCTTACAGGCATTTTGCCATGCTTTGTTGTTAATTTTTCCTCACAAATTACTTGTTCCCAGCATTGTGAAACTCTGTGGTTACTGTAAACATATTACTGCTAAGAAATGGATACAGAGGTCTTTTTTTAAATTCTATTTTTATAAGTAGAAGCAGGACAGCTGTTGATCAATTTTGTGACATGAAGGATGGTGATGTCATGACCTGGCAGGAACAAACACTGACCACAGGAGATGGAAGAGGAGTAGATCCAGACAGGGAAATAACCCACCGGTAATACAGTGTTTAGAGAAAAAAGCACAGAGGCAAAAGGTGCAATTAAAGGAATCAGGGTGACAGGAGGAGGAGGAGGAGGTGGCTCTGGATTTTGAAATCCTGCACTTGAGAATCGAAACCTCACACACCTCAAATCTCTACCATCTTTTTCTGTCTTATATGGAACTGTTGAATTTGCTCTTTGGTTCAGCAGGTTTTTTGCTGAATATAAAATAATTTGTCTCAGACTAGATAGTAAGGGGCAGAATTTATCTGGTATAAATGGCTCTCACTTTGTACTCGCTGAGAAGCTGCTCCAACAGTCTTTGTCCTCTGTATATGAAGCAGAACTGCTGAAACATGTCCACAGTTCAGTGCGTATCGCGGTGCTCTTGGTTAGGCTCTCTTCATATTCCACTTTTGCATCATATTGCTTTGTACCCTTTTCTTGCAGTTTTGTCAGAGAGGTAGCTACATTTCATTGATGGTGTATGTGCAACTTGTAGTCTTTGGGAAAAAATAATAAAGAAGCAAACTGACACTTATAAACACCTGGAATTAATTCTGGGAAAGAATAATCTTTCAAAGCAGAAACACTACATGAATGTCAAATTGTCAGACACTCAAAATTTCTTTCTATACTGCCTTGGTATCTGTGCTGATAGTTTTTTCCTTTGCCCTTTCCTTAGGTGCATTAATGCCACCACATATAACTACAAGTTCACTATTGCTGGATGCAGTGAAAATGTATCTGCATCCCTGCAGGTGGATGTTGAAATACTGTATTGGGCTGGTGAAAAGCAATTTTGCTACACAGCAAATATCTAGTTTTACTTAAGTTTTTATTTTCTTCTTCTCTGCTCTGAAAAACCGTCTGTCTCTCAGACCTCAGAAAAAAAGCCCTGGATGCTGGACTATCTAACACTGAGTTGCATTGCTGTAGCTACATTGGTTTCAAAATGGTTATACTCCTGACATACTGTCCTTCAGTGAGGGTAGAGTTGAGGCCACCATTCTGAGTGTATTTCATGCTAAGTGTCTCTGGTATAGTATCAGAAAGGCAGTTTTCTAATGTCTGTATCTTCTAAATAATTAATCTAGAAGTCTGTATGCCCTGGCTGTACTAATACCACTCTACTTGTGTTTGCCATTATTTATGATTTATGTTAACTTCGTTTTTCGGTCAAATAAAAATCCATATTTTCTGTGCACTCAAGTCAGATGTTTCTGGGAGAATAGGGCCTTCGATAACACTGAGGGAAAAATTTAATTGTACTTCCACCCCCATATCATTTACATAACTCAGATTGATGAGATAGGAAGGAAAGTGTTTACAATGCAAGAAGATAGGAATTTGGGGATTTAAATAGGAAGCAAATCGAAATGAGCTGTCTGAGGTAATTATGGAACACATACTTCATATGTTTTCATTAGATATTGCTATTATACTACACAAGGCAAAGGAGTTTGATTAAACTACAGCTCAGTATATAAATTTATGCATAAATTACCCAGAAATCAGTTAGTTCATTATCTTTCAGGAACTCAGCAGGGGACTGAGCAAAAGTTTAGGTCCACTGGGATAAATAATTTGAACAAGAATAAAACCTGTGTTAGGTAGGAAGAAAAAACACAGGCAAGGTCCATGAGATGAAGCATGATGAGGGGTTAAATTAATGCCTGTGCAAAGCCCCAGGCAGGGACAACAGCCTTGGGCTGAGGAAGTGTTTGCCCATAGCTCCTGTGACACTACACTAATGCCTGGAGAAGGGACACTTCACACCAATGCCTAAAGAAGAGACAATTCTCCCCTGCAGGCACCCTTTCACTGCAGGTGACAGTTTTATCCTTCCTGCTTGGAAATGGTACTTCAGCTTGTTTCACCACCGGTTTGCTCATGGAAGGGGGCTCAACAAATATCAGGCAGCTAAATTACTTTCTGATTTAACCTCCAGCCTCTAGCATGGTGGTTTTCTTTTTATGTGAAGGAAATATTTTCTCTGCTGTTCTTAGCACTTACTTTGACAATATACTAATTTTTAGAAACAGTATGTACAGGAATTTGGGAAGGACCACAGCTGAAATCCATTACCAGGTTACCCTCAGCCTTGAGCCAACTATTGACCACTGCACGTTGATGGGAAGGAACCACAGGATGAAAGTGATGCTGCCAGGATATGTGTGACAAGCAACCAGGGTATGCTCTCCACAGACCCTCTGAGCAATAAAATCTGTGCTAAATATTACCTAGCGTATTTTCAATTGGTTTTATTCTTCAGGCCAGACTCTGTCATTTAAGGAAATGAGTATTCATGAGAATATAATATCAGTCATTTGGTGAGAGAAGCTATCACAAAACACTCTGCATTAACCTTTTGCATAATTGTAGTGGGTCTGTGAATTCACTCCAGGTCTGCACATAAGTGTTTGATTGATAGAAACTGTGGCTCTCACAAACATACGTATGGTCTTTTTTTGCATTTGTTGAAGCGGTCTGGACAGAATTTCTCCAGCTTCTGCTTACATAAAATGATGCTCTAACACTTTTGTTTCTAATGAGGATACAGGTTTAGTACCTGTGTTCAGAACTTATGGTATTATCTTATTGAAATGCCTTTCAAGGATCTCACTCTCAAGCCTATTTATACTTTTCTACATTATTTTTAATAGATGCAACAAATACTGTCAAACAGCTTAGCTTTTAACTTATAACTCTGTTTTAGACTCCCCCCACCCCCCCCCTTCTATTCCTGCTGAGGATGCTTGTTCCCTTTTAGTCCTTCATCCCTTTAAATTTCTTTACAATCAATTACATGACACTGATCTGTCTATCTCACTCTCTGTCCATAGTATATCAGCACCAGATTCAACTGTAATCCACTCTGCCTTGTTATTGACTGCCTCTCTCCAAGCCTGCTATCATCCAATACCACTGCCTGACTAAACAACCCTTTAATAAATAAACACAACAAACCTTGGCCCTAAAAATAAAGCTTCTGACTCTCTGATAATCCCCTTTCCCATTAAATCACTCTGAAGTTCAATATTCTTTCTATATTCCCTGCCAGTATAACTTATTACACTGAGCATTTTTTGGGGAACTGTGTTACAAAAATGGTTCCTTTACCACCGTGATCTCCTGTCAGCAGATGTCATGTGGTAAGCATGTTAACTCTCTCAGAATTTTGACTAGTACTTTGTAGATGTATACATTTTTACACCAGAAGGGACATCTCACTTGACACTCAGTATGACATGAACTACAGTTTTATCCAGCGAGTCTTAGGTTGAGTAGATGACTCCTTGTGTTGCAGAGTATCTCTTTGGAAGACTTCTAGTCTTGAATTCAAGTAGTAAGAGTTGTCCACATCCACTGATTATTTATTCTTCGTGGTTAAGTAATACTGCCATGAAAAATATACACTTTTTAGTTTGCTGTTTGAATCTAGTTTGAATTTGACTGATGTCAGCCTTCAGCCACTGCATCCTGTTATGTTTCTGCGTTCTAGATTAAACAACTTAATGCCCTCAGTAATTTTTCCTTACAGGGTATGAAAAGTTCATTTCAGATTCCAAGTAGTCTGCTCCCTCCCTCCTTCCCTCCCTCCCTCCATTATTTCTCTCCCTCTGGTGAATGGTCTCCACTTTTCACAGCATCCTTGTGCCAGCAATCTAAGCCCTCTCCAATCTTCCACTGTCCCCTAGACTTGTAGGTGAAATAAGCAAAAAGATCAAAATATCACAGTGATTATCTTGCTCCTACCAACTACAAAGGTAAATTAATATCTATAACCCTACTTTCTATTTCCCTGTTCATCCATGAATGGCTCTTTTTAGGTCTTTTGGCCATGACATCCTGCTGGAAGGTTTGCAGTCTCCTGCCTTTACTGAGTCTATGATGTTTGCTGTAACTGAAACCAGAACTGTCACTATAGCTTTCTCTTGCAAGTTTTCCCTAATATTTTCTCCGACAGCACTTTCATCCAATATTATTTTCACCTGATTACTTTTCCCAGTGTTATTTTGAATAAAAGGAATGGTTTCTTGCTGTCACATCAAATCCCTTTTTGAAAGTAGAGGCATTAAATATGATATCTTCTATTTTATAGATAATTTTTCTTCATATTTTAAAGAGCTTTTTAATGCATCACATTTGCTAATATATCTGAATTTATCTTTATGCTTTTTTTTCTGAATAGGGCCTGGGTCTTTTATACTGGCAATTAATTTAAGCCTTCTGATGTCGTCCTTTAATTGACTTCATGTTGGACACAGCTTTGATTTACCATGGTATATTTCCTTCTCATGGAAAATAAGTATCTGATTATTTCTCTATGACAGATTGTGAATGTAAGAAAAAATAAATAATTTATTTTTTTACTGTGTCAGCTCTGTCAACAATCTATTACCCCTCCTATCTCCCATTCCACCTCTTCTGCCATCTCCTCTTCCTTTATATACATGGGATGTGTCTTCCTATTTATCCTACATCTCATTCACACCTCTTTCCGTTCTTCACCTTGACTTTACTTATAACTTTACTACAATATCCCAAACATTTCTATAATCTTCCTACTCCTCCCCGTATGGATGTTTTATACCCAGTGCTAACCTTTATCTCATACCTTGTTACTTTTCGTACTTCTGTTCATCGCGGTGTATGAATTGTTACATGTTTTGTGGTTGCCTGCTCCAATGGTGTTTAATCCTGTGGATATATTGATGAACCTGCCTATAAGGAATCCCTGACTATCTGCCATTTTTCTTCCCAAATCTATTTCCCAGCCATTAATAATTTTTTTAAATCTCAGCAGGCTGACTTCTCCACCCAAGCTGTTTATAGCAAAGTCATGCCTTGCCCTTGTTTTGTTTCTGGGCTGAAAGGGCTGTTTTGGTCAAGGGGACAAACTTGACCTGAAACTTTGAGTGAAAAAAAAATGGCAGAGTATGCTTACTGAAGAGCTGTATATCAGGACCAACTTCCCCCTTCTACTAGTAGAGGAAGTACAAGATCTCCCTGTCGTCCCCTTCTCTGTCAAGACCAACATCTTTTTGCAAATTAAGGGGATGGCAGGAATGCAGTTCTGCTGCTGGAGGCTCCTGAGGAGGAGAGAAACATTCTTGGGCACCAAAGAAACTTTGGAGAGCCACACTGCTAAATCCACCACTATCACCAGTGTCTCTGACTGAGTCTTTCTCCTTTTCTCCTTGCTTCTAAGGCTCCGCACCTTCCCTAAACATCCAAAAAGTCAAGAACTGAGACTAAATATTTTAATATTGAAATATTGAAAAAAACCCTCCCATTCTGTTGGATGAGGCCAAAACTGCTTTAGAAGTAGATAAGTGCATCAAGCTCTTCCACAGCAACACAGCCCTCTCTGTGTGATGCAAGGCAGCTGCAAGGGTAGGAGCAATGCATCCACACCATGCAGTGGAGCTTGCTGTAGGAGCTTCAAACCACTGCCTGTACCAGTGAATCCCATGGGACAGAATTCCCATGATTTAGTTCTGCCCTTACTTAGCACCAGAATGGGTCTGAGACTTATTTTTTCAGTAGGAAAACACAACAGAAGTGTTATGCTTGGACTGTTATGACATTGGGCCCCAGCTCGACAATTTACTGAGTAGTTTTTCTCACCCCAGCTATTTGTCCTTTTTACACCAGTCTCTACCCACACATACAGTTGCTGCCATGCTGAGCATTCCAAAAACCCCATTTGCGACGATAACTGATTCAGGGATTTAGATCTACCTGAAAAACAGTAGAAAGTTCCTTCCACACATGAGATTTTTTTTTTCCTGTGCTGCTTGTTAATAACAATTTGCAAGTCCCTTTGCAGTTTCTGATTATAATCTGACCTGCCCTGTTCAGATTTTATGGATTGATTCATTTTCTCTGTAATTTACTTTTCCCTTAAATTTTGTAGGCATGTATATTCATGAAAAGAACAGAGGGGAAAAAAATCCCAGAAATTACCACAAGAAAAACCCCTGATAAAAGCAGTAAGTTTGCTGACAGATGGTAGAATCAGTTGAAAATCGAGTACCATATTTACTAAGTCTAACCCATTTAGTAAGCCAGAAAAGTGTTATCTAATTCTATCCCCTGTGTGTTTGTGTTTTGGAATAAACAGATGCCTAATGAGGAATGTGTCTACTATGGTTTTTGAAGAACCTGGATGGATCCTGGTTCTGGTTCAATATTTGATTTTGAGAAATCTGAGAACGTTCACTGCAGAACCTATTGTTTTGGCTTTAAAACCTATTCCAACACTAGCTGACTGACAAAAATGTAGTTTCAAAGGTAGTTTCTGCCAGAACAGGGCAGAAATCAGAAAAAAACAGAAGTGTTGAATGACTTAAGCTGGATTTTACATTTCCTGTTCTATTTATATAACACCCAAAAATGCAGTGAATGAAAGGGCAAACATGCTTGAATCCCTTGCAGGCTTGACAGCTACTACAATCAATTCCTGTATGTTTTTCACTGGGTTTTATAAAATAATAGAGATTGGCTTAGAAAGACATGTGCCTGTGTACTTTGTGACAGATCTGGGTGAGAAGCAAAAACTGAATAAACAGAGAAGGGTGATCTGAGCAAAGAAGGCTTTAGGGAAGATGAGCTTCTCGTGGGCCATGGTTGGCCAACAAGGCTATTGCACATGCACAGGGTTCCTCAAGGCACTGTCCTAACACTGCCTGAATGGCTTCTAAATTCTCACCCTTAGCAGGAGCCATCAGGAAGTTTAGCAAGGAGAATCAGCTGTCCATGAAGTCCATGGCAAAAGTTACAGAACAAGATTTCTCCCATGCTACATCAGGCTTTTAAAGTATGCTTTTCTGAAGTGTGTGTGAAACAGATAAGGAATTGGATCTGTAAAAATAAATAAAATTATTTGTTCACATAGAGCAGAATATTTCAAAGGATTGTTTAGTAGAGGCAAGCTCTGTTATTTTCCATAGTATTTGAAAATACAGTGTTCAGTGATAGATTTCAACAAACTGATATGCATTCCTACTTGTTGAAGTTGCTCAAGAGTTACTAAAGGCATTTTGCTGACTTTATATCCTATTTTCAATTACATGAAACTCATCAGCAGTGAGAGATTTTAATTCTGGAATTATAAAATAAGTTTCTCAAAATACTAACGAGTCAACTGCTGAAGCAGTGATCTGAATACCAGGATGCACAACTCTGTGTCCACCATTTGCTATCTATCTGTTCCCTGAGTGAAAGTAATCCATTTCTGTTCTCTTTCTATATTCCTCTGTCTACCCCCAAGGTGCACATGGAAATAAGAATTTAAACTCACATATGCATTAGTCTAATGTGACTGATTTTCTAATTACATTGAATGAATATCTAAAATACAGGTCAAGTCAGCATATCATCATCTTATTGCTACAGGAAATATCAAGTTGCCCATCAAAGGAAAGTGGACACAAGTGGCAGTAACAGAGTGTTTTAACAGTGGTGGAGATATATGTGATTCTTAAATATTGATAGCAGAAACTGCATTTCACCTTTTATCTTGGTGGTATCTGAAGATGGTTTTCTGTTCCCATTTTAGTGAAAGCAAGTTTTGATGGGGAAACTGAGGGAAAAGAAAAAGTGCCAGTACTACATTTTGTTTGGTATTTTTCTAATGGCTTCTCTGTCTCTAAAATCCAGAAAAGACAAAATGATTGTGGGAAAGATTTTACTCCTTCCTTGTTTTAAAAATACAATATAAGTACAAATTTGGCTTGTTTCTAGTTTTATGTGAGCAAAGAAGGGAAATGGGAGAAGAGTGTGCGTCCTGATTTTCAAGTTTCAGGTTTTACTCTGCCCTTTCTTGGCTCTACTTTGTCGCATTTCCAAGGCATTAAAACAGAGACTCAGGGGCCTCGCTAGATATAATGGTATAAAGTTTCCAGTGCAGTAAGCTGTAACACTGTGTATGCTCTGGAAAGTTTGCATTCAGCCTTTTAATAAGTAAAGACACAACATAATGCTCCTGATAATTTTCAGCACGGACAGATGGTATATGAACAGCCTGGTGGGAGGAGAACCAGCTCAGCTTAGGGTAACAATGTTCGACTAGCTATCAGGGAGGAAACAGACTTCCTCTGCCATTGCCCAGTGCCAAGGAGCTTGTTTTATCTCCTGCTCACCACACTGATCATGCTTTGCTTTCTTCTGTTTTATAGGCATTGGCTTTATGCAGAAAGTGCAGTTCCTTTCTACTGCCAAAATGAAACAGTATTTTAGATTATAACTAGGCTAGAAGTCATTTACAATTAATTCTGCTCCAAAACTCCTGTAGCTGGAAATGCAGATTACAACAATTTGCTGTGAGCTGTTGTAAAATGAAGAAGCCATTCATTGCTGCCATTCGACAGTGAATTTTCTGACCCACGTGCTAAAGTTAAAGGAGGCTGTGGCAGCAACCCTAGCAATGAAGCAGGTCACATCAGCAGGAATGAGGAGAGGTTCAGGGTTCAGCACCATTTCTGGAAGTTTCCCTGCAGGGTTGTACCCAAAACAGGTTTTGCCAATGCTGTGTATGTAGGTCTGTCAGTGCTGCTCCCTCTGCAAGAGAATTCATTGGCGGGGCAGCAGGAAGAGTCACACTGGACACAAACAGCATGGCATGATGGCTAAGCATATTATTTTTGTAAACATACTTCTGAAAATGCTACTTGTCCTCTTTCATTGTGCCAAACAGTAAGCACTTTATAATTTTACAAAGAAAGAGCTGGGAATATATTTTGTCATTTTTCTTTATTCTCCACATGAATGCATTGATTGCGGAGGGCAAAGTATTTCTCCAGCCTTGGAGGGCTGTACACAGCCAGAAAAATCCTTCCATGTTCCACCTCCGGAGAGATGCTTCATCTGAGACTAACAGTGAGATGGTTAATAGGTCAAGGAGATTGCTAGTGATGGGAGGATGGATTGACAATGTGCATTTGCTCCTAATTTTGGGTCTTGGGATCTAGCAGAGATAAGTGTCTTCCATGAGCAGTAAGTTCATTTTTAAGAGGAAATTAAGGGAAAAATGGCACTGCTTTTTGTCTAGACTGTGGCTCTCTTGTGAGCAGCTGACAAGAAGAGATTAAGAAAGAAAAAACATATCTCCCTCACTGCAACTGTCTTTAAAATGTTTGACCATTTTTTTAGTTAAATTTAATTTTCTTGCTTCTGCTCTTTTTTGTGTTTGTGGAATTTTTCTTTTATTTATTGTCCTGAATTCAGGTCTACCAAAAATAGCACTAAGCAGTTACTGTAAATCTCTTTCTGCTTTTTTCATCGCAGAGTGGACAGGAGTTTTTCATTTCATACATTATTGACCACGCGATAGAATGGTGATTCCACAAAGTGAGCAGAAGCTTTAAAAAGTTAATGAGGAGGGACATCATAGGGTTGTTGTTGTTCTTGTTGTTGTTACTTTTTAATGTTCTGTAGCATTTAGGGTTGGGCAGCTGAGCACGCTGGATGCTGAGTGCCACTGCCGTGGTTTTTGTTGCTGCACTGCTGACAGAAGATGTTATCCCTTGTGGGCTCTGCCCACCCACCGTGACACCTGCACACACCTCCCTGCACCTCCCCAGCAACAGGGAACACTCACACTTGCACACATGGAGCATGGGGAATTGGTGCTTAACATCTGAATGCAAATACTAATCTCAGCAAGAAGAAAATGTAATATATTTTTGATTTCCTAAGGTGGTGAAGCGTCTACCTTCCCTAAAGACATCCAGTGAATAAGCCTAGTATGTCCTCTGGCTAACATCTGTAGCAAACTTACCTCAAAGACACAAATACCGTGAGGCTGCTTGCAGTGGTACCTTTGGATATATTATTTTACATGGAGCTACCATCTGTTTCATACTGTAGCACATATCTGAGCGCTCCAACAGCAGTTGCAAACACCTCTGTCAGGACACTTGGAAGCATATGGGACCAGGCAGTATGATGCTGGGCAATATCATGGGGTTGAGGAAATGCTGACATATTCTGGGCTGGATCCTCTCTTATGCTGGCGCTATTTTTACATAGCTCCATAGACTTCAGCTGAACAAGTCCATATTTATACAAACATGAGGTCAGGACCTCATCCAAAGATTATTTAAGTCTTCAACATTTTTAATCTACTACGAAAATCATGGAGAAATTCATTCTCATGAGAACATCTAGTCTTTGTGAAACATTTGGCTCTTTAGCTCTCTAAATGAGAAATACTAAAAGCATAACCTTTTTGTATGGCAGTGTGACGCTCTGGAATTTTAGCTGCAATTTTTTTCTATTAAGAAATCCAGAGCGCAAAAGTACTCGCACTTCTCCCATACAACAGAAAACTCAAACACTTCCCAGTTTTATATCTTTAGGGAGTAGAAACTGTCACGGCTTCATTGACTTGAAATGGACTTGAAGATTTTTCTCACTAGTCAATGAATAAGGCCTGATTGACTTAAATTGCTGTAAGAAAGATTCCAGTTAAATATGAGCACATACTCGACTTTAACCGTAAGACCGTGAAATATTGGGATGGGCTGTCTAGGGAAAGAACAGCATCCCTGTCAAGAAGTCCTCAAGAGCAGGTCAGGCAAATGTCTCTTAGGAAGGACACAGACAGTACTGAAGGGTCATAATGTGGAGGTGGGATGAGGGGGCCCCCTCACCAACCCCACAGTGCAAACCTTCATGGGGATCCTGCTGGGAGCCATTCTGTGGCTGGGAACGGGAGCCAGGTCTCCCACTGTAACCCCCTAGAGGGAGCTTGGCTGTTCACTTATTTCCTGGATGGAAAGGGTGCAGAAGCTGGGGCAGGAGATGCTCCAGGAGCCAGAGCTGAGATTCCCCTGCAGCCTGTGGAGAAGACTATGGAGAGGTAGTCCATGGAAGTCTGTGGTGGAGCAGATATTCACCTGCAGACCCTGGAGGATCCCAAGATGGAGCAGATGGGTGCCCAAAGGAGGATGTAAACCAGTGGGAAGCCCATACTGGAGCAGACTCCTGGTAGGACTTGTTCACCTGAGGAGGGCAATGATACAGCAGCCTTGGTGGGCACCTGGTGTCCAGCCGGGGTCAACACAGCCAAAAAGGGTTGAACATAATTTATTTTTATCTCTTGCCTTTTCTAGACATTTTTGCTGGGCCAAACCCTAAAAATGCCTGGATGCTGTTGATGCAGGAGCTGGGAGGAGGGTTGGATCAAAGGAAAACATTGATGAAGAAAGTGGATTAGTGTGCCATATAATATGGAATAGCATTTTTACCCTTCCCATGGTGTGCCCTCTGTCTTGTCAACTTGGAGGGCAAATTCTGCAAGCAATGATTCTTTTACTGCAAACATGTGGAGCATCTCGCATGATGAGGTTCACTTGCCGTTAAACACTCCTCAGACAGCTACTGAAAACTTTTCTACATGCATGCACCTAGATTTCTTATGCTCAGAAAGAGTTATATCTGAACAGTCACTGTGTTGTCCTTACTAGTCTTCCTTTAAAACCCTCTGCAAACTTCTAACATGGAGTTTGTGACATGAAGAACAGTGCCCTGTTTCTGAACACAATATCAGTGCAAAATATTAGTAGGGTTTGTGTTACTTAGTAGGTCCCACCTTCAAAACTACAGACACAAACAAACATTATACATATATGTTTATTACTCTTACACATATGTCAGGAGCCCAATATGCATTTGTAAATTCACACTGATTTTCTAAGCTCACATCTAGTGGCCATATACCATTATCAGTGATATAGATGTAGATACTGATTTTTTTAAATGTTTGTATTTCACCTGTCTTTTCAAAGTAGTTGTTTTTATGTGCTTTCTTTTATAATTGAATCTCACAGATTATTGCTGCTTGGAAGAGTTTCCTCCCCAAGCCTTCCAAGTCCCCAAATTGTGGGAGGGTATCAAAGGAATGATGTTCACTGCTGTTTGACTTTGAATCACTGGTAAAAGGTTTTATGTAACTCATTTTCTTCCACACAATTAGATTCTAAGGACACAGGGACTAGGCTCTTTTTTTTTTTTAATTCAAAGGTCTCAGTAAGCAAAGCATAATGTATTCTGCCCAAACTGTGAGAACAGAGCAATACAGAATAATTTACTTCACTAATGCCAAATTAAAATTCATAACACAATACTTTAATTACCATCTGAATCCAATTCTCAAAGAAGTTTGCCCTAATTGCATTGTTGATATGCATGGATGCAAATAAGATGTTGACTGTTTCCCTTGTAGCAAATGACTCTGTTTCTAATATGCAGACATCTAACAACATGGGGCCAAATTCATCCCTGGTAAAAAGCCATTAGAATCAGCAGAGTTATACCAGGGACAAATCAACCACTCTTCTCAGGAAAGCTGGTCTAGTTATCAGCCTCTAAGAATTGCCCTCCAGGGCCTACAGACAAACATGCTGTCCCTGATACCCCTGAGCAAGACAGTGAAAAGTCCACAGAACCAACCAACCCCCCTTGTGCTGGGAAGACAAAAGTGTGAAGTAGGTGAGACAAAGAATTGAAAAATAAGGAATAACTTATTAAAATTAACTAATCAGACAATAAGGAATGCCTAGTATTTTATTGTTCTTGCAAAATGCAGACTAAGTTTGTGATAAACAGAGCTAGAACTTGCAAACAGGGTGAGGGGTGCAAGGATACCAATAATAAGTCATAAAATCAGAGCCTGAATCAGTGGGAATTAATCTCAAGGCCTAGAATGTGGCCACATATCAGTAGGCACGTGGGAAGCAATGTTTGCCAGAATGTAGTTGGGACACAGAAGCCCAGATGCTCTTCTTTGCTTTTGTGACGGCTCTGAATATGGATCCTCTCCTTAGCCCACAAGCACAGGTGTTTCAGATGAAGAGAGAGAGAGAACATCGTACTGGAGGTGCAGGAAATTAAGTAATATTCATCAAATGAGGAAGAGAATAGCATGGCATCATTGGGGCATTTTTGTAACTGCTGTGTACTACTCTCAGATGAGCTGCTTAAGTGGGGGGACTTTGAAACATTCCAGAAATAAAATAGATTAAAAAGTCCTTCTCTGTTAATTATATGGGCAAAAAGAAGTTGTCACTTTTTTGTTGTTGTTGTTGATCAAAGCCAGCCAAATCTCTTGCTTTCTGAAGCCTGTGTTTATGTTCAACTTTATTTCTATCGCATTTGAAAGCATTTCTACTTGTTATATGCTAAATAAATTATTTTCTCAAGTAAAAGCCACCCATTCTCCTCATAACCAGATAATAAGCAATAAATATCAGTGTAGATGCCTGGTGTAACCTCAGGGACATGTACAGAACGCAGCTGTGCTGCCTCAGTTGGGGCAGGAGATGGAAGAATACCAAGAGATCAGCTTGCTGAATGTGTTTTTATTCCATTTTTTGCCAGCTACACAGGATGAGCTGAAACCCTCCTGCTCTCTTTTGTTAGACACCCTCATCTAAGAGAAATAATATTAATTGTGTGTGTGTTCAGTTGCCTGAATAAGCCATGTTTTCTCAAAGAAGATCTGTAAAAGAAGAGGGAGTGGGCTTGTTGCCCTTCTTTCTCCTTTTATGCTGTAAAAAAAAAAAAAAAAAACAACCAACAAACCAAAACCTGAAAATTTGCCCATTTTCTTATTACATTGAAATTCAGTCTCACTCTACTCTCTGCTGTTCCTGGAAAAGTCTGTGTTCCATTAGAGAATAAATTGTTCGAGATGTTGGAAATACTGATATAAATAAAACACCACCAAGAGGGGAACTGCTGTTGTTCCGAGGTCTGCTATAGTTAATAGTTAATAATTAATTACCTGCGTATCTCAAAGGGCTTAATGGGGTCATTAAAAATCCCCTACATGCACTGCAGGTCCTCTGTAGTTGTGTCACCTGCATGGCCTGAAGGATGGCAGCTACTTGTGGTGACCAAAGCCCAGCTGCTGGCCCAGATCTCTGTATGGCTCAGGAGGCCCTGGCTTTGGTTCAGCTGCACAACCAGGGTGGGAGGAAGGTGAGGCTGCAGTGGCTGGCATGGTCATGGGTCCCCTGGGAATCCTGTCCTGGTGGTGGTAGTCCTCAATGGAAATATGTGAGGTCATGCAGAAAGGCACTGGTCACAGGAGGAGAGCTCTTGTGTGACAGAAAGGCAGAGAACGCCATGAATGAGCTGGTGAATGTGTGGGTAGCATATTGCATGAGATCTTGGCTCTTTGTAGTATTGCCTGGCTGCCTCTCATTAAAATTGGACTTAACTGCAGGAATTAGAGATTAAAAAAAAAAACAAACAAAACACCAATATTTAATAAGTAGAAAGGATACTATAGATAGAAGGCTTGAAGTCTGTAAATTTAATAAAGAGACCCAAAGGCAGGAAAAATATCTGTTTAGCAAGACTATGAACACTGGGGGAATAATTTTTAGGTGGCTGGTGTCATGCTAGAGTGTTAACAATGCAGAGCACCTGAATATAAAGACTGATAGAAGAATTAAATCAGTAATATTACAGGATTGGGATGACTCGGCCCCACAATTGTATATTTATGGCCAGCAGTCTCTGCTCAGAACCACTTGCAATCACTGCAGCTGTCATGATTTGAAGCTGTGAGTTCATCTGACAATACAGAAATTTTACAGAGATGTTTTCTTAATATTGAGTAGCATTGTAATTGAAAAATGAGACCCTGAGAGAGCAATTTCAATGGTCTCAGCAGTCTTGAGAAGTCATATAAAGAGAAGTTGTCATGTTATAAGCCGTTTTGAGTCATTCTGTGTTCAGAGCATTCATAAATAATCTGGATGTAAAAACAAAATGAATACAAAAATGTATAAAATTGCTTCTAATCTGTAAGTATATTTGTTTGAAGTTTAATGCTCATTTCATACTCATGAAATGACAATTGGCAACTTTTCCAGATAGTGGAAAATAAGACAGAAAAAGAAACACTTGTAAGGGTGAGAAAGTCAGCCAGAGCAACACATGAGGCTTGGCAAACTGGTCAAGACAAAGAAACTGCATTTCAATAACGACAAATGTGGAGAGACAAGCAGGGATAAGAATGGTGGCAGACTTTCACAGCAGTGGATCTGGAAAGCAGTGCCTCCAAAAGCAGTGGTCTTAGGCATAAACGGTTCAAAGTGAGCTCCAGATTTCAAGCTGTTGCAAAATAGTTAATGTAACCATTGAATCACGAAGTAGAGAGTAGTTACAGCACTGGCTTTATGATGGACACATTTCAAAAAAGATGTTTGAAGATTCAAATGGAAATTAAAAACATTTGTATGCATGTGTATATAGAGATATACATACATATTTCCCAAGCTAGACAGCAAAAGCTTTGCATATGCAAGCTTAAACAGATCTAAACTATTATCTTGAGAAAGAGACTGAAAGATTACACAAGTGCTCTAGATTCACCTTCAGGCTGACAACATGTTGGGTGCTAACGGACTCCTCAGGAAGGAATCTGAGATCTCTAAGCCTCAAGAAGAAAAAAACAAGTTATACAAAATTATCACTGGAATAAACTGAAAAACGTAAATTTTCTGTGTCTTGACATATTTTTGATCATTACCACTGTTCAGGAAAGCATCAGAGCAAAGCAATTCCCTGCTGTGATTTCAGGTAAATTATTGAAGTCAGGATAGGAGTAAATGGATGTGGGACGGGGGTAGTAAAGGAAGGCTCTCAGCAGAGTCTATTGCAGATGAGTTAAGTGCAGCAGCAGTTACCTCTTCCTTTGGGGTAAGGTGTGGGACTACAGAGGAAGGACAAAAAGAAGGAACAATAGCCTGTTACCACCATTGACATGGTGGTAACAGACTATTGTTCCCTCTTTTTGGATAAATGCAGTGTGTGCAGCTGAGAATGCAGAGCCTCCAGTTTTGTGCCACTGGATCTGGCTGCACTAACCCAGCTGAGAATGGAAACAGAGTTCATGAAGAGGAGGACAGGAAGGTGTTCCTGTCATTGATACAGAAACAACTGGATTAAAACAGGGAGACTTGGCCCCTTGGCTCCTAAATACATGTAGGGCAAGAGGAACTACTTTCTGCTTTGGTTCTCCCCAGCTGTGAGAAGACAGTTCATTTGAACACATCTTGGCTGTGGAGAATGCTGCCTGTAAGGGCAGGGAATCTTACAGTCAGAGAAGACGCAAGAGGAGACTCATAGAGGATTAGTTCTAAAATCAAATTTCAGACAGTGACATGAATTTTGTTATGAGCAGGGTCTGTAATGCACTCCCACAGGACCTTCCCAGATGTGTTGGGGTGGGGGCATCACTCGATCCAAAGAGAACAGCCAGCATTCAGCAAACGCTGTGTCATGTTTCCTTTATTTTAAGTTTAAATTAGCTTGTCTCCGTTCTTTTGATGTGTGATTGTGACTGTCGAAAGAAATCCCAGTGGTAAAGCTCACCTTGTACTCCTACATGCTGTGTGTCTCTGAAACCACCTCAAAGCTGAGTTCAGGAGAGAGATCAAAGATGTCCCTGCTTGAACTGAAGCAGGAGTGTGGTATTAGAGCTCTTGTGAGTTGGATTCTGTAAAGTTTACCAGTCACCTTCAGCAGGTGTTATCAATGTGAAATTTTTGGGTTAGAAGCAGCTTTGTCCCTAAGATCATTACCATAGTCTCCTCTTAGTTTTATTCCTAGGACATCAAAATATATTTCATAGGGTGTTGGGGTATAACCCCTGCTGGCAACCAAGCACCACACAGCTGCTGCTTGCTCAGTTTCCCCAGGGAGATGGAGGAGAGATTCAGAAGAGTAAAGGTGAGAAAACTTGTGGGTTGAAATAAAAGTAGTTTAATAGGTCAAGTAAAAGCCCCACGCACAAGTAAAGCTAAAGAATGAATTCACCCACCACTTTCCATGGGCAGGCAGGTGTTGAGCCCTCTCCAGGACAGCAGACCTCCATCAGGACATAGGTTATGGACAGCTCTTTTGGTCAGCTGGGCTCAGCTATAAAAGCTGTGTCTACTCCCCTGTGCACCCCCAGCCTGCTCACAGCTGGGGTGGGGCGAACAGCAGAAAAGGCCTTGGCTCTTTGTAAGCCCTGCTCAGAAATAGCTAAAGCATCCCTGTGATTATCAATACTGTTTCCAGCACAGTTCCAAAACACAGACCTACACTAGCTGCTATGAAGAAGACTAACTCTACTCCAGCCAAAACCAGCACATAGGAAAAGTAAATGGTGTTATATAAATAACTTAGAGTTGGGAGAAAAACACTATCAAAGGCTTTGTTTCAGCATAGTAAGAAAACACCTCATAAGCATTCCCATCAATGCTTGTCATAAAGGAATGGGAAGAAGTTATGAGGTCTGAGACAGACAATAAAAATTGTTACATATACCAGCAAATTCTCTCTATTTCAAACCATTTCTGGATGTTAAATTATCTAAAAGCTGCTTTACAAATCAAAGACTTGGGATGCCAAGAGCAGGGCACATTGACATTTGTTTAAACTTGCACTAGGAATGTTACATATAGTCCTTCAATTAACATCATTTAATGTTTTTAAATTCATCTTCTGTTAATTTAAGTGGAAGAACACTCACTAAATTTTTAGCATAAAGTATCTTGTATTAGCTTATAAGCTTTAAAACCTTAAAGTCTTCAAAATGGAAGAATTTTAGACGGTCAGATATTTAGTCTCACCTATGGAATTAACTAATTTTTGTATTCTCTTGTTTATTCTGTGAAATTCAGACAGTCAATTTCACTTTTATTTGGAATTATTTTCACGTTTTGATTTTAGCAAAGCTGGCAATATCTGTTTTCCTTACTGAGCTTTTCTTAAGCTGTTAAATTCTAAGCACACAATAGCTAGGTCATCTTTGCATTAACATCACTTATGTTATATTGTCTCTAATATCTCTTTTTAGACCTGGAACCCTCATATGCTTTTACTTGATTATGTATAGTTTTCTCTTGAATAAGAAACCATCACATGAGATGTTTTGACAGAATTGGGCACCTGGTTCCTTAAATTATAATTTAGCTCTTCAATCTGTCAGGAGAGGAGAAAGAGGTGTCTTCTGCCACTCCAGAGGCTGTGTCACACAGATAATAGCCCATTACAGCTACTAGTAAAATAATAGCTCAGTGAAAAGAGATCTGTGTTATGGAGCTAACCTCAGCTGACAGAGCATGTAGGAGCTGCCATTTGGGTGGAGAGTGATGGGGAAAGGGGAATGTTCCATTTTTCTCTTTTAAAGGAAATAAAAAATTTTAGCCAAAGAAACCTACCATATTCCCACTGCTAATAAAGACAAATAAACGCACCTTTTGGCCAGTTCTGTGGTCTGTTATTGTAGTGGAACTTTGTAATTACAATATGTATTATGCCACTTTCCTTAAACTGTGGTTATGTTTTGGCTTGAGATCCACAGCTCCAGATTTAGCTGCAGACTATAATATAAGGTTGATGTGGGGTTTTTTGTGCGTGCATGTGTGTTTTTGTTTACCCCCAAGCAAGAGATTTCCTTTATTTTAATGGATACTGTTGTGTTCTTATAAAAAGGTCTGCATGAAAGTGCTGTGATCTGGCTCCCACTGCATGACCCAACAATGAATCAGAGCATAGATATTTAGGATCACAAAGGCAAGTGGGAGGTATGCTGCTACACAGTAGATAGCACAGAAACTGGTGTAGGGCATTAAAACCAAAGGGGAAAAGTGTTGTTTTAAACCTTCCTAAGGGGAGCTCTTTGACCCCGCTAATTTATAATAATAAACTGTGAGAGAAAACAGACATCAGCAGTTGTAAAACATGCCTCTGTAAAGAAAGCTGGAAAAAAAAAAGAAAAGAGGTTAAGTTTCAAAGCAACTCTTTACATCTATATTTGCAATGGGTTCAGAGTGCAGTGAAACCAACTAGTGCACCATAGCATTTGTGATTTATTACAGCAATACGAGGCAAGCATGAGTTAAGAAAAGACAAATGCTGCTGACTACATCAATCAAGAGTTCTCTGGACAAAAAAAGAATTTTTTTTTCAGAGCCGCTCATCAAATCACTGGGAGATATTAGCATTCATGAGTGGTTCTACAAATTTTGCAGTGGCCCTGCAGTAGGAGCTGTTTTGCAGAGGTCTGTGAGACCACTCTGCTCAGAGCTATGATAGTGCAAAAAATGCATCACAAAACATTCTGAGTCAACAGTTCTGCAGAGACAAAAATGACATTTCTCTGCTTAGAGAGTGCCTGCTGCTTGTGAGAGCAGCCAGGCTAAATAGTGGATTGTGTATTGAAGTGCTGGCAGATCAATACATTTGATATCCAGCCACTGATGGTGCAAGAGAGCAACATACTCAGAAGTTTCAGTGCATGTGCATCACATCTGTTTAGCAGGTTCTAATGGACTTCATGTTTATCAGCCTAACAGCTTTTTCAGGAAGTCACAGATGTGGTGAGTGACCTGAGCTTTTCTGTTCTGAGGCAGATTGTTACTCTGATTTGTTTTAGAATAATTTTGAAGCATCCACAACTGCTGAACAAGGCTTTGGGATGTACACTTGACAGAGGACAGTTTGCCATGAATATGTTAAACATGGTCAGTCTTCCTACAATACTTTTAAATTCTGAATGTTTTTTCTTAAAAGTTTGATAACTTGCAAAGTAAAAGTGCATAAAGCGTGTGCTAAGAAATAACTAAAGCAAGTACTTCAGCTGTATTTGTAAATGAAAATCACTGAATCATGTTAAGCTTGTTACTAATCAGAGATACGGGAAGGGCATCCTTCTTCATTTGCACTGGGAGATAGACGAGGGAGCAGCAAGAAGTCAGGAAAATTCACTCCACTCAGACTTATCAATAAATTAGCCCACTGGCAGTATGTCGTTAAGCTCATGCTATTGAGTATTGACTTTGAACCCTCCTGCTGTGACTCAGTCCGGGGGAGGCTTGCAGAAAAGTGTGAGCTGACAGCATCAGATATGTTACAGATTTCATGTTTCAGGCTGGTTCCAGTTGCTCTGAGCAAAGGTCATAATAAACTTCTTCTTTGAAGGCAAAATAAATATGAATGAAAAGACCAAAATGCTGGACAGGATAGATGGAGCTGCAGGAGCACAAAATGTCTTTTGTGGGTGTTACTCTGTCATCTGTGAGGTTCTCATTTGGCCAAGCAGCACCAGGGAATGATGTAAGGCAAATTAACAGCTGAATTTCTTGCCCTCCCTGTGGAAGGTGGAGACCAATCCTCCCGTGGTTAATCGAGGGGCCATGATTTGCCAAGATTGCCTTTGTAGCATGTCCAGGCAAGGGGCCAAGGGTGCCCTCTCCTTCACCATGCAAGCTGCTGGGAGCAGCACGTGGAGGAAATCTCTCCCAGGAGCCTCCACAGCCACTCTGCTCATTCTTGATGCTTTTTGACACAAGTTGC
The DNA here is from genome assembly GCA_013400315.1 of Bombycilla garrulus. Taxonomy (NCBI): domain Eukaryota; kingdom Metazoa; phylum Chordata; class Aves; order Passeriformes; family Bombycillidae; genus Bombycilla; species Bombycilla garrulus. The sequence continues at coordinate 173,949 of VXBU01006602.1, read as the reverse complement.
TTTTAACAAGGTAAATACTGTTGTGTTTCCAGCAACAGATGTGCTCAGGGAGCTAGAAAGCATCAGGGGTTCCTGAGCAAAATCACAATAAAATCCATGTCTGAATAGGGCCTATCTCAGCCACATTCACTTTCTTTCTGAAGAGTTCCCTTCAAACACTTTAATTGAGGTTTCTGCCTTTTTGGTCTAGAGAGTTGAACAGCAACAGTGATTTACTGTGCGGAGATAAAGAGGAATAGAGGCAAGATCCCCAGCTCCACCAGGAAATTCCTCTTCAGTCAAGCAGTTCTTTCACAGATCTCATCCTTCTCTTCAGTAACTGGACTTCACTGAGGGTCAGTCCCCTCCCATGATTCCTGGTCCCACAGTCACAGAACACATTTGTAATGCCTTCATTTTTTGTAAAGTAGGTAATTTCTCTTGGCAAGGATGGGATGAGTAATATTGACCGTGGGGAAGGGAGTCAGTCTTGGGCACTGGGGATGCAGTGAGTGCAGTGAGGTGGAGATTCTTTGTCAGTGGTGTGTGTTGATTTGAGACACAACTACACTGGAATAGATGATATTGAGCAGCAGAAAAAATTGGAGAAGAAAAGAGACTCTGGATGTTCTTTGGGCTGCTCATCTGCTAATATTTTTAAAGAATGGCCACTTCCCAGTCTTGAGTGGCAATACAATCAAAATCAGGACAAGAGGAATAGTGAAGAGGATAAGTTTTGGAAAGGCACTCAGGAAATTCAGTCAGGAATTCAGCTTTAGGACAATTAGTTTCCACAAGTGACAGAAAACTTGTGTGAGATTCTGCCTTTTTTAAATAAGGAAAAGAGATAAATCTTAGGGGGAAAAAAAATGTAAAAGCTCAAAGATCTTTGAACTTTAAAGCTCATGCTTATTTCACTATCTAAAAGCTCTTAGATGTTTTGCATTTGTGTTTGGATGCAGATATTTTCATAAGTACTGGGTAATTCTGGGGTCCCTCCCAATCCCAGCACTAAGGAGCCCTCCCACACACCAGTCCTCCTCTCACTCTGATGTTGAGATCTCCAAGCTGCACTGCCTATCCCTGTTTTCCTCCACAGCAAACTCAGTCTTCTTGCAGGCTCACGAGAAGACAGTGACCTCCAAGGGCTGCAAGGAGGTGAATTTTTGGCAGCTAGGATGTGCGGTGTCCTGGGAGGATCTTAGGTGCAAACCATAATGCAGCCCAAGGCTGTGTCACGTTTCTCATGTAGTCTCCTGCTTTGGGGGTTATGCTGGCTGCTGTAGCTGGGAGGTGCCCCCAGAGTGTGTTTCAGCAAAACTGAGCTGCCAAGAAGAGTGAGGGTAGTCCCAAAGGCTAGCTGTTGGGCACAGAGCCAGGCTGGAGACCTGGCTCCCTGCATATCCTCCCAGAGTGAGAAAAGGAAAGACCTTTTAACAAATTAAGTACTTTTCTCATCAAAAAAGTTTGTGCTTCTAAATTTTGTTTTATAAAATCATGTTTCTGACTTTAGGCCAGCATCCCTCATGATCCAAAGGACATTTTGCACTCATAATTCATTTATTTAGACAGGTTTATTTTACTAGAAATAATATTGGAAAATTATTTTAAACAAAGGGAAGAACAGAGAGAGAAAATGAAACCATTTCAAACCTTTAGAGATGGAAGCAATTTTTTTTTTCTGCTAGGAACTCTGCTTGGACTTCACCAGATGTGGGGGCTGGTCCCCAGTGGGGAACAAACCTTGCCCTTTGATGAGATCCACTGAGGCCTCGAGGAGGGACTATGGGATTTTCTGCCTCTGAGCCACAGCTGTCACTTCTTCTGTCACTGGGATGAGCTGGGCCAATGGCAGCTTTGCTTTTGCTGTGGATTTTGTGTAGTGGGTGTTCCAAAAACCTGCTGATGGTGATGCCTTCAATGGTAGCAGGTTTAAAGTCCCTGGACTGATGGATGGAAATGAGCTGGAGCAAACTGAGCATATTATCCATCTCTTCCCTTTTCCACAGGAGGAAGCTCCTCACACAAATGTTCTCATTGCTGTCCTGATTATTTACTCAAGACACTGTTTTGTTCGATTTTGTGCCTTATTTATCTTTCATAGTTCAGTACAGGGTGTTTCCTTTCCTCCCTAAAATTAAAATCTTAGCATTCACATGCTTATTCTGTGACATGAAAAGCTATATCTCCTTTTTGCATAGGAAAAGTCCTGCTTGGATCCCCTTCTCTCAATTCAATGGTATTTATTAATAACAGAGAGGCAAATTAAATCTCTAGCACTTCTCCAGTGTGGGAAAGGTAACAGTCCTTTGCATTACAGTACCTCTCCTCTAATTCTAAGCACATGTGGGATGTCCTCCGTGAAGAGAGTGAGGGTTTTTTTTCATTTTTAACTTTACTGAGATAAGCGATTTCCAGTGGCACAGACAATCTGCTCTGTTAAGAATCTGGCACCATTTACAGTGGCTGGAGCAAGAGACTCAGCAGTAGATTAGTGCTAATTTCTCTTCACACAAATAATGGCACTGATGACTCTTGACCATGTGACAGGTTTGTGAGTGATGAGCCTTGAGACTCCAGTAGTGACACTTTTCTTTCTCCACACTGGTAAATTATTCATTATTGGTGCAGCCCTGGGAAAACATAAAAAAGAAAGAGCGGGAGAGAGGAGGGATTATGTTGCTAATGATAGAAACTGCTGACAAGTCCATTGGGGTTGGGGCTGGGGTTGGAAAGAAAGATTGCAGTATGGGGGCAGGTTGAGGCATTGCTTTATACCCATTTCAGAACACAATATCCAAGGTCCATGTCAATAATTTTCCTTAGAAATGAAAGCAAGGGTAAATGCCAACTGGGCAATTTGGGGTTTCTCCATGTGTGTGTGTGTGTGAGTGTGTGTGTGTGTGTGTGTGTGTGTGTGTGAGCGCATACGCCTGTAATAAAATGCAGGTGCTGCTGGTTTGCCCCTTGATCTAATGCTATTGATTCCTAAGGTTTTTCACCTTTTTTATGTGAAAATCCCTCTGTGCTGTCAGTACACTCCTTATTTGTAGTGCTTCTGAATGAACCGTGTTAAACATTTTCTTCATTCCAGGCCAGGACTGGATATAAGTGAAACAGGACAAAGAATTTCCCTGATAGAGAATTTGTGAGAGACAGTTAGGGCTGGCTGAAACCTATCTGAATGAAAGAGCATTGTTCATGTGGAATCCCATGGCTGCTCCTGCTGGTATGTGCTGTGCTGCTTGTGAATCACCACAGGTCTGAAATACGTGTCATCCCTTCACAGCTTAGCTGAAGCACTGATTAAGCAATACCAAACCTGTCCAAGTAAGACAGTGTGGCGTTTTACCTGTCTTTAATTCCTAGCTCCTACTTTGCCATGTTCTTCCTTTTCTTTTGGAAAAGTACAACACTGGATTCCATTTTTCTCACCAGCTGGCATGCACAGGTGATGGTTTTTAACAAGCTCCTATCTGAAGCATCTCTACTCCACCTAAAATTACTCTACTTGCTCTTTGGTTCCATGGGCACATTAAAAAAAAACCAAACCAGAAGCACAAAAGCAGTGGCAGCCCAAAACCTGGAGCTGCAAATTTTATGCGGGAAAAGAAAGACCCACACTGCAAAGAGAAAGGAATGATGTGTGTGTGTGTAAATTCCTATTCCATTTGTACAGAGTACCACTCTGGTGCTCAGTCCTTCAAGGCTGTTATTAAATCAACCCTGAACATCCATTTCAATAACTGATTTGTGCATAGTTCAGGGAAGACATGTGATGTGCTCCTGCATTTCAAGGAGTGTTGAAGTGTCCCCTTCACAGTGTGCAGGTAGCAACACCTGGGATTCTCTGATGCAGCAGTGAAGACCACCCAAATCTGGATATGGGAAAAGAATATCAAATTTCCAACTGCTTCAGCTGCTCCATGAGAGCAGAGGAGTTGGCTAAGCAGCTTCAGGTGCTCCCAGCCTGGAGAAGACACCTCTTTTCAGGATGTGCTAAGATATTTTTCTGAAAGAGACAGTTTCTTCCACGTTACCCACCCCCTCACGTTGAGCCACGGCAGTTTTTACCCACATCTCTGTGAAGTGTCCATCTCCAGTGCAGCTCTCTGAATGTCAGGAGCTATTTCAGTCCTCTCTAGGAAGAATTCCTACATCTCCCATCTGTGTCTGCACCTGATGGCTGTCTGTCATATTGAAGTCTAACCAAGAGAGTGCTTGGAGCACAGAGAGCAGCCTCGCCAACCCTCCACACTGCATATAAATGCACAGCTTCCCTCCCCTGACTAGAGGACTGTTCTCTGGGCACAAGAGCTCCTTTCAGATGAATTTATTCTGTTCATGTTCTGCATCCCATCCCCAGGAGGTGATTCAATGCCAGATCCCACACTGGAGGTAGAATGGTCCCCGTCCTCCTCTGCGCTTCCTCATGGCAAGATCAGAGGAGAAAAGGCACTTGTCTTCAGTACCTCCAGATCCTAATCTATATCAAAGCACCCCGGAGGATATTGCAGTCTCTCAGTATCCCATGGGGTCATCACTGGCTCTGCCCAGCTATGCAGCAATGTTCAAGGCTAGCACAGCTGCTCTCAGACCTGGAAGGGCTCAAAAGCAGGAGCAAAGCAGGCAGTGGGCTGATGAAGGGAAAACATCTATGAAAACAAATTAGAACAGGAAGCCAGACAGCTACAAACAAAATCATCAATGGGATGCCTTCTCTCCCTGTATTCCCATCCTTTATCTCCTTGTTAGTTCCTCGATTCTTGCTGTGCTTGCTAGGAAAAAAAGGAAATCAAATCTCAAAATTAATTCCTTGTTGACTGGAGAACAGAAAATACTTCCATACTTGAGCATATTCTGACACTAAATACAGCCCTGATGTTGTTTTTTACTACTCTACTTTAATTTTTTCCCCTTGCAATGAATTTTTGCAAAGAATTGCAAAGTTGTGTCTTGTTAATTTAAATTCTTAAGACAGTCACTTCTTAAGTAATGCCTCAGAAAAATAACCAATCCCTGATTCTAAACTTTGCTTTTTAAATATAATAGATTATTCATGACTAAAAAGGAATCCTTCATCATTACTCTATCTTTAGTAAAAGAGTGGTGAAAAGACAAGAGAACGCAGGTTGGCTCCATGTCCAAGGAAATGGGACAGGCGCACAGGAGACTCCTTTACTGGCAACAGTAGCAGCATTAAATAAACCCGCCAAACAACCAACAGCATGATGGGGGCAGCTAGGAAGGAATCTTGCCCATCTACTTCAATTGATTTACCTGCTTCTACCTGTTGCTTTGGGAAAAGGGGACATGGTGCTGCCATACCCTACATTCCCCTCTGCTTCCAGGAGCAGTGTGAAGCAATGGTCCCTGTATCTTTTCTCAAGGTCCTAGCTATCAGCTTGCACAGCTCAAAGCAATATTTTTTAATATACTTGAAAGATAAGCACTTGGAAAAAGGAGGTAGATGAAACAAGTGCTTAGAGCTCCTTGCTACTGTGTCATCATAACTATGCAAATCTGCAAAGGAATTGATTGCTAAGCAGACTAAAGGACAAGCTATAAGCATGTTGTTCTGTTTAATCGTGCAGGTGCTTTCGTATACAAATATTTGTCAGCCGAATCCTGGGAAATGTTTATTCCTTAAGTCTATAAACTAGAATAAGAAGGAAAAGAAAGCGATGACACAGTTCTTAGATAGTGGAAGCCAGAAGGAGCTCCATTTTTCATTTTTATTACAACTGTAGAGTTTTTTTTTTCCTTTTTCTCATGTTTTTTTTTTTTTTTTTTTTAAGAAGTTCTTCAAGGTGATTCATAGTGTTGGTACTTAAAGAGATATATGAGCCCAAGGCTACCCATTTAAAAAGCCTGAGAAACTAACTTCAAGGAGAGATCTCTGAACAATCCATTTACGCAGATATGCTGCTGCATCCGGGTGGGTTTGCTTATTTATTTATTTAATGGCCAAACTGATATGAAAATGCTGCAGGATTGGCTGAGTGCTGCTTAAAGTTTGAGCTGATGTCAGAAAGTGGCAGGCAAAATGACAGGGGAAAGTGCATCCCTTATTCATCTCATGCAATGATGGCTGTTTTGTTTGGAACCACTGAAATGATGCAAATAGAGCTATTTTTTTAATGTTTCACAGCAGTCTCTTCCCACGCTCTGATGCTCAAAAGGGCACCCCACAGACAAAATTTGATTTATGCTATTTTTGATTTATATATATGTTTTTGTTTACTTAGCTTATGAAGCATTTTTTTAATATCTTTGCTATTTCCTTATCCATGCAGTACCTTTGTGTTATTACTATGTATAGCAGACAAATATTTATCTCCTACAGGAGCAGCCATTCTGTTCAATTCCTGAAATGTTTAAAATATATCAAATGGTTGTTTTTTTTAAAGCATTTTAAACACAGCATCAGCAAAACACAAGTTGTTTTGGCCAATAATTAAATAGTAGCTGTTTTTTTGCTTTGGATTTGTTTTGGGTTTGGGTTTTTTATGTGTGTGTATGTGTGTGTAAGTAGGATGGGATGTTTTAGACAAGAAATAGTGGGGAAAAAGCAGGGCTGAGGTTTTTTATTCCCTTCTATCCCTGGCCCAGGATTTACAGCACACATCTGAGACATCAGAGGGCAATTGCTGTATGAGGCACTGGATCCTGGATTTTCCCCCAGGCAAAGGGCTGCTGCAAAGTGTGGGGATTGCTTGATCTGCCCTGCTGGCACTATGCTATTGGGCATAAGGGACAAAATATTCACTATACTGGGCTCTGAAACTCAGATATCTCATCTCTCTGCTATTTCTCAAGCACCTTCTCTGCAGAGTGGGTTAGCAGGGTAGTATTTGGTGTAGCAGCTGCAAATACCATCAACAGGAAGGGTGAAGCAAAATTCTGCCTAGGAGAACTTGGTAGATTGTTGGTGCTGATCATTCCCTGGAAAAAATGTGCTCAGGTACATCCCAGGAAAGAAGGGAATAGATCCCAAATCTGCCATTTCTCATGTGCTTGGATTTCAGAGAAGTAAAAAAATAGGAGAATAGGGGAGGAACTGGCATTTCTGCAGTTCCTTGATTTACTTTCCTTAAAGGTAGAAAAACAAAATGTACATTTTTAATGTACTTAAAAGTAAATCTTATACTCAAGTCAATGTGATTTGAGGAAAGTTGGATTCAGAAAGACATAATAAACCGAGTAACTGGCTCCATCATAACATCAGGGAGAAAATGGTGAGGGAAAAAAACAAATCCAAAAAGTGTTCAAATTGCCAAGCCAACAAGCAATGCTTTGTCTGTAATCTGCCTTCGGTGGGTAAGAGATATTTGAGGATGCACTTACAGCTGGAGAGTGAGTTGAACCAGATCAGCCTCCAGACACACCCCAAGAAATGAAAAAGCAGAATATGCTCCCAAAAACTTTACCTTTAAAATTACATTTCCATGGACTGTGAAGCAAAAGATACAATTTGTTGCTATTCAACACTCTTCATGCCATTGTCTGTGCAGATTATTCTATGGCTGCAACATACAGGAAACTTGGGTGGTCAATGAAATATTTCAGTTATTGTTCCTTATATGCTACTGTTATTTTTCTTTCTTGCCAGCTCAAGGTAATATCTTGATTGCCCCCAGTTTGTTTGATGTCAGGACCAGCACAGTGCTGGCTTGACATGTGCACTAAACACATTGACAGCAGCTAGGAAGTTCATTGACGCTGGCATGGCAAGAAATGAATGGACTCCAGAAGCAGCAAAATGCACTCTTAGTACATCACAGTGGAGGCTTCACTTTCCCGTGAGATACTGGGCTATTACTTGTCTGTGAGACACACTTCAACACATCGTGTCAAACAGCAGAATCATGAGAAAACTTGTGAAGTATTCCCATTAAGGCTAATTGATTTTTAAATACTCTATTATCCAAAGTTGGCATCTAATTATTTCTTTCAAGATCCTGACACGTTCCTCGTAGTCACAAGAAGCAATGATTGTTCAGGATGTAGCACTGTGGTGGGCAGCAGAGCATCCATCTGAAAGGGAAAGACGAGGCTTTTTATATTTTTTTTACTGACTTGTCTGAGGCTGCTGCAAGAGGAATTGTGGTGCAGTAAAAGATGTGTGAGATGAACGGATGGGGAGCTTGAGGATGCAGTCAGACTCCAGCTGGACTAAGATTTCTATACAGAGATCAAAGTGTTCTGTCAGATAACTTTTTACCTTTCTCAAACAATCAGTTTGGCCTTAGGGTCATTAATGTTTATAGTAAAATTCTAATTAAGCAAATACCGATCTTATGCTCAGCAGAGATCACATTTAAAAAGAAAATAACCACAGACCCTTTCTTTTACTATATTCGCCCTCTGATTTTGTGGTGACAGTATTAATTGACTAACAGCAACAGAAATTAAATCAAATCCTGATGATAGATCAGGGCCAGCCAGGGTTGTTGTCTACAGCGAGCACAGAAGAAGCACAGTGAGACGCCCAGCCTGACTCTCCTCTGGCTGGTATTTTGAGCAGTTGTTTCTGTCTGCACAGGAAAGGTGTGAAATGCCATTACATGGAGGAGCTGCGTTCCACGAGTTCTGCAACGACTTCTCCAGGTGCCCGTGCTATGGGACCGGGAGCTGCTCCTCCCTGCCTGCTCCTCCCATGCCCGTGTCCCCAGCGGCTCGCCTCGGAGAGCTCCTTGCAGTATTAAGTGATAAAGAAAGAACAATAGCAAGTAATCTGTGTGACGATTTGGCCCCCACATGACCACACATGAGAACGCAGCTCTGAAAATGGATAGTGCATGTGTCCTCTGTAGAGAGACGTCACACAACATGCCAGCTTTGTAGAAGATGGAAGACTTCTCCCCATTAAAACACACAGAAAAATCAAAATATTCTATCTACCTCGACCATTGCTAGGTAAATGTGGTCACATAGCTCATATTTAATCATAGAAAAAGACGAACAAGCTGAAATTGCTCAGATTTTAACAATTTGTTCTTTGAGATAGTACAATTGCTTCTCAATATCCTGACTTGCCATACTTGTTGCTTCATACTTAATGTTCACTCATGCATGCCAGCCAAAAATAAAGTATTTCCACAGATTAAAACTGCCTCGAACACATATGGGTTTAGTTTAAAAGAAATAGATGGAGTTTGAAACTATAACTGTTTCAGGAAATGAAATACAGTTTTGCGTTTTTGTAAGGTCTTTAAATATTTTATGAAGTACCAATGTTTGCTTGTATTTTTTTTTTAAACACCCTCTTATATATTTTATTATGCACTTTAGTTGGAAAGACACCAAAAGGAGGGGGGGAAAGAATCTTACACCTATGTTCAGAACTGAGTTACCAACCCATATGATTATAAGAGGAATATAAGGACACAACATCAAATACTGTTAATTTATTGTCATTATCTGTTACGCACATTTCTTTGATTAAAAATATACAAATAGTTTGTAAGGGAACATTGCTCTGCATAAAATGAAATAACTGTGTTATCTAGGTGTATAATAAATGTTCTGTAACAGTGTCTTTTAATCTAATTCCCTAATTTACCTTTGCTCTTTATCTGGAGACACAAAAAAGTCTTCAGGACAAATGACTATGTTGGGCTTGTTAGGAGTCTTCTGTATCACATGAAGGTAGGTAAACAGGTAGGCCCAAACCAGTTTTGGCATCCACATGCAGAAGCACACACTGTAACTACAAAACAGCATGTTCTGAGTCTGTGTTTTCTCTGGGTAGTAGCAGCAAGAACACTGTGTTCATTTAAATTAAACCAGTTCCTTGGATAATAACAAAGTAATTAAAGAAGCCACCGAGGAAAAAGAGCCAATTTATTTGAATCATGTTCATAAAAACTACAACATGAGCCTGAAGGTAGAATATAATGTAGTTAAGATGGCAGATTGATGATTTTTAAAAATGCATCTTGATATTAGTTTAAATTATTGTCTCTAGTCCGATAATAATAATGGATGTGAATATTTAATTTTATGATAGGAATGATTCCTTCAGTTAATTCAAATTCAGATAAAAACTGTCATGCTTGTTGTAAGTCCACTTGATCTCCAAAACAATATATTAATATCTGGTCATTTTAATGTATTCCTATTTCCATAACTCTTACTGTAATTGCAAGAAATGCAGGCACTTCACTAGATGAGTTCAAATCAATGTTGTTATCCTGTGACATGTCAAATGGAGCACAAGAAAAATTGCATTTGAAGTCATGGGGAACCTTCTCTTCTTTAAAATGTCCCCTCTGTTGAACTCTGTGTTCTCCTATCAGTCATAACTGGAGGCCTACACAAGGGAGAAAGGCAAGGTTTAACATTTTACAGCTCTCCAAAGTTTCACTGATATTTGTCTGGTTTATTTTTGTTATTCATTCATCGAATCATGGATGATAAAACACTTTTGGTAGCCATTTTTTAACAATTTCCCTAAAGAATGGGCCATCCCTAATAGCCTAACATCAAAACACAAATCAGCTGACTTTTTGAATTTTCTGTAACCAGGACAAGGTGGTTTGTTTCTTCTTCCTATGCTATCCAACCTCTTAACATGGGAGAGACATATTTTTGTTCAGGGAAAGCTCTTACTTTGGGAATAGCAGGCTTCATCTCCACCAGAGATTTATAGGCTTTGATAAAATGTTTCTTTTTCATTATTGTCAAGGGTGACAAAACGAGCTTTGAGAGAGCACTAAAGTGCAAAAGAACCAGAGTGACAACCATTACAAATGGTAACTTGTGAGTAACCCTGTAACCATCTCCTGTGTGCTTCTTTGGGGATCACTCTGAATTGCAACACATAACAAGACTCTGCTGATTTTTTAAATTTTTACTAACCTGTTGCAGAGGTCTCCTGTGCCCATGTGTCTGTGCAGTAGCACTTTATGGAGATATCCCCAAGCTTGGTGGTCCCAGTGCAACTGAAGCGATTCCTGGGCTCCAGCAAATCAGGCAGCTCGCCAATTTATGTTAACATTACACCCATATGGCATGGAGTCAAGGATCTGAGGATTCATAATAATACTATATTGCTGCTTTATCATTTAGGCAGAAATATCCAATGCTTAAATCAGGGAGAGATTTTCAGTTTTTCTAGCAGTACCTAAACTCATGGTTTTTTTCCTCCACAATAATCTGTCCTGAATACATCATTTCAGTTCATCTGCCACCTACGATCAAACCTGGTATTCTAAGGCAAGCTCATACAGAATCCGCTTACAAGTTTATTCATGTTAATCCCGGGTCAGAGGCGGCACAGACACAGGCCAGGGCAGGATGCTGAATCTGTCTCACTGGCACTGATGGATGACTGGCACAGAAGGTCTGCTGCTGTCAATGGATACAAGGGAGAAATCCATTCTTATTCTTCTTAATATCTTTGCAGTGTTTGGCACTGTTGACCTTATGTCAAGTCTGACAGGTGGCATGAATCCAAAGTAAGTCTTCAAATAGACAAAGACCCATTCTTTCTCTAGTCCTTTTCAATGTCTACATGAATCTAGCTACAAAGTGAACTGGATTTAAAAGCCAGTGATATACAGATGGCACAGAACTGTACTTCACCTTCCCTACATATAAATTCTTTGTTATCACTGAGGTTTCTGAGTGCTTGGATATGGTCCAGTGCCTTGATTTTCTAGAATAATGACAATCTCTGCAGCAAGAATAACTTATTGCAATGCAGGATACAAAGCTTATCCGTGCAGCATAAAGCCAGGCACAATAGTATTTTTGCTGTGGAAAATTCTTTTAGGGTTCTGGTTATGAAACCAAACAGAAAAAAATACACTTTTATGTAAAATATTATAAAGCAGTTATTGGAAGGATACATGCAGTAATTTCTGAGGATAAAATAAGACATAGCTCTAGTATCTTGAATATTTATGACATAAGTGGATGCTTCACTATTGTGTTTGGGTTCCCTTATGGGTAATAGACAGAAATGTCACACATGCTCAAACAGAGGTCACAACACCAAGCATTTAAGTCAGATTTTAAGAAGTGTTTGGACAATGCTCTCAGGGTACGTGGTGTGAAACTTGGGCTGTTCTGTGCAGGGCCTGGAGTTGGATTTCAATGATCTGGATGTGCCCCTTCTAACTCAGCATATTCTATGATTCTGCAGTAAATACTTTCTTCTATTGCAAATCACACTCTGATGAACTGCTTTATTACACTCCACCACTAAGCATTGCATACTGATTGGTGACAGATATAAGCTGGCCCCAAAACCTTATCTGTCTGCCCATAGCAAAGTCAGTAAAGATTTCATAATAAAGTTCTGCCTTGCATCATACAGGTTTTAATCCAAAATAGCAAGGAAAGGGTAATACGAAACCAAAGAAGTGCTCTGGGTCACTGCTACTCTGTCTTATTTCCTTGCATTTTAAACTATAGCTGTCCCACACTGAGCAGAACACAGTGTCAGATTTACGATCTAAGCTTGGCTCTGTTCAAGCCCAGGATTTGTTTTACAGTTTGAACTGAAATGAAATAGGTGAAGTTCTTTGTCCTTTACCCTGGCACTCACTAGGTGTGAACCAGCGTCTACAGAGCTTCTAGAACAGGGCCTAAGTCATGCTTCTGAAAAGTCTTGCTATTTGGCACATAATTAATTCTGGGCTAATTTTGACCTATAAGGCCCACCCCACTTTGAATCCTGTATATATTAATAAGATCATTGCATTTCAACTTGACAGATAAAGTATTTAAAGAGACAAGACTTGATGTGTGCATCTGGCTAGGGGTAAATGCACATGGGATGGACTTGCAACTGAGCAACTGCCAGCTCACCATCTGGTATGATCTGTAAGGGAGGGTGATGTCAAAGTGCCAGGACCTTGCTGGTCCTCTGGAAATTTGCACCTGTGTCTCAGGACAGAACAGCTTTAACAAAAATAGTTTCATTATCTAGAACTACTTTCTAACCCTCTGCTTAACAGAGCCCAGATCTGTTCTTTTCTCAAGACCTCTTTTAAGACTCATTTTCTTTCTCAGGTGATATTTTGCCTTTTTATCAGAGGAGGTTTTTGTGACAGACAAAGGCTTTCTTGCACTGATGAAGTAGATTTGGTCTATGCTGGCTAGCACAGGATTAGCAGCTGTCTAGCAACAGGGATGCTCTGTGACATATCTCAAGAGCAGCTGTAGAAAGAGTACCTTGTACAGGGATTTTATACATCTCTGGTAAAGAGCACAACCTTCTGTATGTACAGTCCATATATACAGAGGGTGAATAGTGTTCCTTTGTAAAGTATTTCTGTAACTTTCTTTCTCTCACCTCTGCTACCTAATGGTACTGCTGTTTTTCAGGATCTCTATATCCATCCAAGTGAGACAGGATTTCCTGTAAAACTAACACATCTGGAGTTGCCTTTTTTTTTTTTTTCAATTTCAGTGGAGCAATTTATTTACTTATTTTAAAATATTCCCTTCATGAAGTTCTTACACAGGGTCTACCATTAAAGTTCCTGCTGCCTTTGGCAGGAGGTGGGTTTTACAAGTACGAAGAGCGCCATGAAAAGACAGTTTCTTTCCCAGTAATTACACTAATTAAGGATTTCAGGTTTTCTGAAAGCCTTGCTGTTCCCTCACATTCTGTGAGCCTTTCCTTTTCTGCCAGTATCATTTGTAGACTTTTAAGAGAATGAGGGTGACTATGCCAGTAAAGGTACCTGGGCCCTGGGGATACCTAGTAAAGGTACCTGAGCACCCACAGCCCTTTCTGGCCCTGCCTCTCCTGAGGCCTTTCCCTGCACCTGACCATGGCCCAGGACCTCACTTCAGCTCAGCCCAGGGCTACCAGACCCTGCCTTGTGCCATGTGGCAGCTGTACCCTATCCAAATCCGCTTGGTTTGCCTTACAGCTGATTTTTGTAAGATACTCCTTGGGTATCAATTCAGTTTTAACCTTGCTGATATGATTTCATATGTTCTCCTTATTCATAAATATTTCCAGTATTCATCTAGAAAGAAAAATCATGATGCTACTGTATACTCAGTTTTGTTTTTCTTCTGGTTACAAGATTTGTAGACTAACTGTACTTTGTGATAGGTAAAATTGAGTAAAACACAATGAAGATTTCAATTTCATGTGCAATTATTACAATGCCCAAAACAGGAGGGAGAATTATATGGATAATATACTGCAGTACACACCAATTTTTCCTTCAGAATGCTTCTTCCCTGCATATGAACTTTCTTTTCCTGTATCTGGTGCAGCAAGCCTAGCACAGACATAGGAAACATAGACAATATAGGCACTACAGCTAGCTCCATCTCCAGTGTTAATAGCTGTCCAGTTCTTTTGTTACACTGCACTTCTGAAACATTCTATGATCTCAGGCATTGGTTTTAAGGTGTCAGATAAGCATTCTGCAGAATAGAGTTTTGCATTCACCCTTTGCAGATATTGTTTCACCTTCATTGCCACATGTGGGATACTGAACAACACAATCGTACACTTGATTCAGTACTTCTTGACACTCACTGAAATCTCATTTCCAGAAATAGATGTGTACTGCTTTTTGGTCTTTGTTAACAGGAAAACATGGTTTTCAGGACAGAAGAAATAAATAGCCAGCATACCAGGTGATCACAAGGAATACTAGCTTTTTTTAAGCTAGGCTCAAAAACGCTTTGATTTGCAAGCCTTTACTAGTAGTGTTATTTCCACTTAACTACTATTCACCAGTTTGCAAACCTTTATTAGTAGTGTCATTTACTCTTGCATTAATTTAAGAATGTTCGGATTATTTAGTTATAATAGTTTATAATTTTAACCTAAGAGGTCTTTTTGTTTCTATTATTGCCTATGCTTTTGTCACCTTCCCAGACATGATTCAGACTATTCAGATTACAAAACAGCCAGCAGTAGCAGACAAAATAATGAATTTAACTTATAATCATTGCAACATGCAGTTAATATATAATAGCTGATAACTAATAAAAAAACCTCAATAAGTGGTTAGCCCAGAGTCTATGTAGAGCAAACTCACATTTCAAATCCAAAACCAGTAATTTTAATTGCCAGTGATCACAATGAAAAATCAGGAATATACTGGGCTACAACTCAGTTGTGTCCACGCTGTGAACCACAGGCAGCGTCGTGCAGTATTGAACTGGTCATCCCTTCCTGGGACAAAGCAGGGGAGCAAAATAACAATCAATAGGGGAATGCCATGGGATTAAATGCTACCAAATTCTTTCACACTCCCAGCTATTACCAATTCCACCTGAAAATACACAATATACAATGTTTTCCCCTCTGCAGAGTCTCTCAGAAGACTGATAACTGTATTTGGTCAAGTTTGAAACACAGGTTAAGTGAGAATGGATGCTTTTCTGTGTCCTTCAGGAGTAAGTGTTGTGGACCCAGACCGATTGCTAACATTGCCCATGTGTATGACTGAGACACACAGGTTATTTATAGATGCCAGAAAGCAGAATTTTAAACTTGGAGGTAATTCTTACACTTCAAGGCATGTTTCAGAACTAAATATTTAAATTCCCTTTTCCCTAGAGAAAAAGAAAGGAAACTCAATACATTTTCCCTGTGGAAATTTGATTTTGCAGAAACTGCTTTTCTGTCACAAAAGATTGTATTGAAAAAGCTCTTGAACTGCTCTGAGTGCTCACATAAAAGTAAGGAAGAGAATATGTATCTGCTTAAGTATTTCACATGAATGGAGAGAAAGCTCTCAATTATTTTTCAAGAACAGAACAACTCATTTTCAAGGGCATATATTTCTTTACATCAAATTTGAAAATAATCTAATAATATTTTTATAGTATTAATTTTTTTTCAATTTTAATATAAAAGTTTCTTTTAAAAAGCAAACAGTCTAATTATTAAAGTAAGTGCTCAGAATTGTCCCCTGTAGTAATGTGTGAATGAGGCTCTAACGGGACATAGACAACAGTTTGCTGTTGAATATTTTGCAGTAGGGAAAACTTATCAGGTTTCCCTTCACATAGGGTTAAGACCATGTGAACTAATCTCTAGGATAAAGTGTAGCTGATTTCATTTATTGCAACATGTTTCAACTTTTGTCATTTGTTGCTTTTTCCATTGACCATGTACAGTAAGTTTTTTCAGCTGTTTCACCTCCTTCTCCAGAATACGTTTTTTAAAGGATTGAAAATAGTGGCTTTTCCCTGTGACAGTAAAATCCTCATGTATTAACCTACAGCAGCTAAATCACTCTTTCAAAGAATTTAGTAATATGAAGAACCCCTGCCAAGGAAAATTCAATGCCAATATAATGATTCTATTGGATACTAACAAATACAGACTCTCACACTTTATCTGTGTGGAGAGACTATGTAAGGCTATTGTCTGCCCAGAATTTACCACTGACCCAAGGAACAACCTTGAATAAAATGTCTTGTCCTCTTCTGCAATGACTTTTCCTGCCATTCTTTGTCTGCCTGGCTTGTTAAAATACTTCCCATTTTGTCTTAGGTGTTTGTGTAGCATCTTTCACACTGTCAAATTCTGCTCACAGTAGGAGTGGACTGGTGAAATCAATCGATACTTAATGAAGGTGAGAGTTGTTTTGGAGAAATACCAGAAGTTTAGAACCTTAAAAATGGAAATTGCCATTATTAAAACATTAGTCCTCTTCTTGCTTGGGAAATCATGCAAAGGAGAAACGAATCTGTGGGAATTGCTCTGAAGTGTACAGATAATCTACCTTGTTGGTATGCTATGTGCTATGGATTTTGCCGTACTATGAATCTACCTTTGCCTCCCACTTCACCTACCACGCACGTAACTGACCTCCTGAAGTTCAGAGTGGTCAGCCCTTTGCAGAAGAAGAGTCTGAGGAGATGTGGCTCACCACTGTGCTATGATTTGTCTGAATGGGATGGTGAGTCATAGCTGGCTGGATGCTTTATGAGGTTCATTGCAATGTCCCTTTGGATACTTTTCCAGTTTCTACAGAGCAGTCTAGGGAAGACAAATGGGTGCCTCCTGCCACTCAGGAGTCAAGGCAAGGCACAGCACACAGGCACCAGGCTTCTTTCTGCATTCAGTGAGGTGTGGGCTGTTCACTGCCGTCTCTCACTCAGATCAGCACTGGCTGCGGAGTGCACTTCTTCTTCTGCATCTGTATCTGCTGCCAAAGAGGCTACTTTAGTGCCTTGGAAGAATGGATCAGTGTCAAAGGAGTTCATCTTGATCAGCTCTGCCTGATCAGAGGCAAAACTGCCTCTCACTTTTACTACATTTTGCCTGCATGAATAATTCTTCATTTAAGGTAAACTGATTGAGTGATAGCAACAATTTTGGTGGAGGTCTGGGGATTGCTAGAGCATGATTTGTTTCAGAGATGACCAGCAGTGCATTGAGATCCTGGGTTTAATCAAGGAGTGGTCATTTTGAGTGATTCCTACTCTGGTGAGATGCATGTTTGGAAACTTGCAGTACTAAATTTTTACAGATTGGAGAATGGCAGTGCAGCATATGTAGAGATCATGAACTTCTCCTGCTGTGGCCACTGACTTGTAGAGCTAGGCTCAAGTTTTGCCAGTTTCATGCTCACAGACTCAAATTAAAGATTGACTCCTTGAACCTTCTGTCAGTCCTACTTCCCCACACTGCACACAGAATAAATTACCTCCTTGCTCTGTGGCTTGTTCCTGATCTCATTCTTTCTCCCATCTGAAAGGTTTTTTATCACCCCTTTCCACTGCACATCACATTAGAATGGAATACATTTTTTGTTCGATTTTCTTTTTTTAATTGGACATGCTGGGAAGTGGATTTGTATTTGATTTTTGAATTATGCCTTTCTCAATCCTAAATATATCACAAATTCAAACACTGTTTATCAAAAAAGGAATAATTTCAATGCAATGCAAATACTGTGAGTTTATCTGCAACAAATCTGTACAGACAGAAAACTTGGGTATCACTCTTTCAGGCCTGTAACCAAGGCTCGAGGCACAGGTGGACAGAAATGATGGAATGATAAAAACAATCAGCTGCACAGTGAGGCATGTCCTCTGCAGTGTTTCCATGTACCCGCTAGCACATTCGAAAATTAACTGGACCAAAAGAGATGGGTTAGAGCAAGACCTACTGGGTGTTTAGTGAGTCAATGTACCTCCTGGGAATGCTCTCCATGAGACATCCCGGGCAGAAAATGCATTTACAATTTTGTGGTTGCCCTGGAGTGATAGCAGGATACACATGATAATTGAGTTTGCCAACTTGTTACTGGGCAAAGCTTCAAGCTGCTCTCGATTCTGGCCTTCCCTTTAGTTTTGGTTACTCTGATATCTATGGGAAGTGTCACAGCTGACAACTCAAAGTGCTGACTGAACAAACCCGTCTCAAGCAGACACAAAGGGGGAGCAATGAGAGGACTTTGTGTCCTGAAACAGCCTTCTAAGAGCCTCCTTTGGCCTGATCAGGTGTGCAGCCTGAAGGGGCATTAGATTATCTCAATGTATCTCTCAGTTCAAATGCTCTATTAACCCAGTTCTGCTTGATTACCCAGTAACCCTTATACTGAGGGTTGGAGGGTTGGCTACCATTTAGGAAAGGGTGGCCAATCAAGCACCTTCCAGATATCCAGTGTTGGCTAAGCTTCCAAGAGACAGAGGCTCTACCTTGGTGGTTTGATCATTCATAGTGTTAATTGTTACTTTATTTATATTGTCTATACACCTGACTTCAGACATTATTTTCTGTTAGACTAAACAGGGACTTTAATGGGTTCTTTGGGATTCATCATCCAATCATCACTCTAGTCTCCATGCTATTTGTCAGTCCATGTCTTATTAAAGAACATAATCAGTCACAGTATCTTTTAGCATATCTCCTCTAGGCTTCATATGAAGCTCAAGACATTTTTCAAACTTTAAATTTCTAATTTAAAACTGTGTGCACAGGATCTGAACATATTTCCCATCATTAGTCTTTTCAGTGCTCTGGGACATGTCACCTCTCTGGCCCATCAAGTTACAAAATTGAAACTAGATTCTTCCTGGCACTGCACTGAAAGTTCTAGATTAATTTCTCTTAATTTTCTACCCTGAATGTTCTTCTGAGTCCCTAGCTTCCAAGGTGTCATCTGCAGATGTATCATTCCTGCTTCTTAAATGTAAAGAAGATGTAAAAGAGTGGATCCAAATAAGTAAGCAGTCTAGATAATTTTGAATGCCTTATTCTCATCATCAAATGAACTGTGCAAAAAAAATGTCTTCTTTGGAGCATTAGAGAAGGGAAAAATCTTCATTGCTTAAGTGCACTTGGGATTGGAAAAACTAAACCAAAAACTTTTGAAGATATTCATACATAATCATCTGGTATCTTATCCCTGGATTTCCAAGGAGGTGTGGAGGTGATTCATGAGTATGTGGAATATTGCAGTGCCCAAATAGTTAGAAATTTAAAGGACTGACTAAAACCATAACATCTTGTATTTAATGCAGAGTTTATGGATAAAAAATAGATACGATTTTGCTGGTTTTTAAGCTATACATTTTCTTTCCCCTTTTCTCCCTCTCCAGTTTGATAAAATTTACTGAAGTGACACATGAACATTTCCACATTGTGTCAACCATGGTTAAAACATGCAAATTCAAGGAGTGGTTGCAGAGAATGAGAGATGGAACATTACTTTCAAAAAAAACCCCAGACATCCCAGAAAGCAGTCAAATATTTATGCAAAATGAGTGTAGCTTTATACACTGGCACTGAATAACACAATGCTCTGTCTCACACAATACTGTCATTCATGTGCATACATACTGCCACAGGCAAAAGTCCCATACAATGTATTTTTATACAATTGCTAGCATATTTCATTACAAGTTGTTTTTTTTTAATTCCCTTATGCAAGGATTCTCATGATAGGGACATTCTGTCTCCCCAGAGTTTCCTAAAAGGAAGAAGGGTTGCCGGATATAAACTAGAGAAAATTGTGGAATAAAACATTAAATTTCAGTTTTAAATAGCATTAGCAAAGAATAATATTATAGCAATAAAAAAGGAGATTGAAAGAAACTTTTTATTCCCTTAAGAAAACACACTGAGTTCTATTGTGTGTTCTCAGAGCTATCATGTAAGCAATTAAGAACACAATGAAAATATAAGAATTGCTAGTATTAAATTTATAATACACAGCACATTAGGACCCTGAAATCTCTTAGTGTATATAAGAACTGGAGCATACCACAGCAACTGAAACACAGAGCAGGATGACCTTTCTACTCCAACAAGCAAATATCTGGTATCATTCTACCCACCCAAGTAACAAGTGATATGATGACAGGAAATGGACTCAAGTTGTGCCAGAGGAGGTTTAGATAGAATATTAGGGAAGATTTCTTGACTGAAAGTGTTGTCAAACATTGGAATTATCTACCCAGGGAAGCGGTAAAGTCACCACCAGTGACTTTAAAAGTCAGTATATTTAAAAGATGTGTAGATGTCATACTCAGGGATATGGTTTAGTGATGGACTGGCAGAGCTAACTTAACGGACTAAGTTAAGGACTTGATGACTTCATAAGTCTTTTACAACCTAAATTATTCTACAATTCTACTTTGAAAGAATATCTATAGGAAAATTTCCAAATACTTAAAATTTGGGCAAGGCTAAAGTAAAACACATGAAATGCTTTTCTTTAGTTGTCTTGAAAGTAGCTGTGGTGTAAAAGCCATGGCTGAACACATAGCAATCATATGCACGAGTTGAATCCTGAACTGTGGGCTTTCTATTAAGCTGAAGTCCTTTGCACGTCATGGGCAGTCTTTCCAGGTCATTGGTTCCTTGTTCCAGCACTTGGCAGGCCTGTGAGTGAGGAAGCAATTACATATACTAGAAAATTATGTGGCTTTCCCTGTTCTACCCTCCCAAACTGGACTGCCCCTCTTCATTCAGCACGGGTTAGAAGTCAGAAATACGGAAGCATTGTCTTTCCTGTATAAATGGACTGATAATTTCCTGGGGAGCTAAAACAAAAAAAAAAAATCCTCTGTGGAAGCATCTAGTGAGGAACCAGCTGTTTGTTCTTCTCTGAGATACCAGAGACAATGAAATGATGAAATCTACACACAAGGCAAAGTCTGTTTCATAAATGAATAAAACATTGCTTTAAATTCCTCTGTGGGGGGTTTTCTGTGAAATCCAGGTGTCCTTTCCATTGAAAACTCTCAGAAGAAGAAAAAATTACACTATTCATTACTTTAGGCACAGAATTTGCATAGAACACTTTTCATATTGTGGCTCTTACCAAAATATCCCTTGCTCTGCCACTATTACTACTCGTGACACCATGACATGCATCTTCTATGTCCACTACACTCCAGCATGCTAAACATCCTATACCATGCATTCTCTTCCCCTTTGTATGGTAGTTATCTTCCTTCCTCTCCCTGGTAGATATCTTATCCTGCTTAAAATCTGTAAAACTGTATGAAAACTTTGGGTCTTTATTAGAAGGGACACACTGAATGATTTGAAAGTGGGCTCTCTTTGTGGTGTTTTTTTGTGAGATAATTTTTCTCTGACACTTTTCCCAGTGGTTCATAGATACTTGTTTTGGGGTTTTCGTTTGTTTTGTTAAATTACGGGGCCTTCACATACATTTCAGTGTTATTATGAAGCATAGAATAGGTAGGGTTTAAACAAGCCAGTTCCTGTAACTTCATGCCTTTCAAATGCATTACTCCTCTTTTATATCCTCTTAAATCATTTATGTATACATCACTATTGAACATACCATACTTTACATTCCATATGTAGGGGCACAGGACACTTACAACAATGCAAGCTAATTAAAGCTACAGAGTAAAACTCTGACCCTGTTGAAGTCAAAGGGAATTTTGCATCTTACTTCAATAGAGCAAGTATTTCACCCTGAGGCCCCTTCTGTCCCCCTCAGTCTTTCTGGTTGTTTGTGCAAAAAGTCCTGGAGAATATCAGGTCTCAGAGAGCCAATTAGCCAAAGACAGCTGTATAACAAAGCTTCCCCAAGCCAATGTGGAGCAGGCAGCCCTCTGCCTCCAGGAATCAGGCCCAGGCTGGAAGAGGTCTGAGCTGGGCTGGAACTGTGGCTCCAAGTGGCAGCCCCCATAGGCAGAAGATAAAGGTGGAGGAACTGCTCTACTGATGCAAGGACACAACTGTGTACAAAGCTCTGCGAAAGTCATTGAAGGTGAGGGGAAAGGGCCTGAAGCTGTGGTGCCAGGGCAAGTGATCTGAGTACTTGAAAGCCAAATGTTTCCCTAATTTCTATTTAAAATAACTACTCCTGACTGGGGTCCTTAACATTCCCCACTGGGTGGGACACACAGCTCTGTCCAGCTGCCACTGAGGAGCAGCACATGATGATATGTCCCTGGGATGGACCAGATGTCCTACACATGCAGAGGACATTTTTGCTTTCATTTTCTACTTTCCCAAGGGCTCCTTAACACAGGAGAGAGAGTAGGTTGCTGGCTGGAGAAATTACTCCTGCAGTGGCAATCCATGCCCAGTTGTTCTGTGTCCCATGGGGTCCTTCGGCTCATTTAACAGATGTACACTTTCCACACAACAGGGTGCCAGGCGGGGTGACCCATCTTCATCTCTACATGACAAAAATGAGATGCCACCTGAGATCTCTAATCACCAACACCACTGGCTCATGGTTTGTAAAGCTTTAAAATGTGACCTACAAAGATAAGTGTTTGCATGAACAAACTCTCCAAGCTGATTGCTCCTGGATAGGGTTGTGGAGTGGTCTGACTTGCACAGTTGAATTAGTTGCTACAAGTGTAAAGCTAGGTTTTGAAGAATGTAAGTGTATTCTGATCTGAAATATTGAATTAAAACTTTATTTCTCCTTGACATATTTTGTTTCAAAGGAAAGGATTTTGGCATGATCTGGCCTTAATATTGACAGTACACTGCAGATCATGCAGTGGGAGGATCGTACAATAATTACAAGCTGTTGAATGCTTGGGTGGATATACTGGTACTCACAGAATAGAGCACTTGGGCTAATGTTCTCGGACCATAGTTACACTTACTGTGAAACTGAACCTAGAGAAGAAAAATGATCCTTGAATGTGGTATAACATTAAGGCTGTTTGGAGGTTTTGAGATTCTCAAGCCTTATGAAAATGAATCAGACATTGTTCACCTTTCAAATGGCTATGCCATTGCCTGAAGGCCTCCTTGGTGCTTGAAGTTCCTTGCTATTTCCACTTTACTTTTCTCTGTGGGAATTGAATGTGAATAAACAGTGTTCATTTTGGTACTCTTGTGTTGCAAAAGGTCAGGTCCAATTCTATAATTCTATGTATTCATCCTTACAAAGATGTGTTGTGTTCAATCTGGACACAGAAAGATAATGAAAGCTCTTTAACTGGTCAAAGGAAGACATGGACTCATTTATCCAGTTAATTTTGTTGTTTTAAGAATAGTGAAATACCGCTTTTGAAAAATCTTTGCTGAATTGCCTTCAGGAATCTTAGTGAAATCAAAATCAATATATTTAAAAATACTTAAAAAGCTGCTAATGCCATGTTGTCATGACGTTTTTTGGTCTCTATACTGCAATCACTGGAGAGGATGACATAAGAGGAGCTCCACTGTATTCTTATCAAATATTTGGATTTTTTTTTCCCTGAAATGCTTTATCAACATAGGGATACGTTAGTCAGAAAGAAGCTCAGATTCAGAAAAATAAAGTTATCAAAATGAATGACCATAAATTTATTTATCCCTGGTGGTGTTATTGATGAAATGCTGGAGTATTCAGGATCTTTCAATAAACTAGAAAGAAATAGCTCTGTTCTAGGCCACATCAACTGTGGAAGAGTTGTTTAATAATTCTCTTACAAATACAGACCAAATAATGAGATTACATAAACAGACCTTCCACTAATTTTCTTTCTAGTGCTCTTGCTAGCTAAAAAAAAATATACTCTTTTTTATGATTATATGTTTTGGGATGCAGTAACAATTAGTCTTTCTTCTGGGCAAGCATACCTGGGACACTATCAGAAGACCATGATGGATGGTCAGAAATCTCTCATAAGTAGTACAACAACAGCCCTTATTCCTGGTTGTACAAGGAATAAGACTTTAAAAAAGGGATTCTGGTGAAAAGATTTTAGCCAACAGAAAGAATGGGTCACTGTTTTCCCTCTCAAAGTCACTCTTGGTTACCTCTTGAACTTCTCATGCATCTGAGGTGCAGAGCTCAGTGACCTTGCAATCATCATCAGCAGCAGCAATGGGGCTAACTGAGTGTAACTCTAGGCACTGAGTGTAACTGTTAGGCCAAACTCAGTCATCTTCCACAAAATATCACCACCATACAGTGCACCTCATGGAATGGTCTTTTGTTGTAACAAGGTATGATGCATCAAACTGCATGATTTCTTGCCAATCTTAATTTCTGTCACATGGCTGCTCTGCTTTATGGGTGGTAGAACCAGCTATCCAGAGATACCAATCTTCACAAGTCCAGGGACCTGATAGACACAAACTTGGTCAAACTGAGTATACTCTAAATTGCTCAGACCACTGCAGTCAATAATCCCGTGGCATTCAGTGTAAGAGTAGAACTTATTTTACAGCATCTTGAGCTAAAAGAGGAATTTTCATGGATTCAGCAAGGCACTAACAAGAGGCATTTTGGAAGAAGAGGACCTTGGACTGAAATCCTCATGTCAGGAGTGACTTTCCTAATGCCCTTTCCTTGGAGAATGAACAGGTTTTTATTCACCATGCTTTGAACAAGTGAAAGAAACATTTCCTTAATCCCACGCTGTAAGCAGTATTGCTTCCACTGTCAGTGGCATGGCTTGCATTTTCAATCTGATTTATTCTGTAATCCTCTGTGAAGGAGGGAGTTGTCTCACATGCCAACCAGACAGTGGGGAGCTTGAGGACAGCAGCACGGACTGTGATAAACAGGGACCTGCAAATGTCTGCTGTACATTTTTGAGTTCCCAGAGCAGGACAGATGGCTGTGTCAATGTGCTGTATGATAGGGACTGAAAAAGAAAATGCAGTGCTTTGGTCAAAACCCAAGTCCTTTTATGAAGCCATTTGAAGTCAGTGGGTCAGTCAACTGGAAGCACATGGTCAGTGCAAATATTCACTGTTCACAGCCTGTGATTGCTCTGCCCTCACTTTCCACATGGAATTTCCCCCCTGTCAGGTGTGTGCTACCCTTCCAAAAGTTACCTTCAAAATAAAAGTTATTATACCATATTGCTTGTTGAATTGACTGCTGTATTTATCTATTCCTTGACTGCTGTGAAGTATTGATCTCTTAAGACTGGATATGATCATACTCCCTCCTCTATTCTGACATAAGCATGGAAACAACTGTTGTTTCAAGGTCATAAATCCTTCAAATATGAGATTATATTTTGTTCTTTTAAGATGACAGTTATATCAATATGTGTTTTTTTTGATTAAGCAACATGAACAGCATCTTATTTTGCATACCTTGCTTATAGCTTTTTTTTATGAAAGGCTGAAATATAATAAAGTCATGTACTTGGAAATGTAAAATCGTATTTCCATTCTCACATAAGTCATACTTTTCTGATGAACACCACCCAAACCCTGGTTTCCTTGACTGTTGAAAGGACTGATTTGCATCATTGGATAAGGATGGTTCTGCTGCCCAGACATCCATCTCCAAAACAGTTGTTCTTTCTACTCTTTCTAGGTATTATAATAAAGTGCTCTGGAGTAATCTAAATTATGTAAATACTCTTTCCTATCAACCATGCTTCTCATATATTCCCTTAGAGTAAGATTAAAACAGTGAAGGAAGTATGCTTGATATTCCCTCTAAAATTCTATGCACTTAAACTGTACTTTTTCGTGGCTTTTCTACTGGAAAGAATTAGGCAAAGCAGAATTAACCTTGTCAGTCACCAAGTCAGTTTCTATGACACAGAGTACTGTAACTAAGAATACAGAAATAACAAGAGAGCCCCAATGCATTCACCCTCCACTGATTCCTGCACAGAGTATGTAAAGTGCTTTGGGGTGCTCTGAGGAGATAGACCCAATATAAATGTAAAGTAATAGCAAAGAAAAGCCGTTTTGCCTGGAAGCAAAGGGCAATGGAAAGTATTCTCAGGCAGAAAAGGAGTTTCATGTCCAAACCCATGCATGGTGAGGGAAACTCGGCACAAACCTGAGACACAGAAGTGAAGCACTGAGCTGCTGACTGGAATGTGTGCACTGAGCAGGAGTTTGAGTAAAGGAAACAGGCTGCTTTTGCATAAAGCAGAGGAAAAGGGAGAGACCAGAAAGATGGAGTGACTTAGAAGGGAGACACCATGTACAAAAATATGTGAAAACTGAGTCCAAGTGGTGGTAAAGCAACCTTAACCACTGAGAACACTTGCCAGATCTTCCTGTTCTGGGCTAATTTAGTCTGGTAAAGGCAGATGATAAACGGCAGGAAGGCAACCATGTGCTTCTGAAAGTATGGTATCTGCCATTCTGATGATACACATAGGAACACCCTCTACATTACAAAAGGAAACAGTTCTAATTTTATATGCACCTGATCTCTTTCTCTCTTGGCTGTCTGAAAATCATGAGCATTCACCGGCCCCTCAAGCCTCAAGCCCTCAAGCCATTGTTATTCCAGTCACATATTCCCAAGAAAAAGACAGGATGGATGCAGAACACAGCACTTGGAATGCTTCTGATGATGTGCTTGAAGAAAGACTAACTTCTTCTCAGACTGGGGCAATCAGAAAAAAGGGGAAGAATGAGGTGAAACAATTGTAAACTCTTGAACAATATTGTTAGATATGAGTACGTGACAGAGGGCAAGGAGTTCTGTGTCAGAGACACCCTCCCAGTCTGGTCCATGCTGCTATTGAGCACAGATAGCAGTTGTGATAACAAATGAGAAATCCTGTAGTTGGCTTCAGCACACTGACATGGTTCCAGAACTACTATTGCATCTGGCACTGATTTGGGAACCTCTGCATCACACCTTGTTGCATGGTAAAGACAGGACCGTGGCTGACTGGCTACCAGGAGCTCTGCCAGAAGCTCCACCAGTACAGTTCGGTGATACATTTGCTTTAGAAACTCATTTGAGCTCATTACTCAGGTTGGTCCTGGAGTAACTTGCTGAAAACTCTTTCCACAGCACACTTAAGAGAGAAGAGAGATTCTCTGAAGCAAGAGCTGGGGGTTTTGAATTTTTTTAAACCAAGCAAACAACAATTTCCAAAACTGTAGGGGTTTTAACATTATCAAACTTCTCTGTTTTTGACTCTGTGTTTTGAGTTGACTGTGTTCCTACTTGGTAACTCTGAAAAAATAATGCCCTTTAGGCTTTACAAAATTCATAGAGCTACTATAGAGCTCTGTTGTGACAGGATCTTCCTCAAATTCAAGATAAAGTGCGATGCAATAACTATTATGTAATACTTAGTAACTAGCCCTTTCAATTTTGTGGTGGTGTTTTCTTGCCACATGTGGTTAATGGAGAAAGGGAGTCCTGAACACTCTGAATGGGAGCTAGGGATGCAATATCCCTCTTTCTTAGGAGCATGTTCTTGCAAAAAATTCAGTGTAACTCAAACAAACATCTAATTGTTAATGCAGAGCTGATTGGCATAAACAAAAGCGCTCATAGTCAGATGGAGGGTCCAACAAGGCTCCAGGTATAATTGCTTCCAAAGCAAAAACAGATGATCAGAAGATCTGTCCTATAAAATTTATAAATCAAGTAAATACAACTTTTGTATCAGTGAACAAGTACTCCTTATTAACAATGGAGCACATGACAAATCCAAATGCTTCTGGCAAGTTTTTCTTAATTCTGTCTTCCTAATAATGGCTAAAGCAATGAAAGTATCCTTTGGTAGAAGGAAAGGAGATAAACTTGAGCAAAGCAGAAGCTTCAAGCAGAACATATTATTTCAAAAGGGCTTGCCTTCCTGAGCTTTAACATAATAACCTAGTTTTCACTATAAAATGTTGCCAAATTATAAGAAAAACATATCTCAAAATACTCTTTGTTTTGTGAATGCAGATTTGTGTAACAGCAGCAGCATTGTTATTCTGTGTCATCCTTTGTTGACGAGCCTGTTTGAGTTCCAATAATGGAAAACTATCAGGTTGATTTGCTTCAGATTAACCTCATCTTCTTGTCATACTACAGGTATTTTCCATTACAAGAAACAAATATATGGTGATAGGTAAATTATTTTGATAAATTCTGACAAATATTTTAAAACAGCTGCATAGCTGCTTATTTTATTTTAGAAAAAATCCAGTAGCATCACAAAATGGCATCTGTCAGATGTCTTTGGTAATTTTATCACTGGTGTTGTCATGGCTTTCTACATCTGGCTATAAGCTACAAATGCTTTCTTCTGTGTTATAAACATAATTTTTAATATCTTAGTATTCTAAACCAATCAGTAAAAAGAGCTGAAAATGGTGAAATCACCAGCAAAACTCGCATTAAGGACTGTAAATAATTGCTCTAACCAATTCTAATAGGTTATCTTCAGACTATAATAATTTTGTGTCCCAGGCACAGAGGTGCTGATTGCTTCTTTTATGATTTCCCCTTCAGATGTAGGACATGGGAAATGTGAGTTATTCTGATCCTGTAAGGACAGTACTAATGTCATGGTGCAGAGAGTACCTAAGCATACAGAGGTACACACTTCTGTGGTGTTTACTTTATAGTTAGCAGTTAGCAGAAGAGACTCAAAATCAGCACTATTTTTGGCCCTTTCCAACACAAACATAACTTGTGCAATTGAAACTTTGGAATTCTGTTTCAGAAGGTAAGCTCTGCACTTAAAATGTGTAGATGTTGCAAGCCTCTTTTAACCACACCCATACAGGTACTGTGGTGTGCACAGTAACTCTCTATTAGGCAAATAAAATACAAACCCGCTTATGCTGAATGCTACCAGCACTGGGCTGAAACTTGAAGGCAGCCTCTGCTCTTTTTCTACAAACTTACCCTTTTAACACCTTTTGTTTATCAAGGGATGGAGAATGCTTAAGTGGTAACCAACTCTTGTAGTTTAACCCCTTTGGACTGCAATGTGCAGCAGAATGTTACATCGTGTTTGTCTGTGTTGGAGTCAAGTCACCGGGGGGAGAGCTTGAACAAAAATGGGACTATGTGAAAATCCTTGAGACATCCTCTGGATTCCATAATAATACTAACTTCAGAGATTTTGAAACTACCAGTAAAGCTTGTCATGGAATTTACAGGTCTTGGTCTGGTATGGGAAAAAAAATAACCAAACAGACAAAACCCGTGTGCCTAAATGGCAAACCTTATCTCCACTACAAACATCGAAGGAGCTGGTGGTTTAATGCAGAGCATTTTAAACCTCAACTCTATTGCTGTCTGATGCCTAGTTGGTCCATAACATTTTCTGGTCTTTTTCCAACCATGATTAGAGAAACAGTCCATCTAAAAATTCCAGTACCATGATTAGCACTTAATGAGCCATCCGCAGACAAAAGGAGAAGGGCTGAACAGCCAGCAAGGCAGCGCTGAGTCCTCGGATGTGATATCTCTGAAGTAGGATCTCCCTCCGTTGACTAAGAACAGGAAGGAAATTCACGTTTTCTCCATCCTCTCTGAGGGTATCACCATCATGCAGTACCAGCTGACTAGCTCATAAGATGAGATCTCAGTGGGTCAGAGACCCATCACAGACCACAGCAGCTGAGCATGGGACTCCTCTCATTCCCACCACATCTGCAATTTCTGAGCATAGGACTCCTCTCATTCCCACCACATCTGCAATCTCTGAGCACTCAGCCCAGCTTGCTCCTTCAGTTTATGAGTGTACTCTCACACATCCATGATCCCACTCTAGCATCCATTTCCTTTGTCCTACCTGTGTGAGGGAAGCACTTGGAATCACATGAGGGTTTCTATTACTTCCACCTTGGGAGATTTAGTGCATTTTTAGTGGCATTATCTGTCAGTCCAGGCACAAAAGTAAGGTCAGATCTATTCCTAGGGCCCTGTTGGCATCTATAACAGCCTGATTTGTGCTCTAACCACATGTGACACCCACCGAGTGAATTTATTGTAGCAATCACTTTGAACATATCTCAAGGATTTCATCATGATATTTTCTTGCTTGCAATGCCAGAGAGAGAACAACAGCATGGTATGAAATGCACAGAACTTCCCCTCTTATGAAAGAGAAATGAAAGAACAGAAAACAAGCTGAATTTCTCTAGGGTAATTTTATGTAAAAGAAAGACCAGCAACATCCTTTAAGGCCTGAAATGTCAAGCTTGTAAAAATAGTATTCTTGGGAGTTGTATTTGATTATTTGTTAAATACTGTGATATAAAATGTAGAAATCCACGTGTAATGCTTCAAATCCCTAATCTGGTTTAAAAGGTCAGTTGAAGCCTAAAAGGACTTGACATTTTCCCTTTAAAAATCTGACTTTTTGACTCAGAGCTAACAACATTTGAGCCTGAATGACCTGAAGGATAAATACAGAGGCTGATTTCAATTGAACTATTTAGAAAGCAGGGGATCTTCTAATTTGTAAGATAGCATTCAGGGAGGTTTTTCCATTAAGAACTCAATCGACTGAAAAATTATTTCCTTGGGTATTCCACAATCTTTCAATGCTTGTGTAAATTTTACACAGGAGGGGGCAGTGAGTGAGGCTGAAGATATATATAACACAATGCCAGGAGAGCAGAAAGCCTCTTATAAAACAAAGGTAACTGGTATTTGCCTCAAAAAGATGTACCCTTTCCACCTCCTCCTTCACTGCCTTGGCAGAGTGGATCTGCTTCAAAATCTTTCATTCCAGTGCAAATGAAGCTCACAAGTGAGTACTAATGTCTTGATAAGCATGAGTACAGTCCTTTGCAGCAACACCCGTTCCCAGAGAGTTCATTTGGCCTGCTGTGAGTGCTCCATGGGGGTTTGAAGGCTGTTTTCATGGAGGTGCGCACTAACCACCTCCCTGGCTGGGCGGGTGTGGCTCCATGCGGAGCCTTTGGCTCTTCTGCCCGGCTCCAGCTGCACCACAGGTGCACTGCAGCAAAGGAAAGCACGGACTCTTTTTCTTCCCCAAGCCTCCACTGTTCTCTGATCACCTCCCACCCTCGTGCCCTGCAGTGTCAGACCTCCTCCTGCCTGCCTTGCACCCTCCCGGCTGATTTTACCCACGCAGTGGTGGAGGAACTAGGGGTTCCTGGTGGTGGGTCATCCTCACCCCTTGGGCACAGTCCTCCCTCCAAGTGCCCTGAGAGGCAGAGGCAGGTGGAGGGGTGACATGCTGTGACAACCTCACAAATCCCCATGGAGGCTCTGCTCTGATCGGGCAGGGTGTGAGGGTGCCTGCCTTCCCTGGACAATGACCACATGGCTCCCTGAGGTGTGGGACCCGGATCATTGTGCCACACCAACACCCATCAGACAGTCACCTGCTGGAACAGAAATGCCATTGATTTAACAGAGCGTTGTCCCAGGATGAATGCCTCCCAGCTTCCCCTGGTATTTGTTTTTGATAAATGCCTCAGTTTCAGCTCATATCCACCCAGCAGCTGGGGACTATTATGCCGCTACAACCTTCTATTCCATTGTTACAGTGTCAGATGCCTGAGAAGGATAATAGGTAGATATTTCTGCTCTTTGGATGTTAAGAAGTGGCATTCCTATTCCTTATTTAGTTACTTCTTAATTTTAATTAATGGCTTTAGTGATAATTACCAGATTCCTATATTGATAAAAACTGGCACATTCTGCACGTTAATAATAGCACAAATTTGATATTTATGAACTGCTGTTCTTTTGCAAATACAGACATTTGGTAATCATCATTATGGTGATAAAATTCATTAGAATTTGAGAAACAACCTATTATCCCTCCTGCCCATCATCTTTTAATTAAGCAACACAAAAAGATTTTATAAGACTTTTCTACTCACACTGCAGAGTATTGTTTCTGTAAGGGAGTCTTTCTGTATCGAAATACCTCCCTTTCAGTTTTGATAGACTTAATGAAAAGACTGACAGTAGATTTATTAAAAAATGTATTTCAGACATGTCAAAAATTCCAGCCATGCTTAGTTCAGCACACACTTGAATCTTGTTTGGATGCAGACTGGAGTTTGTGTGTAAACTAAAGACTAACAATGTTAGAGTCTACAATACAATATGGTAGTTTGCAATAGGGGAAAACTTCTATGATAAAGTATTCTTCAGACATTTCTAGCAGTATGAATGCTGGAAAAATTGTGAAGGCAGTCACTTACATAGAAGTTCAGTTGTATCTAAGTAAGTCTCTCTTTTAATGTGGATTTGGCCAAAAGTCAAAAAAAGTATTAAGATGGATTAGATTCAGACACATTCAAACAGTGTAGGCATTTGATAAGGTTCAGTCAGAGCTTTCAGTCCTCATCTACTTCTGATCGACACCATACTTAAAAATTGTAATCTGCATTTTGAATGACAAAAATATAAACAGCATTAAAATAAGGGATTTTTTGGGATATCTTATATATTAATATCTAGACAGAATAGATTTCCTAAGCAGTAGGAGTATTTTGTTAATATGACCATGACCTTTAGGACTACATCCACAATAGACACAGTTTGTTTTATTTGATAATATCCTAAATCCAAGTCTCATCTTGTCAACAAACACATGAATTTACATTTTTAATGCATGTATTTGCCTGGCTTAACCAAAGACTTATACTAATTTCCTTTAATGCTTCCTTCTACTGTAATCAGTAGAACTGTCAAAAATACTGCTGACAACTTATTTTTAGAGTTCTGTTGTATTTTCCCTTCATTCCTGATCACTTTGGTGCTGGAGAATACTCATGTGCACAGCATAGGAAAGTGTTTCAGGGAAAGATGCAGGCTGTGCCTACCCTATCTTTGCCTTTCACTCTTAACCAGGGTTTAATATACTAACACATCTCAGCAGATTCTCATGCATACTGTGATATATCATCACTGTGTTCAGCCAAGAGTGAAGGAAGCAATTTTGTGAGGTCACAGGATGGTCAATGCTCTTCTATTTGAGTTTTTCTTGGGTTCATACAGGCAATTTTAATCTCAAAAGGTTGTTCCCCTTTACATAGTTAATTCCTTCCTCTAAAAATCTGACATAACTCATTTGAAGAAAGCTACATAGGCATTCCTTCTTCCAGACACAATCTGGTGTCATAGAGAGCCCATGATGACACAGTAACAGGAAAAATAATTTTTAAAAGCTCATGAAACAGAAGAACAAAATATTTCCTCCTGCTTAGTCCAAACTTTGCTCTCATGTTTGTTTGGAAATTACTGAGGATAGCTAGGGAAGTAAAATTCCCAAAAGAAAAAACAAACAAACAAAAAAAACCTCAAGAACTGAATTACTTTGTCTTAAATGCAAAGATTTAAAATGGAATATGATTCTGCACCTGGGATTTGCTTCCTTTCTGTTCCCACCATTTTCTGAGGGCTGACTTTCTCTGCCAAACTGGAGCATTCAGTGGTGCATGAGAACCACTACTATTTTTGAAGAGTAGAGATATTTCATAGAAAATACCACCCTGTCCATCCCAACACCAGAATAAGGCAACTGGACTGCAACATTCAGGATGTGTTAAAATTGTACCACACACATGGGGTGGGAAAACAAACCAAAACAGTTTGATCTCCAAATTGAGATCTCTTCTGAAACATT
Organism: Bombycilla garrulus; assembly: GCA_013400315.1. Classification (NCBI taxonomy): domain Eukaryota; kingdom Metazoa; phylum Chordata; class Aves; order Passeriformes; family Bombycillidae; genus Bombycilla; species Bombycilla garrulus. The sequence goes on along the minus strand of VXBU01006602.1, from coordinate 140,244 downwards.
TTCTTTAAAGTAAACAAATCAAAGCACAGTTAGTTTTCTCAGCCTTTGTCCAAAAATCATGTAGAATCACAAATTTTAGATGAATTCTGTTATAATCTGCACATCAAGAGAAACCTGCTGGGTGAAAACTTTCCCATCCCTAAGGTTCAGAGTCTAAAGTCACCTGGAATAAGGCTGAATTTCTGTGCTAACATTTTTACACAATTCTTTGTAAATACACAATTTTGTTGCTTTGAAATGGCAGATAAAACAAGCTATTTTAGCACAGACAGTCTGTTCAAGTACCATCTTTCACTAATAATAATAAAAAGTGATGGAAAGATGATTTATATCTCCAGAAATTTCCAAGGCACTGCCAAATGTTGTCTTCAAGCACCCTGCTTGCAGGCAGCCACTACATTGAAAACATTCACAACATCTTTCCAATGCAGCAAGCAGGAATAATGTAATACTCTTCCTCCAGATGCATTACATTGTTAAGCACTTAATCTCAAGGACCTTTTTGAAGTTCAGATAGTCCTACTTTATTCATCATCTAGTGTTTAGTTTAAAGTAACAAATGATTGAGCTGAAAGTCTTTCAGAAACAAAATTCCTTTTTTTCCCATACATAAACAGAGTTGCAGCCTTTGCATTTTTCGCCATCTGGCCCGCAGTGTGAAATGACATTAGTAGCATGTCAGGTTTATTCCCTTTTCAAAGAGAGAAATAAAGAAAGCAAAAGAAAGAAAAAGCATAATCCTAATCTATAGTATGAAGAGTATTAAAATGAAACATCTGCCTTGCCTAAATGAGTGGATGAACTCCGAAGTCTACAAGCTGCTGGAGTTTGTCAAGTACATGTTTACATTGCTGACTGTTGTAAATTTGCAGGATGATGACAAGAAGTCCACAAACTAAAATATCTTATTCAAATGTTTTTAAACATCTGTTTCAAACAGAAAAGGCCAGAACAATGAAGTGGCAGAGTGATCACAGGCAGACCGGGGATATAATAATATAACTTGGGTTACATAATAAAAGATGATGGCAACAGAGGCTTGTAATGACAGTCACCAGCTTGTGCTTTGAACTCAATTGCCTGGAATGCTGAGAAGGTTGTGCCTGTCGTCAAACTATGTGACTCTATCCAGAATAAGGACAAAATATGGTCAAATGCTCCTTAGAAAGCCTGCTTTTGCTAAAACACCTGCTGATTACAAAGCTAAATAAATTCTGTGCTCAGGAGAACAGCTTTGAACATCCTCCAAGAATGAAAGATGTCAGATTTCTCAAGAGCTTTGAACAACCAAGAAGCACTTGACCAATGAGATTATATTGTTTAGCAAACAAATTTTGTCCTTGCTATTGAAGAACTTTTGCTTTGCAGGACGGTGCTAGATTTTTTTGCTTCACACTCTTTTGAGATGTAGCCAAGAGTGAAGCAAGAAATCCCAGTATGTTCTTTGTCAGTACTCTTTCATAAACCAATTTATTAAAAAAAAACTATTACTCCTTAATTGTCTTTGTCATATGATATAATATTCTTCTGAAAATCACTGAAGTCTTTTGGAGAGTGCTGAGACACTTTCTATATGAAGCTGGGATTGATATAAATCTTGCATTTTGATATGTCTGGGATTTATATAAATCCTTAGCTCTAGCAAAATTAAAATATTACACTGTCTTCAAAATAACTTTGCCATGATCACCCTGCCCAGCTTGCTGGCACTATGCTACATCAGTTCAAAATATAGCCATGGCATAGTTATGGCCACGGTTGTCTGTAGTATTTATTGTTAGCACATTCTCCCATCCAGTTTTGGCACATGTCAGTCAGCCACTAGTATGCAAGGAGTACTGAGGGAGACTGAAAGGAACTAGGATTGCTCCCAGAGGGATTATGTTGGACAAAATTGTTACTGTTTTATTTTGGGAAATAGAAGGCAATGTGAATAAAATTTCATTATATGAGATATGATATGTGCCACTTGCTTGAAAGTTAGCAAATAGTCCTTGGCCACTTTTATTTCCTAGTATCTGTATGATAAGGTATTACAACTAGCATTATAACAAGCAAGAGAATTTTACTGTGTATTTGGCTAATCTGAATGATACAACAGCATATTTGCCCCATTTCTCCCCCACATTATCTTGGGAGGATTAATTCCCAGCAACTTTGTGTTGATGCACCCAGGGTAAGGACACTTGCTCGTGTTTGTACGGGAATGAAAATACTGCTGAAGTCCAGAGCAGGGTGAACTGTCTGCCTGCAAAGGCAGTGTGTGTTCCAGGAGTCCTGTCCAGGCTGCTCCGAAAGGGTGTCCAACCTAGGTGCTAAAGCACAGATATAGATGGAGTTTCCTGGGGCAGTCACATAGCAGCACAACTAAATTGATGTTGGATCTTCAAGGAGAGGAAGCAAGATGAAAGCAGGAAAGGCAAGAGGGGTGATTTACAAGCTAATGATAAAGGGATGAATAAGGCTCCCTCCTCATCCATTGCCAATATAGGGCAGTAGAGGTCTTTGTTCTGGAGACATAACATAAGATACAATTTATAGCAAAGAATGAAGTTAAGCCTCACAGTTGAGCTTAGTTAACATAGTTATCTGATTGTTTTCAGATAGCTTTTATTATCATCTTTTCAATATTAGTACCTGATTTACTATATGTTCACATTATCCCAGCCTTGCTAAACTTACAGTTAGCATTTCCGATTACAGATTTTAATATTTACTTTCAGGGTTGTTGCCCTAGAATTCCTTTCAAGGGAAGGATCCCAGTAGCAAGCCTTCATTAGACTATCTATGTAAAATAAATTACTTTCTCAGGGACCCTGTATGACTAAAACTTTAAGAGCATGGCTATCGCTTTAAAGTATATCTTCAGCTTCTTTGTGCTCGCTCACAGTCAGATTCAAGGCTAAGGACTTGGCTTCTGTAACACTTCATCCTTCAGGGTCCCTACAAACCTGGACTATATCACATTGAAACAGCATAGAAAAATAACAGCCCATATAGGAAATAGCACAAGTTTTATGAGTGGTTTAGATAAGGTATATCTAAAGTAATTTAAATGAAGAAATTACGGAAACAAATACTAATTACTTCTGTAAATAACTTTCTTGTCTAGGAGGTTCTTAATAGACTTAGGAGGCTTCTTCATAGACTTAATACCATTCTTCATATACTTAATACCATTACTTGTTCATGTAAATACTTTTTTAAGCTGAGGTTGAACAGAGAGGTGGTGGCCATGCATTTGGAGAGGGAATTTTGGTGGAAAGCAAGCTGTGGTTTTACAGAGATACAGGAATGGATTGTTTATGAAGGTGTTAAGAGTCCAGCAGTCAGTTATACAACTTGCTTAAAAGAATCTTCAGCAGGAGTAAGAACCACTGGTTTGTACTTAGTGAAGCAAAGGACTGCAATTTCCAGCTCTTCTGGCTAGCTGCCCCAGACTCGGCTCTGTTTCTGGTGAAATCATTGCCCTTGAGCACATGATCCCAAGTTAATGTGGAAGAATATTTTATTCATCCATAAGAAATTTGCTGCATCTCTTTTTTATTAATGTTTTATTATTATTATTATTTCAGCTAAATGTAGTACCCTCTTCTATCTAATTGTTCATTTAATAGGAAAAAAAATGTTGACATGAAGTTACATATTGGATTTTCCAACTCGTTGTTGTGAACAGTGTTCCTAATTTAGCTATAGTCTAGCTTAGCAAAAACACTGGAGTAAAATATTTCAGGGTGAAAATTTAAGATCTTAAGGGATATGTGGAATCCTCATTCACTTAGTAAATCTATTGCTCAAAAAACCACTAAGCTTACACAATTACCAATGTGCAGGCATGCCTGATGATAGAAGCATGTTTCTTAAGCCTAGAAACAAACAATCACACTGTAGTTAATGATTTAAATGCTATTTAGATGGGAAAGAGAAGCTAAATATTCCAAAGAATTTTCATTTCCTAGCTGGTTCTCACACCTAATGCAGTCATACAAAAACAAAGCAACCTTTACACAAAGAGTATAACTTTCTTTAACATGTCTTCTGGCTTCTTAGCTCATCAGATTGAAGTTCAAACAGAAGGCCAGAATAATTCAGAAAGTGTAGTAAATGTACAATTACAGAATTTCCTTCTGTGGCTGCAATTCCAAGCAGTGGTGAAGTACTGCGTCATTCTATATAGGGATATAATAGGTATATGTAAATACATCTTGTGGAGATATGTGAGCATACTGTGTGCAGAATAGGCTTAAGAAAAAGGCCATTTGCTGGACTGTATTTATACTGAGGGGAAAATTCACAGGGAAAGAACAAACAAGCGACCTCACTAAAAATATGTTTCCAGCACACAGCCTGGGAGAGAGTGTGACAAGCCCCCACGGCGCTGGGAGGCTAAACTGCATTTCATAAAGGGATTTCTGCAAAGATGCAGCAATGCTAACAAAGATTTGTCATTCTGAGCACTCAGAAGCTGTGTCAGCTCCACACAAATGTAAGTACAGCACAAAGCCCACTGGATCTTCTGCTGAAGGGAACGGAGTTACACAAATATATAATTTATTAAAATCTTTATCTAGGTTTTTGGTGTAATGAGGCTACCAGAAGCATTGTTAGCTTCTCCACTTCACTCTTGGATAAAGTAAAACGACTGATCAAGTATATCACATGCTTGGGTTCACCTGCTGTACTTCATGGTTACAAAAGAACAAAAAAAAATTCATGAGAAGATAATGTTGTTGGAGAGTTTGCTCTTCATCTGTGAACAGAAAATTATTCCTCATCATTGTTGAAATAATTAAACTATATGTTATTTAATGTTAGAACTGTATTTTGTGTACACGTTCAAAAATATTTGAACATAATATGAGTCAATAGCAGCATATATTGACATTAACAGTTTTGTGCTGCAAATTAAACAAAGAACATTTTTACATGAAAAAATAGTGGAAGAAATTGTGAACATCAAGATAAATTATGTGAAGAAATCTTTCTTTCCTACTCACTGTGTTGGCTTAGAACGGGGAAGGCTGAAGAAGGTGTCTTTGAAAGCCAAACTCCAGACCACAATTTAAATTCCACAGACTTTTAATCTACAGAATTTTCACCAAAAGAAAGCAAGCTGGCAATAGGGCAGCCCTTCAAAAGCATGGGTATTTGCAAAGAAGTGAAAAGTGCAGGGTTACTAAGACTGTAGTAGATAACAGTCTTCTGAATGAACAAGACTTTCATACAATGGAAAAAAATTATAATAAATTATTTAAAGCATAGTAAAAAAGGAAAATTGAGGCATGACTAAATATTTTGGGAAATACTTCATTCTACATAAAAATATTACAAAAGTTGAATAATATAATGTACATCACTACTGGCAGTGCTCTTGTTAAGGAAAATATCAAATTTGCCAAGTGTCTTTTATTGAACATAGAATCCTTCAGCTTGACTTTAACTCAATAAAACTCTGAGTTTTCCTACAGAGTGTTTAATACTTCCCTGGTGGACTTCTGAACCCTTTTCAAATGCAAAATATTTCGTGAAGGGACAAGCTTTTCTAATCAAGGTGCTTCTGCTTTCCAGTTTATCTAAAAAGTGCATTATTGAAAACCTTTTCCTTTCACAGGAATTTTGTCTAATGTTTATATAGGTATCACAGAGAGATATGTTTGATACAAATTGTTTCACTTGGAAAGAGCTCTGCCAAAGAAAACAGACAGGCAGCTGTTTGCATTGCATATAAAAATTTTGTTAAATATGACTGCACCTGTGTAAACACAAATTTATTTCCAAGAAGTGCCCCTGCAGCTGCAAAAGCTTTCAGACGTTGCCAGACAAGTTATTTTTATTAAACCATGTAACATACTAAATAGCTCTTTCAATGGTTGTCATGCCATAAGAACATGTAACATAAAAAAAATCTTGTCCATTTTTAGAGATTTATTTTTTTTTTTTTCAAAATCCAACAGAGCAATGGATCCACTCTATAAATTAGCATTGTGCTATGTTAGTATATAGTATGTAGTTAGAAAATTTAAAGCAATGCATAGATGTATATACTTTATGAACGCTATGTGTGTGTGCGCACACATATGGAATTGAATGCTTTGTTAGAGCCTCAGTATCTGCCTGATCCAGAATCTATCAGAGATGATAGAGAGATTTTTACTGCCTGCAGCAGACTGTAAATCAGAGTTAACTTGAAATGCCCATATCTGGCATTGTACTTAATATTCTGTTTCACCTCCAAAAAGCCTAAACACATCATTCATTTAAAGACCAGGAGATGATCAAATACCCTGTGGTGGGCAGAGATGGAATCTGGGGAAGGCACAGGGTCACTACTTTCCAGCATTCAACAACACGCTCCTGCTTCAGCAAGACAGGAGAGAGCTAGCAAACCTCCTGGGTGCATTGGAAACCTCCCTGAATTGTGAGGAACCTGCAACCAAATTAAATGGCCAAAGAAAGCAGCGAGTCCTTGCAGGACATAAACAAGACAGTGCTTTCTAGCCATAAGACAGAATTTCTTCCCCAGCTCTGGTCACCCTCAAAGACACAAAACCACCTTGCCAAAGTGGGTACAAATGAGTCTCCAGGGACCACCTCAGTGACCAGGGGCCACTGCCTGTATTTACAAGTACGCATTCTCCAGCCTTTAGTAGCCTCTGGGGTAGGATTAATAGACAAGGTGTGCCTCAGCTCTGGGTTCCCCTATGCAGATGCATATTATGTAATTTGTCTGGGGTATTTGCACTCAATATGAGGTCTATTCTGGTCCTGTGCCAAACTTGGGACTGCAAATACAAGTATCGTTATTTAAATCTATACTTATACACATTCAGCCTATGTGCAACACATCAAGAGGTCTACCTGTGCTTAATAAGTTCACAGATCTCCCACTGACATTTATTTTAGTTATTTATACTAAATCATTTTCAGGGAGAATAGAAGCTCTTTTATATACTCTAGGCTGTATGAATGGCTTCTCTAGAAAGCCAAAATCAATAGTGTTTAGTGACTCAGTGTTAGGTGCAGCACCAATTCAAGGGTTAGGGAACTTCACTGGATGGGGTAATATGGTGCCAATGAACCCATCTGAGCCCAGCTCTCCTTTCTGTCTCTCCAGGAGGATGCACGGAGGATGCTAGAGGCACTGCTTCAATTATAAGGTGAAGTAAAGGCCAGTGTTTTATTTTATAATGTGATCTAGCCATACATCATTATTTTTAGAGCATATTTCTAGTAATTAATGGGTAAATGCAAACACCCATAGACACACATTATAAATATACTTTTTAAAGACATTTGTCCGTCATATCTCCAGGTGTCTTTCTGCTACCAATTCAAGCACTAGGGAATGGATCTTCAAGTAAATGCCACAATACTCCCCAGCAGCCTCAATCTCAGTACCCATGAAGATCTCAAAGGAAAACTAATTGGTAGGCGGGGTATCATGGAGCTACCAGAGCAGCATTCAGTGAGAAATGTATCAGAGCAGGTTCTTATGCATTTTAACACAAATGCAACCTGAATCAGTGGCATTATTAATTCATCTTTGCAGGAGGAAAAAACCTGAAGTACTGAGTGAAGCAGACTAGATAGAACTGGCATGTACCTGCTTGAAATAAAGCAGCCATATTTCACATGTTGCTCCACTTCTGATCAGAAGCTCTAAAAATTGCAGGGGTGATAGAGTAACCAGTTTGGAGAGGGGAAAAAAAATAAAGCCCACAGATGTAGGGAAGAAAGAAAAAGCAAAGCAAGTATGATGAAAGGTGATCACCAATGTTTGCTTCAATTCCAAAGGGACGCTTTTTTCTGTTCTTCACAAGAAAGTTGCCTTTGGCTCTCACAAGCCTTTGGAGAATGATTTCTTTGAACATGTCTGCAGCGACAGGCACTTGGATCTGCCACGCTAGATCAGACAACCGCTGGCATGAAACTTGCACCAGATACAGGAGGAAAATGTATATGGGACCTACAAGAGGCAAAGTTAGAAATAATTTGACTTTCAGAAAATCTCAGGCAAGTCAAAAAGTAGGGATTCCTGTAATTTTGAAGATTGAACTTTTGAAGACTAACTTTCAGATAGCTGTAAGAATGACGTACTGAAACACTGATTCTGGAGAATCTTGCTACTGAAGTGAGTTGCACATATGCAGGAAAAAGCAGGTAAAATTTATTGTTCACCACTGAGGAACTTTTTATTAATTTCAAAATTTCAACAGTTGGTCAAAGAAATGAAATTATGAAGCAAGTAATAAAAAAATTAAAACAAATAGATGTTGAAATAGAGTTATGAATTCAGCCACTATTGAAAAATGAATATGTAAAAATTATGAATCACACATTCATAAAAAAAAAAAGAAAAAAGAAATAAGAAAAAGAGAAAAAGACAAATGAAAACACAAAATCAGTAGGGGACAGGGGATGGGAGGAAAAAGCCCTGATCCAAAGAAACACTCTCCCACATTCATGTTTCTGCTGGTAGGTGAAAAATATGAACCTCAGACTGTATGTGCAGCCCTCCTACCTTGTAAGAGATGAGTTCATGCAGTAAGTGTCCATTCCAGAGTCAGACTGTAAATAAAGGAGCACAAGATTGAATTGAATCGTGTCCGGATCCTGGGACCACAATGAGCAAAGAGTAACTACTTTCTCTGCCATCAGTGTATGAGTGAAACTTTGGACCATGGTCTGGAAGTGGGTTACTCCATATCTATGCTGATGGCTGTAATGTGACACATTTGAACTTGGCTTTTTAAACAGAATATTCTTTAATAGTGTGTATGAGGCTGACTAGTTGAAAAATCGCACAAAGCCAACAGAAAAATAAGACGACAAGGTCAGTGTGCTCCAATATTCTTGGTAAGTTAGACTAAGAAAGGAGGCTTGCCTCCAGTCATTGGACAAACTTTCTCCTTCAACACAGTGCTGTGTCAGGAGGCAGCAGTAGGGTACAGTGCAGGACACAGAGTTTCCTCAGTGATGGCATCTGCGATGGAAAAAACATGGCCATCAGTTTTTCTGATGAATGGGTAAGAAAACTAATGACAGCCATCAATCCGGGGGTTTTGCTATCCAAAAAATGGATATGGCATTTTTCTGACTGTCTGCTGTGTCCAGAGTGTACAAGAGTCATTTTGGGTTCCTTATTCCTGAGAGAAGGCATGATTGCGCAGCCAGCACTGCGGGAAGCAATCATGAAATGCATTGTCCATGTGGTAATTCATATTTTATTGAAGAAAGCCCTAAAATATGAAGTGTTGGTTGATTATGGGTAACCAAATCAGGCTACATGTCCATAAGCAATTAGCATAAAATATTAAAATAGTTTTATAGTCTAGCAAAAAAAGATAAAAATATAGAGGCACATACTTTTGATTTAGTTACTTCAATTTCCTTTTTTGTACATTAAAAATGTATACAGGAGCTGCCATTTCAGTTGCATAGGATATCAAGCCACTTTATTTTTTGAGAAACACCAACCTAAGTACAGTTGATTTGCCAAGTCACAAAGATTTGCCCTCACTAAGCTGCACATAACTGAGTTATGCTTATGATCCATCCTTAAATAATAAATTTTGAATCCTTATTAGAAAAAGTGTTGCTGTCTAGCAGTTGGAGATAAACTATGCAGCAGAAGTCTCTCGAAAAAGATAGAAATAAGTCGCTTAATAAAGTCTAAATCATTCCTTAGGTTAGCTAATAGAAGCACCCGTGGTTATAAAATTAATCAGTCTCTGCTATTACAGCAAATTGGTGAAGATTGTATTGACACATCTTCATCTGCATGTTTCATCAGAGGTGTCCGTGCCATTTAGCTACAAAACCCTGGAGGCTTTACTCTGCACAGAATCTTATAATACTTCAATTAAGGGACACCAAGCTGCCAGCCAGACAGCAGAGCATTTATTTCTTGATGACTCCTTAAGTTGTGCCACAGGCCTATCATTAAGAGAATATTTTTCACAGCATGTTGCAAAGATCCTCATGCCATTAAAAGGAATTGAAAAAGCATCAATTTGTTGTTTCCACCTAACACAGATATTTTTCATTGCTGGAACAGCCATTAAAAACAATCTGTTTTATTGCGTTCTGAAAAGATCACAGGAAGTACACATTGTGATTTATTTTAAGTATGACATTAGTATTAAAGGTATAGCAAATCTGAAGTATTTGCAATAAATACTTAAAACTACAAAGTATTAAATATGTTTTCTTAAAAATTTTTCTAAAAATCCTTTACTAAGATTTCATATGAGACCTTCAGATATTCTTAAACGACCTTGAGGGGATCTTTGTTTTTTGAGAGAGAGTAAGACAGTTTTGGCTCTATGATATTCAGAACTAATGAACAACCCCACATAATGGATACAAAACTTAAAGGTGAATTTTTGGTCTCATATGCCTCCTATGGCTATGACTTTTCATTGAAGTGGGGTAATACAACCTCTAGACCAGGAAACAAGGAAGCTTTACATGCAATATTATATACATATATACACACGCACACATTTACATATAAATATAAATTACACTTCCTCTAATAATTTAAAACTCATCTGCAAAGGGACTCAAGCATTGCTTGAACTGCTTAACTTCAACAGCAGGAAAGTAACTAAATCCACAAGGGCCCACACTTCCTTAGACACCAAGATTATCACCAATACAGTGTGATATATCTGCCAGTGTGAGAATGCAATTTAAATTTACTGACCAGCTGTGTGCCCAACACCTGGGTAATCTGGAGAGCAGCAAGTCCACAATGATCTCTCATGCAAACCTGAATCTAGGGCTCATTCCCAGACCTGCCTCCTCACTGGACTCAAGATGTTAGGGTCCAGCTGAGTAATACATACTGCACTGAGCACTGGGGCTCACAACTTGAAAAGGACTTGGACATGATGGAGCAAGACCAGGGGAGGGTTGTGAAGATGGCCAGGGGGTGCAGCACCTCTCCCATGAGGACAGGCTGAGAGAGCAAAAGGCTTCAGAGACACCTTATAGCACCTTCCAGCACCTAAAGAGAAACCTACAAGAAAGTGGAGATGGGCTTTTGACAATAGCATGTAGTGATAGGAGGGAATGGCTTTAAACTGATATGGGATAGGTTTGGATTACATATTAGACAGCAATTCTATACTCTGAGAGTGGTGAGGCACTGGAAGAGGTTCCTCAGAGTTGTGGATGGCTCATCTGTGAAAGTGTTCAAGGGCAGGTTGTACGAGGTTTTGAGCAACCTGGTCTAGTGGAAGATGTCCCTGCAAATGGTAGAGGGGGTAGGAATAAGATAACCTTTAAGGTCCTTTCCAGCCCAAGCCATTCTATAATTCCATGAGAATGGAATATATAGAAATATGCTTGGTTTTACCAAACTGGTGGGTGAATGGGGCTCTCCTGGTTTTTCTCATCATCATTCTACCTGCTGTCAATCAAGAATGTAAGGACAATCTCACACATTCCCAAGGTAGTTCCCCATTTGCCACAGTGTGCTCACCTCTGGAGTGGGTCTCCTCTAGTGTCCCTGTTGGAGAGCCTTTGCATTGCACTGCACTGCACTGTAAAGCCAAATAAGCAAAAGAAATGGCTGTCTTCCTAAGCCCATGTGCTAGCTAGCACCTCAGGTAAGATTCTAAAACAACGGGACAACGGGGTCAATGCTCCAGATCAGGCATCTGAAGGATTTTGCATCCCAAATGACTCAGTCAGTGTGCTGTTGTTATGGGCTGACCCAGGCTCAGATACAGGTAACCAGCAAAGATGCTCCATAACTCTGCCTCTCAGCAGGACAGGGGAGAGAAAATATAACAAAAGGCTGATGGATTGAGATAAGGGCACAGAAAGATCACTTACCAGTTAGTGTCATAAGCAAAACAGAGTTGGGGAAGGTAAATGAATTCATTACAAATCAAATCAGAGCAGGATAATGAGAAATAAAACTGTATCTTCCCCCTACACCTCCCTTCTTCCTGGGCTTAACTTCAGCCACAGCTGAGATCATCCAGGACATGAGCATTGGAAAGGCTTTAATACTCAGTGACAGTAGTTTCACAGGCAATTTTGAAGGAAGTGCTTCCCCCAGTTTGCACTTTGAGAGGAGCATCACCCTCTTCCTCATGCTGGAACAGCTATTTAGACAGTCATGGACTTCATCTGTACAAATAGTGGAGATATAAGCTAAACTGGCCCCAAAACAATAGTTGGTTAGTTTTCAGCCAGATTGGTCCTTGACATGATGAGTGTATGGCTCCACAACAGAATGGGCAGACACAGGGCAGGATGGGCTGAGAAGGCAGGAACAATGTCAAGCAGAGCAAGAATCCTTTCACTGAAAATAGAGCCAAATTTATTACTCTCTCAGGGAATTGTACTGCTGGTATATAGTTAAATTAGAGCTGATTAAGTATCATATCCCAAATCTTACAAAAAGTTTGCTTCCTGGACATGTCTAACACACAGAAATGAAAAGTAGAACTGAAAGTGTTTGTCACCCAATTTTGACTCCTCAAATTGCTGTTTCAGTGTAAAATGTTTGCTTAATATGGACCAAACAGCAATCAATTATATTAACTACTTGTTTATCTGGCCTTGATATTGATCCTAGAATCTTAACTCATGAGCAATCCCACTGAATGAAATAAGATTCTTAACATGATTAAAACCTACTTCCTAAAGTAAAAACTTCTGGGATTAAGCTCCTTATTTCTAGGAAGTTGCTTTGGGATGAGCCATTAGCAAGAGACATCTTCATTTTAAATCAGTACTAAACTGTTATGCTAATATATGAGATATTAAATTATTTGGTCTCCTATCCTTATTCATATATGTAAATTTCTGAAAATATATTGTAAGAAGTAGCATTTGCAATTTCATCTCCTCTGCAATTAATTTATTTAAAACTAACATGTATGGCGAGTGACAATTTTGTGGAGAAAAAATACATTATATAATGAAGGCCAGACTCTATAGCTCCAATTCATGTGAACAGCCTTGCTTGTGTGAATAGTCCCATTGGTTTCAATGGACTATTCACACCAGCTCAATGGGATTATTCATATACATTATACGCTATGGTATTTGGGATGAAAGACGCTATATAAATGTAAACTGTTATAAAAATATTAATAATATGCATTTTAACTTACAGCAAAATATGCGTTTATCCTGGTAGCCATTATAGCTGATAAGGTAAATCACATTTGAGCTAAGAAACTCCTACAGTACATCCAAAACACTTATTTAACTGTGCTACTAATAAGTAGGTTTTTTTCTGTGCAAATACAAATACACATTTACATGAATGAAAATACAACATGTATTTATGAAAAAGCTTTTTAGAGCTTTCAGATAAATACTATGTATGTTTTCTTATTATATAAAGGCAATATATTTTCTTTTTTCTTTTTTAGAATAAGCAAAATACAAAGGTCCAAATTCATCTCTGCAGTAGTTCTATTGACTTCAGTCAAGTTTACCAAAACCAGGAAGGCAATTTCACACAAAGGGCATCACAAAAAACCTCTACTGCAAACCATTTAAAGGACCAATTTGCAATGTGATGTGTGCAAGCAGTTTTTCCAAACCAGCATGCAAACCCTTCAGCAACTTCAGAGGAGCTGAACTGCACGCCATGGCAACTTTCATGTTTCTAATGCCAAAACCTAAAACTCCACAGTTATCATAAATAAACAGAAATTCTTAGATATCATTCATAGATTGCAGTAATGACAATAATTAGAGAAAAATTGACAGACAGGTTACATCTGAAGAACCTTTCCCCAATAAAATGGTGTATTAAAAATCCTCTGTGGGGACACATCCACAGCCACTGTGACTCTGCAGTCTTCAATTCAAAGTCAGCCAACTCTTTAAGAATAAAAAAGGGGAGAGAAAGCATGTGAGTGATGTACAGCCTTGTGCCTCCCAAACCAATAGCTCTGCAATGAATTAATATCATATAGTCTAGGAAATCAGTCACTGTCATGGAAACAGTCTGCTAATTTATTAGTTTGTTATTAATATATTTTATTATTTATTTATTGCCAATTCTTCATGATGCCCAGTAATGCAGTGAGTATAATGCAAATCCCAGCAGTACCCCTTCGGTCTGAGTGGCAGACCTTTTTAGGTAGCTGTTGCATATGGGTAAAGCCTTATAAAATAAGGGCCTTGTTACCTTTGTAAAATCATGGCTCAGGCCTGCTACTTAGGCTAAGTAGAAGGGAGCTATGGGAGAGTGTCTCAGCTGTAATAGGGGCAGAGAGATGTGAGAGATGTGCTGTGACAGCCGCATATCCACCTCGTGGTGTGTGGTGGTTGGTTGACTTGGGCTTGCTGTGACTTAAAACAATGTAAACTAATAACTGGCTAACTTGATAGCTGCTCAAAAAGGCCTGTTTCTTTGCAATAAAGGGGCTCCTCCTTTGCACCTGCCACGGGACTCTATGTTACTTTGCTTCGTACATGTAACCAGCATGGCAACCTAGCACAATAAAACTCTATGCTTGTTCTAGATGAGGTAGCTTCTCAGCTCTCTTCCCACTTCTTATTCATTCTGCGTAGGAGAGAAAACTGGTCAGAGATAAGGGCGGGGGCATGGCTGGGCCTTCAAGCTTGTCCTTCAAAATGCTGAGCACTGTTGCTTCCATTGGTGACACCACTTGGGCTCAGCACTCCTACCAGTGTATTTCATCAGTGGATTTTCTCGGTCTCTCTGTGTTGTGTTCTGACCCATGTGGATTTAAAAAGACGTAAAAGAAAAGGAGCTGGGCCTGTTCAGCCTTGGGAGGAGACAACTGAAAGGGGATCTCATCAATATATATATGTTAATAAGTATTTCAAGGGAAGGTGTGAAGAGGATAGAGCCAGGCTCCTCTCAGGGGTGCCAAGCAATTGGACAAGAGGCAATGGGCAGAAAATGTTGGAAGTTCCACCTGAATATGAAGAAGAACTTCTTTACTCTATGGGTGACTGAGCACTGGAACAGATGATCCAGACAGGCTGTGGAGCCTCCCTGACTGGAGATATTCAAGAAACTTCTAGATTCAATCCATTCGATGTGCTCTGCGATGACTTTGCTTAAGCAGGGAGGTTGGACCAACCAATCACATTCTGTGATTCTGTGATTACCATACACCAGTATGGCATAGAGTAGAAGGGGCTGAGGTTTGATTTGCTGAGGCCTTGAGTGGCTCCAATATTTTAAGTCCACATTATAGCTTTGATGGTGAGGAGGTCTGGACGAGGTTCCAGTCTAGGCACACACTATTTGTGCACAGAGGACAAACTGCTGGAGGATTCTGAAGCCACAATGTAGGTGGACCACACAAATTTTGTCACTAAGTGTCTTCAAATGCTTCCAGTAAAAAGGGAAACTTCAAGTGTAATAGTGTGTCTGAAGGCATGTTGTATTGCTCCATGTACAGGCATAAGGCAAATTTACACCCAAAAGGAGCCCTCCAATTCACTATATTGACACTCTCGATTGAGACTTTAACCTTCTTTCTTTTTTCCCTATTCCTGGTGCTGCTGCTGGTATGCCTGTGGCACCAGACAATTTTCACATGTTCTGCTCTACTTTCTTAAATCCTTCATCCCATGTGTCAGACTACAGAAGACAGAGAGAAGAAATGCACATGGGTGAGAAGAAAAAAACAGAAGCTTCTCCCTGTCAAGTAATCTCCCTGCCAAAGCTCATTCAAACTATGCTGGACTTTACAAAGTGAATAATAAATGCTGATTTGAATGAGAACTACAGTGAAATGACTTCATAGAAACAGCTACACTTGAACTAGAAGCATGCTGATCCACATTCCTCTGTTTGTCTCTTCTTGGCTTGCCTGGTCTTTGTTTTGCTCTTCCTCAGGTGAAACCTTTAATCTCATATCTACATATTCTTTTTTCAGTTTTCCATCCTATTTTTTCATTTAAAAAAAATAAAAAACCAAAACAACAACCAAACAAACAAGCTCACCCTAAAAAGCACCAAAAAAACCAAACAAACAAAAAAAAACCAACAACCAAAAATCCCAACCCCCCAAAGTAGTACAATATTCTGTAAGTACTTCACAGCAAAATTTACTGGTCCCTGGGACTATTTTTTCTTCCCCTTCCTCCATTTGCAGTGGGGAAAGATAATTGATCAACTGAAAAGAACAAAGTTAATAGGAGGGCTGAAAGTGAATGGAGACAACAAGGAGCTGCACAGCCCAGAGAAGAGAAAGAAGATCTAATACAGTGATCTGAATCTCACACAGTTTCAGTCCTGAGCATAGTAACTGGGAAAAGGCAGCTGGGTGCCTGAGCTCCATCAGGACACAGGAAGATCTGAGAAGTTGAAAAGGAAATGTGTTTTGTCCTGTCAGGCCTAGCTCAAAGTCTGGGCAGGCTTCAGTCTCCCAGAAATATCAGGAAGACCCATTCCAGTGTTTTTAAAAGGGTCCATGAAAGCCTGGTATTTTTATCAGCATCCTAGAAAGACTGGTATGTTCATCACCTTTAGTGATTCTTTTTGCACAGTACTTCTATCTGAAATCAAAGTAATAAGCAGGTGACCAGAAGAAAAATAATTAAATCCACCATTGTTCACTGACTTAAACTGAAGGTCCCATTGGGTCAGTCATTGGTATGAACAAACCAATCTCTCTTTTGAAAAAAAAAAAAAAGAAAAAAGACAAAAAACCTGAACAAAACCACTTTTTAGTCTGCACAGTCTTGTAGCAATGAGTTCCACAACTTAACTATATATTTTGTTTTAATTCCACTGCTTGATCTCCCCTGAGGCCCCCTAAGGTAGTGACCCGAGAGTCACTCTTACTCTTTGCTTTTGATTAATCTCATCTTCCTATTTCATCTGAATATAAACCCAAATGTTTTTCCCATTTTAAAACACTGCTATTCAACTGTCATTGTATTTCTTTCTTGTCTCTTCCATTTCAAAAATCTTGAGTTTTTCCTGTTCAAAATATTTTCTGCATCCTCTTCAATCTGACTTCTACACCACTAAGCCTGGAAAATTGCACTTAAATTTCCCATGAGGCTATTCTGACCACTGAGGCACTGCTAAAAAAAAGGAGCAATGGCATTAATTCCTCTTCCAGATGTGCATTCTCTGGGAAAAGCAAATTTTCACAAAGCTGCACCTTACTCTGCACAGTCAGCCTAGAATTCTCCTTATTTTCTTTTTTTCTTTTTCCTTTGGTGAAACCTACAGCAAACAATGCTAAAACTGCAGCTTGTTTTAATGTTCGATTTCACTTCCTTACATCCATCTGCTATATATTTTTTCATCTTATGAAACTTACTGAAACATGTTTTTTTTGTCCTGTGCTTGTGCCTCTCCTTGTACACAAAACTCTGCTGTGCAGCCGAGACTCCCAGATGCTACCAAGCCGCAAGCAGTACAAATAACTTCACATCCTGCCATCAGTTTTTTGAATGTGGAACATGTACAAACTTCCTTTTCATATGCAATGTGAATCAAATTTTGTCACAGGTAGAACAGCACATTTTAAAAAATCCAAGTACCTACTGGGAGGTTGTTAAGTACAAACACCAATATTTTTAACCAAGGGTTGGTGCTGCACCTGGGCTGGGGCAAGCCACAATATCCACAGTCTGGGGATGCTGAGAGCAGCCCTGCTGGGGAGGACTTGGGGTGCTGGTGGATGAGGGGCTGGACATGACCCAGCCATGGCACTCACAGCCCAGAAGGGCAACTGTGTCCTGGGCTGCATCCAAAGCTGCATGGGCAGCAGGGCCAGGAAGGGGATTCTGCCCTTCTGCTCTGCTCTGGTGAGATCCAGCCTGGAGTCCCCAGCACAGGAAGGACATTGACCTGTTGGAGAAAATCCAGAGAGAGCCACCAAGATGATCAGAGGGATGGAGCATCTCTCCTATGAGGAAAGGCTGAGAGAACTGGGATTGTTCAACCAGGAGAAGAGAGGACTTCAGTGTGACCTCGTTGCAGCCAAGAAAGATGCAGAAGGACATTTTACAAGAGTGTGACAGGACAAGGGGGGAATGGGCTTCAAGTGAAAGAGGAACACAGTAGGGAGGGTTAAGAATAGATATTAGGAAAAATTTCCTTACTGTGAGAGTGATGAGGCACTGCAACAGGTTGCCTGGAGGAGCTGAAGATGCCCCATCCTTGGAAGTGTTTAAGGCCAGGTTGGATGGCCGCTTGATCTAATGCAAGATGTCTCCGCCCATGGCAGAGGGGTTGGAACTGGACTTTAAGGTCCCTTCCAGCTCAAACCATTCTATGACTCTATGATTTTCTCCCGTTCTATCAGCCATTTTTACAATATTTTAGCCCTCTTTTCATGAAAAGAAAAGATGAAACTGAGATACTTTTCCTTGTTGAAAAATAGTTCTGGGAAGTACTAAAGCACTTTTCATTCTTGCTGCAAGTTAAGGTCATTGTGACTGCTTGACTGGGGCTGCCACCAAACTAGAGACTAAATTAGGGCATGGAGAGATGCTCATCATTCAGCTACTTATTTACATGTACACAATGAAATACGTGTATGAATATCAGAAGCTCAAATTCTGCCTAGGCACAGAATGAGAGTCATAAAATTATACAATAAATAAACTGGGGAAAGAAAGATGTAAATACAGGTGTGGGGGGGAATTTTTGACATTGAAAGGAGAAAACACTATCAAGACAGACCCAAATCCTGCAGACATTGGTTCGAATAACTCAGGCCCTCTGTGCAAAAATTTGTTTCAGTATCTCAGGTTCTGTAACCAGAAAAGTGTGAGTTTTCAGCTGATTCTTTCTCTGTAAGAAGCCACCATAACTGAGCCATGAAAATTTTTTAATCTCTGCAAAAATATGCTTCTAAGTAGAATAATACCATAAACAGAGATGAATGTTCATTCATGCTGTACTTTTCGCAACAGACTTGCAAGTCAGATGATTTGTTTCCCAAAGATATCTCATTTTTCTTATATAATTTAGGCAGCTCAAGGCCCATGCATTATCTCAATCTAGAAGAAAAAACCCTCCATATACAGAGTTTTGTCTTATTCTGGCAAAACTCCCCCATGAAAGAACTGATGTGCTCCAAACACCCCACTAATGGTACAGTAAATTACGTTTTCACATTTGGAACATTGTAATAGATTTCTCTACAGAGTGATTTATCATGCAACAATTAGGAACCCTAGGGAATTAGATGACCATTTTAAATTTTATCAGCTTGTTTCAATAAACTGTTAATGTGACCCTAATGTTTGGGAAGCACTTTAATATAATCAGATTTCAGTTGTTCAATCTACTGACATTAATGGCTACCTCATTAATCATAGGATTCTCACTGAGACCTCAGAGGCTGCACTAAGTTCAGTGGACCAGTTCTTACAATAATAAAAACAACAGGGAATTTTCAACAGGGAAAAACTCTCACTCTAACTGATAAACACTGGGTTTTGTTATCCTCCAGGAGTTGACAAGGTCATTTAATAATCCCTGAAAGCACGGAAAAACATCATTTTTGTGTAGTTCATTTTTACTTGTAAAGTGGTCAATTAAAAACTGTAGTCATAAAAAATGCAATCTCATGCTTTAAACAAATAGTGCAGCCTAAGAGGTAAAACATGGGAGGAAGACTATGAAAAGGCCTGTGTACAAATGGTTCAGAATGTCTACCACATGTACCCAGGGACAGTGATGCTTCCACCCTGACAGCACTTGTATCCCACTGTGGTGGCTCTCACCTTGCCAAATACACCACTAATTACTAACAAAGCTTACCAATCTGTAAGATATTACCAGAATATTGCAGTGGCTTCCCTACCATCACCACAAAAATATCTTGCTGTCCTGAGCTGTTTAATGGAAGGCCATACCAAAGGCTTTGTATCAGATAGGGTGTTAGAATTTGTGTCCCAAGGTCTAGGGAAATTTTTATGACTGTTCTTATAAAAGTCCCGACTGTAGGTGTTCATATGGAGTATGTTAGGAAACACAGAGATATTTCAGTGCAAACCCTGAAGAAAGGTGTAGACAAGGGATGTAAGGAGATAATTGAACAATTTCTGAGAAATTAGAACTGCAGAAAAAATTACTAATATCATAAAAATCTGTAAACTTAATTTGGCAGGACTTTTTCCCATTCTGTACAAGCAGGTTCAGCAGGTGATGACCTGTTTGTCAACCTCTGATGGACAAGCAGAACGAGAGAAACTTCCACCACCTCTGAAAGAAAACACATTTCCTAATGAAGTGTCTTCTGGAAATGCAGGAGCTAATAATTGCTTGTAACTCCTAACACACAGTCTGAGAGTATCAAATGGCAGTAAACACTGAAACAGTTAATTTTAGAGGCTGATTTTAATAGGTCCTGGTTTCTTTATTGAAAATGTAATCTATTTTTTTAATATGTACTTGATACATTATTCACCTGACAGTCAGTACAGTTAATGTGTACTTGCCATATTTGCTGAGTTAATCTGTCCAAAACAGGTACGTGGTTGCAAGCCAAAGAGGATATGTACAGTATTGACATATTTGTCTAACAGTTTGTTGTAGCTTCAATAAAATTGCTTTTACCAAGTTAATAGTGTCAGCTCTTTAAGACATCAGCAAGAATTGTGCATTTTTATTCCCACTTTGCTTAGTAATGAAGTTAACAAAGACCACTAAGTTAAGTCAATTTTTCTAATACTCTTGAAATAGAAAAATATAACTTTGATCTTATCAGATAGATGTGTTCAGAGGAGGAAATGTTATCAGCACTTTGAATAAACTGGAAGGCAGCAACACAAAGCCAGACAGCAGAGGTAATTGTTTATACAGCATCCAAGAAAGGCATGTAGCAATTCACAGATATGTTTTTCAAGGTCAGTGAAATAAAGCAAGGAACAGTAAAAATCCCTGGATCACTAAGTCTACCTCCTGGCTATCCAAGCACCACACCATGGTGTGTTTCCTTAATGCTTGTGTTTAAAAGGGTGAGATTTCTTGCTATAAATGCTTTCATTGAAAGTTACTCTAATTCTTCTGCTCTCAAATGCTTAGAAATCTTCTTAGTAATAAAATAAAATTCATCCATGGTCAGTTTTACCATTGTATTACTCTTCCATAAAAGTATTACCATACACCTTTCACTATATCACTAGCTTTATCATTTAGCTTAAATGTTTTTCTACCAGGCATTCCCATTCTCTGGGCATACATCTCACCAAACTTCAAGTTTTATATTCCACTGCCATACAAAATATATCTTATTTACATGAATATCCAAAGCTTTTCCTTGTCTGTTCCACACTCACCTAATTCTTCTGGAACACAGCTGATGAATCTTGCAGAATCATCAGAAGAGAACCCAATATTGGTGTGCAGGGGGCTATGACAAACACATAATGGCGGATTTGTAATCATTATGGAAAAGAGGACTCTGATTAAAGACTGAAAACTGCTGTTTTGAACTAGCCAGATGAACATAGGTGTGATCAGAAAAAAAATCCAATTAAAAAGACAATGTGAGAGAGGTGGGATTAGTGAGGGCAGAAGTAATCCTGTGACAGCCAGCATCAGAAGTCTGAAAGCTTCTTTAGTACAGGACCTTTCTATAATACACAAGTGCAGGGCCAAAATGGAGGGAAGAATTTCATGGAGGCGACCGGGGAGAGGAAAAAGATCTAGCAAAGAAAATAGCACAAGGATAAAATAGATCAGAATGCAGATACAGGAAAATGAAGGCCCTACAAGATTTTGAGTGACTAAATAATTTTAATTTTGACTAAAATCCTTTAAAATTTTTCAAGCCATAATCTGATAGTGACTATGTATGTGGCCTTGGCTGATGGTCCAGTGCAGGAGTTACCTGATATATGGCTTTCGCGTGAAATATGATATTTTTAGTGCATGTTATCAGCAGTGATCCATCACAGCATAATATGTAAGATTACCCACTGGAACCTGGTCATTTTGCTTCAAGTGATTTTATTTATAGTTTGTGCAGAGGCAGATGAAGCAGTGAATCTAGGCTGGCATTGGAAGACTTCAGAAAAAGAAGTACCTTCCTTCTGGATTGTGCTTTGAGATAGAGTGGGTACTGTCAGTTGAACATCTCATGTTGAATAGCTATTGAAAGCTTTAAAGGGACATTTAACTCCAGGACACAGATCTGTCTGCTTGCTCTGTGTTTTGAGAAGGAGGGAGTATAGTAAGTGTTGGTGTTTCAAGGGAGGAGGGTATTGCTTGTATTTAATTTATTTTGCTCTTTCTCACTGCTGTTTGGGAAGGAATGGCTTTGAACTCTTAATTGTATATTTTGTTTTTATCAGAGCACAGACCCATTCTGTCCTTTCTCACTCCCCCTCCTTTTCTCCTGCAGTCCTCACTTTACTGCTTTCTTCCTTCTCTCTTGCCTTTCATCTCCCTCCCTGACAATAAACAGTCTGGAGCTGAATCCAGAGAGCAGAAATAGCTCTGATTCCCTCTCCATCCAATACAGATTGCAATAAAACTTTAAAATGACATCCAGATCTTTGCTGTGTGGAATAGGGTCTGTCCATAGCACAAAAGAAAGCACACACCACAATTAGTCAAGGAGGGGGATTTTCCTCAAGCAATCTTCCTCACTAAAGAAAGTGCTTGCTCCCACATTAGCAGGAATGTTTTTGTATGAGGAAATGAGCACTAGGAATGGAAGCAACAGTAGCTTAGGAAGAGGTGGAGCTTGTGCAGAAAGGATGATGAAGATGCTAAGGATTAAGAGCCTGGATGCCTCTTGATGCACCAGGTATTTATGTCAGTAATTCTCATTAGATTTAATGTGAATAACAGTCACAAATCCCCCAAGGGCTGAGAGAAGAACAGATTCCTTAATGTTTCCATGAGGAATACTTTGAAACCTTCATAAAACATTCATATTTGATGGAAAGGAAAACCTACTTTAATAAAACATGTTTACCACTATGATATAATCAGCAGTTGGTATTTTATTTACTTGAGTATAATGTATAACATACTTGCATTTTTATTATATATTGTTAGGCCAAGATTGCTTTACTTCACATTATTGGTTTGTTTAGCTAACATTAACAGTTCATTTTACTATAACCTCAAAACAGAGATTTTTAAGAAAGCGAGGATGAACCCAAGTTTACAGAACAGTTTCTTCTTCTTTCTCTAAGATCCTGTTTCCGAATGTGGTTCAAAGGCAGACACAGAACTGATGAGTTCGAAGCAATTGCTGTTTAAAGTTTATTTTACTGCCTTAAAGAAAGTCATAGTTAGTTTGGGGTCTTTTGTTCTGGGCACAGAATAAATGCAGATTTTCAGGGGGCTAGTTTGTTGACTACGAAGGTGTGTCACAAGACACCAGATGTGCCCCAAGGTACTTCACTTGGCTGCTTCCAAAGGCAAAAAATCCCCCAGGCTCTGTGCCTTGTAGGATGGTCCTGGGGGCAACTCTTAACACACCACAGCAAGTAAAATAGCATTAGATGCCTAAGTTCAGGTATCTTAATCTCAGCTTTAAAACACTGGATGCTTCCAGAATACATCCACGGACATTTTGCTTGTGACTGCACACCCTCAATGTTCTTTGGCTACAGAGCAGCACGAGACACTCAGAAAACAAAGCACACAGTTTCTTAAAGTACCCCAGTTTGCACATACACTGGTACTGAAAGAGACAACAAATAATTCTGAGGAGAGCAAGAAAAGCCAATTCTGCTCCATAAAAACCTTTCTCCGTCCCAATGTAATCACCTTTCCACAGTACTCCAAGTCAAACTCATGAGTACCTTTTTTTGATGAAATTTACTTATCATGATTATTTTTACCTCATGTGTGTGCATTTTAGAAATTGAGGATAAAATGTGTTCAAGTTCCTGTGCAGCTGGGTAAATACAGGTGTGTGATCCCAGTGTTTTATATATCTTCTAATGGTCGCTGGCACTGCAACCATTGTGAAAATAAGAGTAATACACATTTAAAGTGCACATATCATGAGTAAAATCTGCAACACTTCTTGAGGAAATGTTAAAATGTTCAACATCCATGTTCTCAACAAGTAAATAACACATTATAGGGCTACATTATGACCAGATTATATCTATTAGTTACTGCTGTGCACCATGTAAATCTCCAGATTCCCCTGGGAAATGAGAAAAATCATTTCAGACTTCAATAACTAACAATCAGTTATTGCTCTGGGCAATAATAAAGCTGAATGCAATTACCTAAAGTGAAGTTAGCAGTGTAACAAATGAAATACAGATTTCTTTCTCTCCTAAAATAAATGTAGCATCTCCTCATCACACACTACTGCATGGTATAATAGGGTCTTCTAAACAGTATTTTGTCTGCACAGCCTACTTGAGATTTGAAATATATGTGATTAAAACTTATATAAAAAGTTACTTTTTTATGACATCACGAGCATGATTAGTGCTAGAAAAAGACTAACGGCTATGAATCTGAAAAAGTAAAGCAGTCATTCAAGAAAAACAGATTTCAAAAAAAGATTATCTGCTCCCAGTAGTACTCCCCTTTCCACAGTAAAGACAATTTACCCCAAAAGGGAAATAGAAAATTTCTGTTCATCAAATGCCTTTGATCAGATTTTTCTCAAAACACATTAGAGCTGTAAATGCAGCACTTCAGTTTTCATACTTGTCCTACCTCCTGTCACGTTAATGTATTATTTATTCTATTAACATGAAAATGTTCAGTCTGTTAAGAAGGAAAAAATGCTTTTATTTTAAGCTGATTTTTAAAAGAAGTGTTTAAGAACTGAGATCCCTAGAAGCTAGAACTTTTCTTAGCACTAGATTGTATAATATAAAGCATACACATAAATGTTTGCAGGATAAGAATTTTTGCATATAACTCAGGAATTAATAATATATCAATAAGAATGAAGATGTAGATACTGGATGAAAGAATAATATGCACAAAAATATTCATAACTAAGAATAATAGTGTTTTCAGTTATATTACCTTTCACCTTATTATGTAGAGTAAGTATTAATTCTCCATGCTGAATTATTACTAATTAATTATTTGCATGTACTTTCTCTTTGTCACTGCAGAATTCAATTATCCTGGAAAAGATTTTGCAGTAGAAAGCTAGTCCTAATTCCTGATCTTTCAAGAAACCAGATTTTTATTTATTTATTTTTTAGATTGGGCTTGAATAATTTTCCGGTTATTATGAGCTACTTGAGACTTTTTTTTACACCTAATGTTTAAGAAATAGCTTCTTCTTATGTAATGGGGTGTTTTCTTCATATTTTGTCTTTCATTGGTGTTCAAATCTTTTAACAGCTCCTTGGAAGCTAATGACCCCCATTGAAACTGTGTCCACTTTTTAGCTGGTGGACAGCAGCTCATTGTGTTACATGAAGCTCATTTTCATATATTTTTACACAAAGAATATCTTTCTTGTTGTATATTTATATAATGCATAGTTCAACATATCATTAGTACTATCAATATTAGTAACAACGTATTACAAAATGTGTTGAAGTAATTCCAGCCAGATCTGGCTGCCCTTCACTTTGTACATGTTTTATTTGAATAAAGATAGTGAAAAGATGGCTTACTTCAGCTATACCAATCTTGAATATCCTTTTGAGGTAATTTTAGCTTATATTTAGATAATTCTGACACAAATCTCATTACAAAAAAAATTTAAAACCATGCAGCCATTCACTAAAGCAAGGCAGCATCAAGAGCCTCAATATGCAGCAGAAAGGATAAAACATTACAGTGTGAAGTTGCATCACTTCAGTTCAGTATTGTCTCAGCTAACTGGAACAGTGCTTGGCAATTACTTGTAAGGCTTGAGAAGTTACAACTTCTTAATGCTCTAATCCTACTCTATCACTGCAAAATGCTGAAGAGAACAGGGATGCTTTCCATGAACGCTGTCTACCACTATGCTGTTAAGATTCAGTGTCCGAACTCTTGAGTTTGAGAAGGTTTAGACACAGGGGAGAATGCAACCCACAAAGCTGTATTTCAGTAAAGGGGAATTCAGGACCTAATTACCTTACATCTTTGGACTCGTGGCCAGCCAGGAAACATGGGTGATGTCTGTACTTCAGTGGTTTGAAGTGCTGACAGAAAAAGCATCCACACTATTCTTGAATTCAGGCTGTGTAAAAATCCCATCTGTTTTCCCTCACAGGTGACGCCAGGATCTTTCTAGGAAGGATCCTTCTGTCTTGTGTCAATCATTACCAAAGAGAAAAGGTGTTGGGATGGGCAGCCTTGCCAAGAACAGCGTGCCAGATACACAGTGAGCGAGCTGGTACCTGTGTGGCTGCAGAGCACTTGCCACCACTTCTGCTGTCACCCCTCCCAACTGTGGAAAAGGACCAGCAGCAAACATGGCCAAGAAGACAGTCTTGAAATTCCTCTCACACTTCAGTGACCTACAGTCATAGAGCATGCCATAAGTAGGCAGAGGCTGTCAAGCTAAAAGATCTGCTTTCTAATTGTGAATCTGTTATTAAACTTACTACAGAATTTTGTCAGTCCACTTGTGTTTGTGGGAAGAAATGGTGCCGGGTAACTTTCCTAGTAACAAATCAATAGAGCACACATTAAAGATATTAAGAAATAGACAGTGAACCCAAAAATAGCTATTATTGATGATACACTTCTAATGAGTATTTTCTGGGAATAACAGTGAGTCACAGATGCTTTAAAGTTTTTGCAAAGCTCCAGTTAGGAAAATAAACTCACTTTTTATACGGAAATGCGAACAAAAAGGTTGTTTAAAAGGCCAATAGCAAATAACATTAAGGAAGGAATTAAGAGTGATAAAAATCCATTCCTGGTCTGGAACCATTAAACCATTTTTAAATGAAGCCAAACAAAGAATTACAAGTGATACTTAGAAAGGTGAAAAGCTTTATCCTGAAAACTAATGTTTTGAAACTATTATGGTTGCTGCTTCCAAATGATTCAATACGGTTTGCCAAAGCAAAGCTTTGACAAAGTACACACTTAATTGTTGGATATAAAATCATGTAATAAAGTAACTTCCAGGGTTAATGACATGCTTTAATTCTGACTTTGTCACTGATGGGATAATTTTTGGAATGAATTATGCACTTCTATCATCTTTATTTTGGAAAGCATTTTGATAAATTAGGCAGACCACAGCAGACAGCTGTAAAAATTATGCAAGAGCTGAAGGAAATTCCTCGTGGTAAGAAATCTTAGCAAAACTTCCCAAATCTCAGTTTATTAAAAGTAGGGTTAGTTTGTGGTCTGATTACAGTATATAAGCACCTTCCCAGCGAAAAGATGCTGGAAACTTCTCTCATAGATAAAGAGAGAAGAACCAATGGCTTAAAGAGGGAATCAAACAGATTCAGATGAGATATTAGGAACAGCTTTTTTGGCTATCATTTATTGTTTTTTTGATCTTAATTACAAGTGAGATTAACCATAGGAACAAACCACAGTAGAAAAATGTCTAACTCTCTATCTCTGGATTTCCACAGCTCCTTTGGAGACCGTACACACATTTTGTTCAGACTTGACCTATGCTCAGCATAACAAGAGTGAATCAACAAGTTTTCATAGCACAGCATATACAGATCTGATAAAATGATCTAACATTCACTTTTGATGGTAAACTATGAGTCTGGGGAATGTAGATACCATTGTACTGCTGACAAATTAAACTTTCTCTGAAACATATGTCAGGAGTGAGACAAAACTCTGTAGGAGCCATATCCACTTTGGTCTGTATCACGTAATCATTTAATTGAATCATTTTGTCAACTGTCCCTAAAATTTATTAATTATATAAAAATTTAACACTGTCCAAACAAATATTAAACAAACATTAATGAGAAGAAATATTTCCAAGTAGCCTTCACTGTATCAGCCTAGTAACCTGGGACTATCATGCAATTATATTGACAGGTATGGATCTCAAAAGAGAGTATGGACCTCAAAATATAATACAAATAATTTATGAAATTGTAAATACATTTTTGTTTCCTTGATATTATATATGATAGATAGATAGATAGATAGATAGATAGATAGATAGATAGATAGATAGATAGATAGATAGATAATATTTGGAGGCAGTGCATTTCTTATGTTAATTTTGTCATTGCTAAACGCACATTCAGTCTTGGAGGCAGAGCTTTTACTTGATCTTGTTACATAATACATAACTATTATGCTCATACTTAACAGGTTAGCTTTTTTAAATAAAATTAACCAAACTAGTTTCATAGTAATTTTCAAAATATGCTATTTTCCCAAATATGAAATATGTAATTGTAATTACCTAATTAAATAAGAAAATCTTCTGCAACCGAAAAGACAGTTGTTCAGGTATAACAATTATGTGTTACATGGGTAATTCTACATGTTACGTAGAATAATATTTGCAAGCAGAAATTGTAGCACAAAAAGATTTTATTATAATGCTATCAATCTTCAGTTGGAATCAGGACATCCACATACAGATATGTGGGGACATATATATACATATATATGTAATTACCTTTGAGGTAAGTGAGGATGCCTGACTGTCCAAATTAATTTCATAAGAATGCAAAATATCTGTCATATAGATCTGTTAATATTGTAGAATATAAATAAGGAGTTTTTCCTTTTTTATTCTTCAAGGTTCCCAAACAAATCACAGCTTACTTCTGTTTTGTAACAGCGCGTGTCCAAAGACCTTTGACGCTTCCTATTGACTCAACAGGCTTTGGATCTGGCCCTAAAGTAGTAAAATCTTTGTGGAATGTTTATAGATAACCACTTAGTCCATGCCAGCATAAGGAAAGCAAAAGGAAATAAATTAAATGCATCTTCCAGTGACATAAGTCTCATGAAGAATTAACTAGGATAAGCACTTACTCTAGTTGGTGCACTGTCGATCTGAACAATGCAGACAAAAATAATAATTAAAACATAGCTTCATGCTGAGATGAAACTTTCAAAAGTGTCTACTGTGTTAAGCTTATGATTTTTTCTGGTTTTGTATCTGCAAGCATAATTACGTCCCAGAGGCAACAGGAGCTAGAGCTTGTCAGTCCCCATTTCCCCCTCCGATAGGAGGTTAATTTCTTTACACAGAAATCCAAAAGTTGATGCCAGGGCAATAATAATAATGTAAACAAGTCTTTTATTCTTTTAATCTGGAATGCATAATTTAATGGCATAGTTGTATAAATAATGAAAATATCACATATACTTTAGACAATTAAGGGTAAACTGAAGGTAACATTTAATGTAGTATTGATTGACCGCATCAACAAAACAACGGCAGACATCTGTACGGATGATGGCATTTAGGAAAATGCTACCGAGTCTATCAATACAGATTAAGCAGGGCTGGGATGGAGCAGACTTGATGGCTCAGAGTCCTGGTAATGGAATATGAAGCCTTTCACCTCCAGCACGTTGACTTGAGCCAGCCCAGGTCAGTCTGTCACTGAAAGTCATTACCATCAGCCGGTTCAGTGAAATGGGTTTGTCCTAATGGCAGGCTGCCTGTGTCACAAAATGCACCATCTATCATGACTGACATCATGTTGAGATTTTCAGCTGGGAGGAGAGAGGATGGGCTCCACAACCTTCCTATCCCTGCATGAAGCATGGGTAAGAACAGCTGTCTGGGGCTATGCTGCAGGAAATGCCTGATTTTAGGGATAGTAGTGTCAACCACTAACATAACACACAGCAAGATGACGGCATCTGGAACTGAAATGTATGACCACACATGAACTGAACAGGAAAGAAACACTAAGTACCTTAGAAGCATGATGACAGGAGTAGGCACAGCATCACCAGCAGAAGCTACAGGAGCTCTCTCTTGGATGGATTTGAGAGAAACAGTGACATGTGGGGAAAGCAAAACAAGGCTTTGTGGAAGAAAAAAAAAAAAAAAAAAAGAGTAGTGGAATCAAAATTTTTTTTAGGCAGAGGTGAGAAATGACACATAAAGCTAAGCAAAAACAAGACAGGACAGGAAGAAAGGATTTGAAAATGAAGGCAAAGTGTGTACAGAGCCAGCATAGAGAAACTTTGGAGAGATGCAAAGTAAGGAACTACATGGATAAAGGGATGAGCTAAGGCAATTATTTCTTTCAGTAGCAGTTGTTGTTGGATATGAGAAGAGCAAGACTCTAGCTGTCAAAGCCACCAGAAATGACATTGTTAGGAAGTGACAGGAGCATGAAGAGAGTTTTAGCTTTGTGGTTACATGGGGAATACTGTACCTTTTAGAAGTTCTGAAGTAAAGTATTACCTGAAAGTTTCAACGTTAGCCTGAATAGTAGCCAAATCAAATATCTGTTTTATCGGCAATACTGGCTACAGTTCAGTATAAGAGATGGACAAAACTCTTGGTGATAGCAAAATTAATAGAACAAAATAATTAAGAACATTGTTTCACATTTTTGAGCTTAACTTGGTGCTTAGACATACATTATGAGACATCAGGTTAGACAGTAGACAAGTTGTTGCACTTTGGGGAGATATTTTTTCTGTATGTTAATTTAATCTGTGTTGTCAACTTGGAACAAAGATGTTGAGCATCATTTCCCAACCTTTTACGTAAACTAACTAAACTCTAAAAGCTCGGGAACGGCTTCTTGGAGATTTGCAAAAGATAAATATTTATCTTTTAAATATACCTTATTTTCAATGGGCTTAACTACACTTCTGTTAAAAAAAAGTTTCACAAATCATAAGCTTAAAAATCATTGTGCATGATGAGAATAAAAAAGGGGCAGATTCTTCTTGAATTGTCAGAAGAAGTTGAAGATCTTGTGAAATAATGAAAACAGGAGGAACACCAGGAAAAAACAGTCACTGAAAACAGTGACTGATACATCCTTTAAAAAATTTGTGAGATAAAACTATGTAATTCAAAAATTAACATTTAAAGTTTTGCACTAATCTGATCTAGAGATATGACAGCAAATTGATGGGTGTGGCAAGATCAAAAAAAATCCCCTCTCTGATTGGCATACATTTCAGTTACAGTCACATAACAGTAATGGAACCCCTCTTTTATTACTACCTGTAAGAAACAGATGAAAAATATCCTAAAACACATATACTCCACCCTGGCTGCTTCTAATCCCACAAAACACAGCCAGCCTGTCAGTAGCACTTCATTGTCTAAAAGTCAACTGCCTTTCTGACCATTCCATTCTGACCAGTGTGAACCCCTTCTCGCCGAAAAAAATCGTGGTGGGAAACAAACAATTTTCCGATAAAAGTAGGATTAGGAATGAAGACATGAAAGAGAGAAACTAAAATGGTGAAAACATCTCAATACTTATAAAGCTCTTTTTCATGAACTCATGATTCCTTATGTCTTCTTTATAGATTAAGTATTGAGACTGCTGGGCATACACTGGTTTATTACTTAGAGACTAACTCAGTAGCAGAATTAATATTGTGATTAGTTCAAATTAGGTGAAACTGAACTAGAATCTGAAGTATTTTGCTACTAGGACTCAAATGGACAAAATCTTCAGTTGTGGCTTGGATAATACAAAATAGTGTAGCCAAGAACACTGATCCTGGTACTCCTTCATGGAATTTTTTTTGCTTGTGATTCTACAGTCAAAAATCATGTGTAATGCCTACTTGAATTTAATTGCTGTTTTTTACATAATACTATATTCAAATATCCATGAGCATAATCAAGACTTGGGTTTAAGTGAGTCATATTAAAATAGCCAAGGAGTCAAAATGACGTATTAAAATATTTTACACATATATGTTTCCTGCTCTACCATACAGAACATACCTACAGTACAGACAAAATAAAATTATTGTTGAAAATTCTGAACACAGAAGTTAGAAAAATAAGAAAAGGTGCTCATAGTGATTGTGGCAACTCCAGTCCCAGAGGGGAACAAGACTTCTCGGGAAGAAACGTAAAGTTGTGTCCAGTGACCTGCCACATTCAAAGCAGCTAAATATCCTTACTGTGAGATTTCTTGACAAAAAGGCTAAAAAATGCATTTTGTCTCATCACTCAAAATCAGGACAGGCTATCCTTCTAAGAAAGCTGTATCATTTGGAGTATCTATTAAGCTTGATATAGAAATTACTGGAAAAAAACAGTGGTTTGGTATGCATGCCAGAGTAATCAACTTTTCTGCAGGCTCATTCTCCACTCCGTGTGCATGTCATCTAGAAAGATGTGAAAATTCAGCTGGGTATGGCTTTCACTTCCAAAGCTGCAGAGATAAACAAATGCAAAAATTTCTTTTCCTGTGGATCTTTCCTTATAGAGGAGTGCTACACTTGGTTATCAAGCGCCATTTTTGCAGGAACCAAGGCATGCACTTGCAATATTAATTGGTAAACTATTCTGAGAGTCAGTAGCTTGCTTCTTGCACAGAAGTAAAATAACTATCTGATGCAGAAGACCCAGCACCATCTCAAGGTAGCCACAGAATTATCCATTGGAGTTCGTAATTTTCCATGTGTTTTGTTTTTAGGGCTTTGAATGTAAGTTCCCACTTGGCTTGTGATGAGTGAAGATGATGGGATGGTGGAGCTCGATGATTTTTACGGTCCCTTCGAACTCAAACCATCCTGTGATTCTACAATGTGAATGCGGCGAATTGCTTTTCGCTCTACAAGTCCGGAGCAACATTTCTGGCACAGGCAAGAAACACAGTGGTAGAAAGTGAGCGGAGAAAGTGAGTGGGGTATACTGAACCACTCCGCGGCTGAGCTTTCAGCCTGCCCCAAAGCATCTTGCCTGGAAAACCCTGCAGCACACTCGAGTTCCACAGACGAGAGGGATCCACCTCGCCACCGCCAGCGCCGCGGGTCCGGGGCACAGCGGGCGGGACCGGGAGGCGGGGACGCTCGGGCAGGAGGTGGCGGGAGCCCCGCTAGCACAGGAAGTCGCCCCGGCGAGGGAGGAGGGAGGAGGCGGAGCTGTGCCGCTCGGCCGGAGGTACCGCGCCGCGTCCCGGGGTGGGCAAGCGGCCGTCGGGCCTGCCGGNCGCCCTGCCATTGGCCGGCGGGAAGCGTGCGGCCCCGCGATTGGTCGGAGCGCGCTGTCAATCCGGGCGGCCCCGCCCCGGAGCGCGGCTGGAAGGGCTGGGGTGGGCAAGGGTCCGCGGTGGTGCCGCCATTTTGGGCGTGGGTGGGAGTAGGTGCCATGGTGTGCTGGCCTGCGGTCCGGGTTGGTGTTCCGTTTCACGGAGAGGGACCCCTTAACTGCCAGGACTGCTTTTCCGTGTTCGGAGGAGTATGACCCTCACTAAGCAGCCAGATTGGAGGGAAACAAACCCGTCACCCAGATCTCCTCGGAGGGACCGTATTGGAGGCCTGGCCCGGGCAGGCCAGCGGGGCTGAGCTGGCCGAAGCCTGCGATGCCTCCGTGGGAGGATAGCTCACGGTTTTCCTTCGTGAGCACGACTGCTCACATGCTGCTGGCCCGTGCAGTTTGGTTGGGCGTGTGTGCGAAACTCCGTCTTGTGTGAGGTGTTAGGGTGTCTGGAGCTGGACAATCCCCTGCTCTGTGTGTGCTGCCCCCCCCACGTGCAGGGAGACCGGACCGTGTAGTGCTGCAGGATGTGTTCGGCCGGCTGTGGGTGTGCAGTAAATCTGATCCAAGCCGGAGTGTTGAGCTGGCTGTATTTGCCTTACAGGCGTGATGTGTTCCGGGTACATTGGACTCCTTTGTGTTCTCTGCAGAGGGCTCTGGTCATGCCTGTGCTCAGAAAATCCTGGACAGAAATATGTGAGAATATGTGAGCTGCAAAAACT
This sequence comes from Bombycilla garrulus, assembly GCA_013400315.1. NCBI lineage: Eukaryota > Metazoa > Chordata > Aves > Passeriformes > Bombycillidae > Bombycilla > Bombycilla garrulus. Next base: position 106,496 of record VXBU01006602.1, on the reverse strand, counting down.
TCTAAATGTGAAGTGTTGGCACGGGATTCTCTGCTACACTGTTTATGTGACTCTCAAGCTGCTCCAGCTTCCATCAACCCACGCAGTTCCAAGGACAGATCATAGTAGTATCAGAAACCCCCTCTGAAAGAGCTTATGGTGTAATTGGGCTGTATATACAGCCACACCTTCACACTCAGTAATTCAATTGCATGTCATAGGTTTTGAGTTCCTGTTGGGGCCCAGGCTCTTTGCTAAAGAGCTAATCAGAGTGGAAGGTACCTGCTAGTTAAGATACATTGAGTTCTAATGCAGCCTTTGCTGCTGATGCATGACTTCTATAGCAGAAAACTGTATAAAATCATGTTTAAGAGATATGCAAAATTCTACAAATACGGGGAAAATTGAAGTTTTTTTTTTTATGTACTGCTGTTAGTGTTGCTGGCTGAATCACTTCACTCTTTGGTGCAAAATGGGCTGGGGACAAACCATTAAAAAAAATAAGTACGTATGTATGTATCTATATATAAAATATATTTATCTACATATATATACATAATACATATAATATATATTGTAAGCTAAATATAGCTCGAGGAAACATCCAGTTTTAGTAGATGCTGTATAGAAAGCAAGACAAGGGTTGTTTTCTTTGTATTTTTGCAGCGCAGTGAAGATAATGTCCTTGCATTTTTCTGTGGAATTTGTTTCTCTAGACCATGAATTAGTGTTTGCTAGATAATTTTAAATACTTTTCAAAATTAATTGATACCATCAAGACTAGTCACTGTTAATTGCAATTAGAATTTTAGCATTTCTGTGAGATTTTTATCATAGCTAGGAAGTTGTTGGCTTTTTTCTTCGTGATATTTCCCCATTAATCTAAGTTTGCTTTAAGCAAGGCAAGATGTGAATTATAGGAGAGGATAGGAGTGCGCTAACGTTACAAAATTGGGTTGCCCATTAAAGAACCTAAACTGGTTTAATATCATTGTGGGGAGCCGAGTCACTCTGTTAAGTACTTGTGAAGAATAAGTGAATTATTATGTTTATAAGTGAATTATTATGTTTACATGTTCTGAGATACGTGAAGAGAATGCAGCATAGAGGATTGTAAGATGTAGACAAAGAAGGCAGTGATTTCCATTTGCACTAGAAGTTTCCCCCAGTCCTTCGACTCTCATACAGTGCTACTGTTGTAATGCGCTTACTCCTGGGAAACAGGAGTGTGAAAGTCAATGTTTTCTGACCCAAACTCTTCCTTAAATTTTTCTGCTCTTGTGGATTTTTTCATTTGCTTGCAGGTTTACTTTGCTTGAGGAAAAAATGTGAAGAGATTTACAGAATAAATACTAGCTGATCATCTTTCAAAATAAAAAATGAAGTGCTTTTCAGTGAGTAGCTGTCCTCATTCCAAGTGAAGTCTGCAATGATTAAATATTAAAATGATCCATGGTTTAAATTAATATAAAAATTTTTTCAGGAGATTATTGCAAAGATTAACATTTTTAATGTTTTAGCAGTCACATAGTTTATCAATCACGGGCACAGTGAAACTGCTTTTAGTTAACAAACCTGATCATCCCATAGATCACTGCAGTATTATGTACAACATAAACCTCGTGCCATGGTTGGCAGAGGAGATGAAGAAACAGTGTCTGTCATAGCTCTTTAATAAACAGGTTTATTCTTGAAGTATTTTTTGACACACAAAATAAGCAGGTAACAATTTTTTTTTCCTTTTCAGAAGAAAATAGGATGGATAGATAGTTCCAGAAAAACTATGGTATTTGTTGTCAGAAGGAGCTGTTTCATGTAAGGACAAGCATAGATGGTCACTGGTGTGGTTGTGGAAGAATAACAAGTACTTGTGTGTGTGTGTTTTCAAACAGAACTTGCATTAATGCAGCTTTAGTATCGCAGAATTATCTGCAGCAGCCTATGATTCCTGATACAATTTTATTCTTCAGAATTATGTTTGAAGGTCATGGGAAAATGTCATGGAATCCCAGGTGCTTTTATATCACTAGCTGTGCACAGATACCCCTGTAATCAGTGAGCTGAGTAAATACTTGAGGTATTCCTGGCATGGCCAGTGCTAATTCCTTTGTTTCTCATTTGTTTTGTGTTTTTTTTTAGCCACAGGGCTAAAAATCAGCATTAGTGATTTTTTTAAGTTTGATTTCTGCCTTTCTAAACACACACTGCAGTGATACAGTGGAGCTTTGCACAATACAGTTTATTGTGTCCCGAGGTTTTTTTGCAGTTTTTAAATATAATTCATACATAATCAAAATATTGTTCATTCATTGTTCTGATTGTTCTTGTCACCATCCTTCACTCAATATGTTTTACAATCAAAAAAGAGACGGAATTGGGAAGAAAGGCTTATGAATTAGCCAGTGTAAACCTGGAAGGGTTTGTAAAGAAGGATTGGAGATGGGAAAGGAAGGATGCAGTAAAAATCCAGGGGTTAGACATTGAGCTGGTAAAATGAATAAATAGGAAAAGACTGTTCTGACAGCAGACACAGTGGAGAAGTCATAGCAGAAAGGACAAGTGTGAGAGGGGAAAAGAGCAAATGTTGGCAGTGGGTTAGTGTTGGGAATGGTAGTTGGAAAGTTAAAATCCAGAGGACAAGCTGAAGCACACCATTTTCTACACAAGTTTGTTGTCACTTATTAATGCTGTTATTTCTAGTCTTGGGTAAGACAACGAATTAAAAATGGGGTTGCATTGTCTGTAGTTGGTTGCATCTAGTCTGAAAGCTAAATTAATCCTCATGTATTTCTATTGAAATAGAATAAACAGTGGAAGAAAAAATAACCTTGTATGTCATGAACTGTTTTTTATATTGGGGAAACAGATTGGGTTGAAAAGTAGATTTCGAACTCTCAATTGTTTTCTCCCCGACTGTGCTGTGTGGTGTAAATGAAGAAAAGGTTAAGTTTACCCATGATAATTCCCTCTCACATTTACATTATCAATCAGCCTTTGTAGTTTTTTGTGCTTTTATCTATTGTGTTTCCATTGTAATCTTTACACATGAAGTTCTCAATTCTACAAACTCTTACTCTGAAATTTATTCACAAATGGCTCTGACAGATGTACTCTGGAAGCCTTAAATGCTGTAGTTTAAGATGGTGCCAGCTGGTTGCTTCTCCCCACCCCTCAGACTGTATGGAGGAGCTGGCAATACCTGCACCTCAGTTCACTTCCCTCACATGAACTCACATTTCTTTCAGGGTGCCATGTGCTGGTGTGGAGGCTGGGAATCAGATCCTGGGTCCTGGGCACAGAACATATCCCCTTTTGTTGGCCTTTCTTACAGCCTCCTAAACTGTGGCAGGAGATTAAGCACCTGGGTCAGTAGCATTTTAAAGCCTCTCAGACACCCAGAGCTTGTTGATGAGACTCCTCTGTAGTTCTAAGTTGAATGTGTTTTTTGTGGTTTGTTTGTTGTTTTTTTTTTTGGTTTTTTTTTGTTTGTTTGTTTGTTTGTTTGTTTGTTTAGTTACTTTTATTTTCAAGTTGCCATTGTACCAAATCACTGTGGAGGATGTTTTCAAGCTTGGCTTTACCATATCACCATCTCTGTTTAAACTCTTGTCTACTTTTAAAAGTGATCGTGCCTAAAAACTTTTATTAAAAACAATAGATCTTTCTTTCATGTAATGTGTATGCTATAGAAGTTGTTTAGTAGGTGATGCATTGCTCTCATTGTGTGAAGAGCTGGTTACACTGCTTCCAGTTAAGATTGCATTGCTTACTTTACTGCTAGACCAGTTTTGTATTACTTTCTTTCTTGCCAAAAGGAAATTGTTAACCTGAAGCGGTGGATTACTTGTTTTGTTTTTGTGTCTTGGCTGTCAAACTGAAAGCATACTATTTATATAGCTAACATCTAAATTTGGTTAGGGCCTTGATTTACTGTTACTCAACTAAAATTAATTTTAAAATTAGAACTGTACAGTAACAATAAAATGGATAAAGAGCTGGTGAGCTGCCAGCGCTCAGAGGTAATGGCAGAGAGGCCACTGGCAATGACTGAGAGTTTGTGGGGACTTCTCCCAGTATTTGCATCAGATGTGATGAGCTGCTTGTGTTGGTCAGTTGTCTGTGTGTAAACATGCAAGCAATAGTGGCAAATGATGGACGGTTCAGTGATTGCTGGATTGATGAAGAGAGGATGAAGCTTAAAGCATAGCTGAGACCATGGTATCATGAGTCTGTTAGGATGTAGTTTTTGTGCACGTGTTGAGGAGCAAGGAATGCTGGATGTGTGTGCAGAATGGAAAATTTTTATCCTGTAAAGATATGGCTGAGGAAAGACTTGGAGGTTTGTGAGGAACGTCCTGTGGATGAAGGGGATTCAGGTGCAGGGCAGTGTCAAGAGGGGCTGGTGCTGCTGAGGAGAGGAGAGGTAGGAGCATGGCTTAAATAATAAGAGCAGTGCTGGAATGTTGCATCTAGTTTTATTTCTATGGAAAGCATATCCTGAAAAATATGAAAGCATGATGAAGGGTCCTTGAAAGACAATGACTTAGTTCTGTTAGTAGAACTGCCTTTGGAAGGTAGGTTTGGGATTGGGTTCACACCTGCCATGGTGTTTCTGACCGCTCATCAGCCTTACCTCAGCTCTGTTAGCTCTCCTTCCTGCCTGGTTGCTGCATATGTACTGTTTAGTGTCCTTGGCAAGGCTATGCTGAAATTATCTGAATTTGTAGTTTCTTCTCTTTGCAGAGGACATGAAAAGCATTGTTTCTATTTTGCTACATATATATATGTAGCATGAAAACCTTTCTAGAATATGTTTTTTTCAGTAAATTTGAGTGTTATTTTAATGGAACCACTAAGAATTGCAGCAACTAATAGTTTACTGGTTTGGGGTTTTTTTTAAATCTGAAGTCATAAAGGGGTAAAAACTGGGGTGGATGTTGTTTTCCTTGGAATTTTTTTGGCATGCTATTTAATATGGGAATGAATCTTTCTGTACTGTGGAGTGAAAAGGTTAATAAAGTGTTCTTAGATTGCTGCTTGCTTTTTGTTCTGAAAGACAGGATAATTTGAAAGCCTGAGTTATTTTGGTATCTTTTTGTGTATACAAAGCTAGAGACCAACAGGCTAAAAAGGAAGGGTATTCTGAAAAAAATATTATAGAGACAAAACCTATTGAAAAAAACTTGAAACTGTTTTCATTTTAAGTACACCAGTGGGGTTAAATAATAGTAATAACTTCTGTTAGAGTACCAGATCAAAATAATTTAAAACTGAAGTTCCCAGCATGCTTGCTAATATCTTTTATGGCTTCATTAAAGTACATCTGAAATAATTTACAGGGCAAAGCTTCTGGGTGAATTCTTCCAGTTCTGTATGGGAAGAGGGCCTGTTTATCTTCATGCATGTTTATATAGACCTGTGGAAATTATGATGTAAATGTGGATGCCATACTAAAACATAGCCATATATGCAGAGTAAGGAATTCAAAGCACTTGTATTCTGTCATTTATTGCACACAAGTAATGTGTATTGTATAGGCTTGGTTCAATTCTGTATCTTGACCATAGAAGGACACTATAGAATATGTACTGTACCTTGAGAGGACCTTGAAGGGGAGGGAATAATGTGAGTAGGAAAAGCTCAGTGTGATAATTCTCTGACCAAACATTTTTCTGGTTTTGAGCCTTCACGTTTATGCACTGTCATTGCTGGAAATAGTGAAGAGCCAGAAGGGTGTTTCCCCTGTACTATACTGTTACACATTTTTGTTTACTCACCATTTTAAAATAAATGTATAGATCAGTGTGGAAACCACTGGGACAGCTGCAAGGCTGAGTGCATGGGATAAAGTCTTCTGAAAGGTAAAAGAGGAGGAAACTTAGCTTCATTTTTGGAGTTGACCCAGTTCTCCTTAAACTCTTTAACTTAGTTACAGAGCTGTACAACTGTTGGTACAGTAGTGGCCTGACCCAGTTCTCCTTAAACTCTTTAACTTAGTTACAGAGCTGTACAACTGTTGGTACAGTAGTGGCCAGACTGGGCAGTTGTAGCAGGAAGAGAACAGACCTGCAGTTTCTTGTGATGTTGGTTTGTTCTTAGAAAATCCAGTCTGAACTCGTTCTACTGTATGTTCTAGAAGGTATTTTGTTGTTGTATGTCATCTGCAAGGTTAGATTTCAGACAATAAATCCACCTTCTAGTAAAACTTGATGGCAGAAGCACACATTCTGCTTTGACTCTAGCCAAGGGCATGTGCTTAGAGAGATACATTCAGGAAATCTGAGCAAATGGAGTGAATTGTGATCTGCTGATTTATCTCAGGCTAGGTTCCTGAAGAAATACTCCCAAAGTGCTTTTCAAATGGTCTCTTTTAGCAAACTATTCTGTTTGTAACTGGTTGGTGGTATGGGAATATCTCATCAGAGGTATCTTTTAGGCCAGAAAAGGCCAACCTTTAACACATCAGAATCCAGAATCTTAAAAAAATGTGCCATCTCCTAAAGCAGCCACCCATCAAAATGTGTTCAATTTTGTATTTCACTAATATTTTTATGGTAAATAGAATTACACTCTTACTGAATGACTCAAAACAAAAGGAATACATTTTTGTTATGTGTTTATCTCAATGTCATCCTTTTGGCATTCTTCTGTACAATGAACCCTGAAGCAAAATCTTTTCCTTATGACACAAGCTTCCTTATGACACCTGCGTGATATTCAGGAGCAGGGGGAAGAGATGCAGATGCAGTCTGCTCCCACTCTCTTTTCATTAGTGGGGAAGAGCCATGAAAAGAGCCCAAACAGGCATTTGAACAAATTATTTCATCCAAAATTTTCAGCTGTTCACATGACATTCTATTTCAACTGATACTTTTCGACTGGTTGATGATTTTACATTTTGCTGCCTTTCCTCCCAGCTGCACTTCACAATTTTTTTCTACCTTAAAATGAGGCAAGGAAACAGTTTACCAGATTTTCTGATGGTTATCAGAAAATAAAACTTATTCTTTCATTTGGTGCATATAAAGGTTTTAGCCTGATTTTGATCCATTCATTTAATTCAATCTTTTTTCAAGGTTCAGATTGTAGATAGATATCAATGATCTTATACTCCCCTTTTTGCCCAAATACAACATAAAGCTCCCAAAGAGATGGTATCATGTAAGCTATTACTTTATTCTTTATCTTAAAAATCTTTGCCTTGAATGGGATCTCTAGGTAGTTTTCAGGAGAGCCAAGTCTTGAGCAATTTAGATAAAATCTGCAGAGAGTGTGCTTTGCCTATTGTTTTGAACTACTTTGGAAATTACTGAGCTGATGTTATTTATGCCATGTTAAACTTTTTGGGCAGTTATGGCCTAATCCTTCAAAACCAAGTAGGACTTGGTTTTGAAAATGCTGCTGTTAACATGTGTGGGTATGTGTTCACTGAGCTTGACTGTTAAGCTCATTATTAAGTGTTGTAGGGCTGAACATTGCAATTTATCTGTTAACACTAAGTTAGCTTCTGGTTTTCGTCTCAGTTTTAAAGAAAGAAAGTACAAAAAGAGATGTATTGTGTTAAGGCTGATGCATGCCAGCTTTATGTTCTGATCTTTATGGGGAAGATCTGTATTTGGATGCAGTCCTGTGCCATGTGTTATAGGAAGATCCTGCTTAGTCAGCGATGTGGTCTCTTCCAACCTGACCAATTCTGTGATTACTCTGTCTTTAATCAGCTGCTGAATAAAGGAAGAAAACACAAATACTAAGTGCACCAAATAACAACTCTTTATATGTCATGTTTCTTTTGCCTGGTGACTAGACTAGATGATTTTTTTTAAAGCTGAGTTGCTTTCCTGAATGCCTAATACAGCATATGGAACAAACAAACAAAAGCATAAAACTATTTTTCTTCATTCATAGATCAGCGTGCTTAACACTTACTGAGCTGCAGAAGCTGCAGAGAAAGGAAGAAAAATGTGTTTGTTCTGAATGCTGGATGGAGAGATTACCCTTTATGTCCTTTTGAACACTAACTGTAGTAATGGAACTAATAATTCAGTTTTGTTGAAGTATTACGATTAGGTATGTGGACTAAAGTATTATTTGCTGCTGTCATTTGTAGAGTGCTTTCAACTTTTGCAAGCTTGCTCAGGGTAAGAAGGGAAGCAATCATTAGGCTATAAATATGGTGACCAGTTTTGGCAAATACTATGACTTGAAGTCATGTGATGGGACATGGTGTTATACCACAGTGAAATATGTTACAGAAGGGCACATTTGTCTGCCTCCCAGCTTTGTGCTTGCATGGTGTATTTGTGTTTGTTTTCTCTTCTGGTTTTCAGTTATTAAGATAATTTTATTTGCTGAGTGTTGGGTTTCTGCTTGAATGACAGACATATTCAAGGAAAGTGGATATCAATATTAGAATTAATGGAAAAAAATTAAGCTGAGACTTAGCTTCACATACTTTTAAAAGGTTTGGTTTTTTTATAAGCAGTGTGAGAGCATGAAAAGAAAGGAAAAATTCCTACAGTTTCAAACTGTCTTGTTTTTGATACATTTCTTCCAAAAAAATACTTCAGTTTTTAAATAATTTACTTGGAAATCTTGTGGTTTTAGTAGTCTTAAGGCAAGGGAAAAGAGAAACACCATAGACACAAAAGCATGGTAAGTATGAAATTGCTACCTGTTCCAATTTGTGTGTGCTTGTATAAATAACTTTCAAAGTTACAAGATTTATTTTCAATAATGGTCATTATCTCATTTTGCAGTATTGAAAACTTTCTGAAACACTGTTCTCTGGATGGTTGAGAACTGTAGTTTAAGATGGATATACTAAAGGGAAGTATAATCCCTAAGTACTTCTTCTCACTGGAGGAAGAAATCAGAATTTAATTTCCATCAAAAATGAGCCTAAGCTTAAAAGTCTACAAATGAGAAATTAACAAGTGTGTATAATTAAAGCATTCAGGCTTATAGCAAGGCCATGGCTTGTGGCAGTCCCAGGAAAGAAGTAGCATTTAGGAAAAAAATAAATTTCTGTCAGTTCCCAAAACTAAAGAGGGGAGAATAGAGGGCTTAATTTCTCATTTAAAGGAGAGAAGTCACTCTTCCCTTGCTGTAACACCTAGGAGGGCAAACCAGTCTCTGAGATTTTGGAGTAAGACTTCGGTAAATTGAATTTAAGAACGGCAACTTGATGACTTATTGAAGTGCTTAGGCAGACTTAGCTGATTTTGAAATTTAAGGTCTTTGACCTCTAGCTTTATACCTGTTAGTCACTAATTTATCAAAGGAAATGAGTGCTGAAAGGGTATATTGTGGGGATCATAGTGGGAGTAAAATTGGTGGGGTTTAACTGAACTGCAGAAGTGTCCTCTGCTGACATGTCAGTTACTGAGACAGAGCAAAGAATTGTTTACCATTGTTGCTCTTGACTTGATGAATTTCTAACTCTTGAGGCAGAGAGCTGTGCTTCACTCTATTTTGTGTGGTGGTGGTGGTGATGTCCTCCCTACACCTCATGGCACAGAGGTGTTAGTGCAGCATCTGCAGGTGCTCCCGTGAAAGATGAATCCATCCTTGGTGGATCTGCCTCTGGGCAATGGGGTGGTCTGGGTTTCTCTTCTCCTTCTACCCTTTTTAGCTCAGATTTTTGCCATAGTCCCATGTCATTCCCACTTCCCCCAAAACGGTTTAGGTAGATTCTGTTATTTTGAAGAACCTTATTCTGAAATACTGCATATGGTGTCATTTATTGTGTAGTTTTCCCTTTAGCAGAGATTACTCTTCCCTCTGTGAAGTACTACATTTTGAACTGTTTGGCAAGGCAGAAATGAACTGCGTGTATGCTTTTCTCCTTCACGAACTTCTTTAAGGATATTTTCTTGACACATCAGTGCCATCATAGAGTCATAAAAATAGGGAAAAAAGTTCCTCTTTGAACAACTAGAATTTTAAATTTGTTCAGATGAAGATCTGTCTTCATATTAAATTGACTATGTATTTCACACATGCTGTAGCTCTGCTCATCTCTGAAGTAAGTAGGGGAATCTTGTTCGGAAGCATAACAACCCAATAATGAAAATTAAATGTAAGGCACGTAGAGTCACCACAGTTAGGAATGTTCTTCTGCAAAATTTCCTATTTTTTAATAACAAGAATAACACCAACTGCTAAATAGATCTCTTGTGTAAGTAGTGGTTTTATATGTGTGTTTTGGCCTACTACATTTTCGTCCTGTAGAAGCAGAGACAAACTCTTCCGGGAATGGAAGGAACCTTTTAACATTTTTTAAAAACCTATTTTTGCTTAAGAAAGCAATTTTACATAACTATGAAGTTCTTTTAAAAGTCTTATTCAGGGTGTGGCACCCTTGAAATTTTCACTCTTTTCCTAGCTGTGAGTACATTTAAGAATAGTCTTTTCAACTCTTTAGATGTTTCAAAACATTTTATATTTAGCAAAGTTATGTAGACTCTTCACTAGATGAGAAAATGCAAATATTTGGTTGTAAATAATCAAACCAAAATTTAGGCACTCTCAGGAGGTTCAGGAGCATAACAAGAAAGCAAGATTGTCAAAGGTGATTTGGATTCCTAACCATTACATCTTTTTCTTCACCCATTCAAAGGAGTGGAGATGGCGTCTTGCATAGCTTGTGTGTCTCAGTTCTGTTCCTGAAATTTAGTGGAATTAATCAGGGTTGTTGATGAAATTAGTTTTTCAGAATATATTGCCTTAGGATTTTGAAACACTCATGAGAATATTGTGAAAATGGCTATGAACTATTACCTGTTTATTACTTTTGGTAAATAAATGCAGAGCTAATTTCATGCAGTTTGTAGGTGCTGAATAGCTAAAAGACAACAGAGCAGCTCCTTTCCCTAGAGTGCAGAGGGTACTAATTGGAAGTAACAATGTGTGTTTTGTTCCTAGCTTATATGAAGCTATAAAACAGCCTGATATGTGTCTGAGTTAAAAGCTGTAGTTCTGTGTCATTTGAATCTTGGGATGTGGTACAGTGTTTGTTGTCCTTGTGTAGGAAGTTGAAATTATTTTAATATCTGTTCTGACTGAAGTTATATATCCTGTGTTTTTTATTAATTTTCCTAAATTTAATTAAATTTAATCACCTCTGCTGCTTTCAAGGTTAAATTAAGTAAAGAAGTATTACATTCCTTTTATTAACAGAAAAAAATAAATAGATCCCCATATAAAGCAGAGATAGATCCTGCAAGAAGCACCGTGGGCAGGGAACTCTTTCCTTTGAAATAATAGTCTCGTTCTTTGAGAGAGACTTTCCAGAGGAATGGAAGTCTACTAAAAGGCTTACCAAAAGAACATGAATGTATTTTGTTTATAGAAGGTTTTTTTTTAAGATAGTAATAGTAGTAAAGATTTCTAATTTTTTTTTTTTTGCTACAGTATGGTTAAATAATTAATCTACATTATTTTAGGAATTTTGGCTACAGGCTGCTTCCAATGCTGTGTAGACAGACCTTAGTTACTGTACTTCAGCAGTACAACAAAGAAAAAAGGTGCCAAATAATAACCAGCAGCAATAATTTTCCAAAACACTTATGTGCAGATGGCTTTCCACTTTAAATGTAGTGATGCCAATTCTTTGGGATAACTTGATGTTTGCGGATGATCTGATGTGCTCCTTGAATTTTACCTGAGGTAGATAAAAGGCTGGTTTTCCTTTCTTGTAAATATTTTAATATCCATTAGTTATTAAGCTATCAGCTATGGAGATAACTAGGAGAAGACATCAGTACGTTTTCATAGCATCATGTTAAAAACTACTCAGTTTATGAGATCAGATGATCAACCTGCATTACATCCAGCAAAACAAACAAAAAAGGAGTTGTATTAAAGGTAGATATGTATTTGCAATTAAAGATGGGGAACTTCTGCATATATGCAGATGCAGAACTCTTGGTCCAGTAGCTTTACTTTCTGTAGTGGTTCTTTTCCATCCTGAAGTTTTCTCTCAGCTGACTAACTATATTTCAGCTGTAAAACCAGTCATTTCATTGATTATTTCTTTAATGTGCCCACTGTTGATATTTGGGCACCTACGTGCAAGCATGCTATCAAATATCACTGCTAAGAAAGTTTGTACACATGCAGATATGCATGTCTTTTGAGTTTACTGATTTACATTTCAAGGTTTATCACTGTTATTCATCATTTGTATTGCACCTATAATGTACAAAGTGTAATCTCTGTATATATAGAGCCCATATTTATTTTTATTAGTATTTCTGAAGTCATTCACAGTAAGTTTCTATTTTATTAAAGTAATTGCTTCAATTTTTTTTTTTATTTGGTGCAGAAAATGCTATGTATACATCAAGAACAGTGAATTGGGATTCAAAGTGTAGCCAGACCTGAAGTGTACATTTAGGACTAGTTTTAATATCAGAAAATGCATTGACAGTTAAAGGTGATAATAAGCAATTTATTATGTGTTTTAATTATTATCAGCCACTGCTTAGGAGTAAAAAGAGAAAAACAGTCATGTGTTTTTCTGAGTGTGTAACTTTCAGAAATTAATTACTAGAGGGAAAGCCAAAGGGGGTGAAAAAATAGTGAAGTGTACCACAAAAACAAAGCTGGTTTTTAATCTTGGAGTATCTCTGAAGCAGAATGATACAAAAAAAATCATTCATTGGGGCCTCACTTTGTTTTCTTAAAACCATCTTTTCTAAAAACTTGAAAGTAGAGGACAGTTCACATTGCTTTCATGTTATCCAAAATTAGTTTTCAAGTATTTTAGTAGCCAGTAAAAGGAGCAGTGACAAGCTCCTTTACATGTTTTTTGAAATGGTTATGTAGTTATTAAAACTTCAGGGACTTGAAGGCTGCTTGAGATGCATGCAGCACGGCACGCTGCCTATCCCTTTGGTTTGGCAAAGAAATACAGGAGAAGCCAGATCCTCCATTTGCTGATGTCAGAAGTAGCAAGAGGGTCAGAGACCTGAGTGTAAATTTCTTTTACAGTAAAGATGACCAATTATAGTAGGATGGCCACTCCTATTTTAAATGGGGAGAATTAATTTTGTAACTTACAAAGTTTTCAGGCTTTTTCTTTCTCAAGAAATGGTTAGAAAGTTGCATTGAAAACCACTTCTACAGCAAAGTTCATAAATAATAAATATTACCTCTTATTAATCCATATTTTAGTTTAAGTCTAGCTCATGGCAAGTTGCCTCCTTGGGGAATGTGGGATTCTTTATAAGAGAAGGTGATGAGCTGTAGTCCCCAAGGAATTAAATTGTGAAAACAATCTCAGTTTCGTACATGCTAATATAGATCTGTTATTCCCTTTCCACATCTATCACAACACATTCTAAATTGTGGCTGATATTCTATGCAAATAGCTGTCTTATTAGACACTGGTCTCTGTGTGCCAATGTCTCCGTGGATTTCTCAGGCATTTGCTATGTAACCATCAAAGCAGTGGAAATTAATGATGATTACTGCATCCCTTTGAAGAACAAAGAGAACTCGAGGTTCTAGATGCCAGAGTCAGTGACACTGAGCCATGCAGGCAAACATGAGGATCTCTGTAGCTTATTTTAAGTCAGGGATTAACTTTTGTCTGTGTTTTCTTCTTGTGTTTTATTGGCATTGCTAAAAATGCAAACATCTTTCACAGCTGATGTTTTCTTATAAACCATTACTAGACTATGGAAATTGCAAAAGGCAAGTCAAAACAGTCTCTTAACAGTGGCATAAAAAAGCCAAGAACTAGTTTTGCAATGTAGAAATGTATCTGTTACCTCCTCAATTAGCTAAAAGTTCAAACAGTACTTTTATTTTTCCATTCTAATTAATGTGATGTGAATATTATGAAATACAGCCCAGTCCAGAGAATTTCTGTGAAGCATAATAGAGGGGAAAGGAAACATAGCCTAGTGAATTACAGTTCACTGCTTACACGTTTTTCATAAAAACAGGGAGCATTCTCTGAATTCAACCAAAGTAATGTATGCAAAAATTACAACACTGTAATTGAATTTTCAGTTCAGATTAAAAATTAGTGGCGCTCTTCTCTACCTTGCTATTATTCCTGAATACATTTGTTTTCAGGTTGCTGACTTTGGTGCATCGAAGTTCATTTTGTGCTGTGTGTCCCACAAATGAAATAAAGGAGCCTGGATTTGATACCTGACATTAAATGCCAGTAATTCTATAGAATAGATAAATATAAACTAATAAACGTTATGGCTTTAAAATGCACAAATAACTAGTGGGCATCGATCCTGAAGCCATATTTTAAATCATGTTTGAAGCTATGGATTAAATAATGGGGAATGCTTTAAATTTGGGATGCTGGCAGTAGTGTTCAGCAGTGCCATGGCATGCTTTTTGGGTCGTGATTTGGCATCTCAGTGCCTTCCAGGGCTGCACTTCCCAGAAAGCGTGCCTTGGCAGCAGCCAAGGATGCTTGTGTTGCTGTAGCACAGCTGGTAATGCCTAACAGAAAAGTGCAACTCTTGCAGATACTCCATGGCCATATGTGCACAATCTGCGCATGGTTTGTGGCTACCCAGGGTGATTCAACCAAAGTTTGCCTTTGGCTTGGTGCTCACCAGGGCCAGTTGGGAAAAGGCAGGAGTTGGCTGCTGTGTGTCTTCTGTGCTTGAACAGTAAATCTGACACTCCTTGAAAATGTCAGTCCTCTCATGAGTGTGGGTGTTGATGTTGGGACTCTGGTGTTGTAGAGGCAGTCAGATGGTGGGGCTTGTCATCACCATGGTGAGTAATGTCTTCAGGCCAGCCCAAATGGTTCCATCCTAGTGTTTTGAGCAGCAAACATGACTGTAACATCCAGTTATTTCTTAACCAGGGAAAAAGAGGTGAAATGAGCGTGTTTGTAGGATCTGCCACTTGAGTGGCAGCCCTGTGAGAGATGAATATGAAATCATAAAGTTTTGCATGTTAAAAGACATATCAGGAATTTGCTAGAGTACTGTTCAGATGATGCTTGTTCAGTTACATGAATAATGTGGAAGCACCAATATACCAGGAAGAACATCTTGGATGATTGTGCAGTTCCTTCTGCATTCCTGGTGTCACCTTCTTGTGAGGAGGTGTGCAACATGACTGTGCAACATGAGAATCCTATTCAAGAGTCAGGATAGTTGTTACTTAAATGCAGTGAAGGTGAATTAAACTATCAGTACCATGCCTGAGAGGTGTAAAATGCATACAGCCCCAGCTCTCAGTTTTTGTCCTCCACCTCCTTTTCATTCACAGATATCTAGAGTCCATGGCAGGAGGATAGGAGAATGTGGAATTGCTGTGTTTTAGGTATCTGCTCCTCTCTTTTCTCAAGGTGGCTGGATGGCTGTGTCTGCAGCTGGATTTCCTGAGCAATTTCACCTGTGGATGTGCACAGCCTCATTCTGCCTCTGACTCCTGTGTGTGTGGTGTAAATGTATTTTCAAAAATGGAAGCAACTCACAATACTACATTCATTCCCTAGTTTACTAAAGAAATAAATTCTATAGGAATGTAATTCAGTGGTACCAAATGCTGAATTACAGTGCAATCACTTTAAATCCTTTCTTTTTACTTTATTTTCATTCAAACTAACATGCATTCTGTAATGTTAATAACCCATGCAATGGAGAAAAAGGTATGTTTAGAATGTATCTAATAGTCTTCAGAACAGTGATGATTAACTCCAGTGTCTCATTGTATTCTGAGAAGGCTTAAGTCTTTGTGTATAATCATGTAAATGTTGCTTGTTACCATTTTTCTGATGTTATAAGCAATTGATTTTGTTAGTAATTTGTTGAGGAATAATATTGTGGTTTTCTTTTTTTGTTTGTTTGTTTGTTTGTTTGTTTTTCCTGATACTGACAGTGATTTTTGGATTGAAAGCAATGGGTAGAAAAGATGCCTCTACATCAAGGACTCCTGTTGACCAGTACAGGAAACAAATAGGTAAGAGTTTGAAAGAAAAGTTTGTGTGCTTAAAATAAAAACAAAACTTCTGGTCTTTGTTTTGTTTTGTTTTTGTTTTGTTTGTTTGTTTTTCTTGTCTTTTCAGCAAGGTCAGCTAGCATAACAGAATGTAGCATTCCTCTTCAAAAACTTCATTTTGTATATGCTGTCGAATAATTCATTCAGCTTTATGAAGGCAGTATTTTAAGTGACTTCAGATAAGGTGTATGCTGTGTGTTTGGAAACACTAGTGAAACACTGCAGTGAAGTGGCTTCACAATGTTTCTGAACTGTTGGAACTTTTCTGATTTTCCTGTTTGTCTCTAATTTCGTGTATGGGCATTTCTAACAAGTTACTTTCCTCATTCATAACAATTTTTGATACGCTGGATGTTACAGGCCTTTCCATCGTATAACTGCATTTATTCTCACACTAATGGATATTTTAAGTGTGTTAATTTTTTCCTTAGGACTTTTTCTGTCCTTAGATAGTAGATATGTAGGTAGGGTATACAGAGTATGTACATGCATACATGTACCTTCACATAGATACTTACACAGCAAACTCAAATCCATCTTTCTTTGCTTAAATGCAAGGGTGAGTTATTTCTGAAATCCATATATAAGGATTCTGTCTCTGTATGTTAAATAATATAAAAGAGTCAAAGTATTTTGAAAGTTTATATATGAAATTAAATACCTTAATCTGTACTTAGTTATTTAAGTAAATGACTTTGTTTTATAGTTGCTAAGCACACATATCTGTTTAAATATGCAGAAAACAAGTGTCTGGGAAAAAAGGTTGTTTGCAATGTGTATTCTCAAGGCAAAAGAGCTAGGGTTATGTGAACAGTCTTACTTTTATCATGTCCTAACTTTTTTAGTGCTGCCTGATCATTTTAACATAACTGTTTTAGTGGTCTTTTCAACTTCACATCAAGTTGTAAGTAAGGGATTATTTTGTATTTTATTTGTTTTAGATAGGTATGGAGTGGTATATGTTTCCTAATCTTGGACAGTTTATGTCAGTTTATGAGTTTCCTGGGCTCATTCTATGAGAAACATGGCTGAAAGCTTGTGAGTGCTTTTTTGGATGATAAGCAGATAAAATAGAAAAATGTTTAAAAATATTAACTCTTTGCTTTTGGTTTTTTTAGGTTTTGTGTAGAAAACCTTGCAGGGAAACTGTTGTCCATTAGAAGATGACACCACAAATATTTCACCCAAGTGTGTTTGGTGACAGATAGCAGCCATGCAGCTTGTTTTTGAGACAACTCATTCTATGTAACTGGGTGCTTGGATAGAGGATGATTGTATCAGCTTTTTGGCATTTACTCCGCTTATTCTTTATCATGGTCACTTGTTTTTCAACTGTCACCCTTAAGTTGCTTTTTTTGTTTTTTGTGGACACTTTCAGGTGACCATGGTTGTAGTTTTTTTTCTGAAATCATCTGGAGGGTGAAAGTGTGATCAGCAGGATCCCTGGAGAAACCAGGGCAGGTGTAAAGCTTTATTTAAGTAGGATGCTCAAATAATTACCTCCCACTCTTTCTCAGCTTGTGCTGTTTGTTGCACGAGTACTGCATGGCGCAGTTGGACTTCTCAGAGCTGTAAGATGCCAGGACTGATCAGCTGTGCCTTGAGCAGCGGAGAGGGCACTGGGCTACAGCAAGGCGCTCTATTGGTACTGGGATTCAGCACTCAGAGGTGCTGTTATGTTGCTGACTTGGCAGTTTTGGCCTGGTGTGTTGTCTGAACAATTTGGCACCTTCCCTGTTACACACTGCAGCAGCAGCATCCACTGGGTACTGGAAAAATATGGAGGGGGTTCATAATAAGCTCATTTTCTTAAGCTGCGACACATTGCTCTTAACTTGGTGAAAGCAAGCATTAAAAATCCTTGTAGGGAAGAATCTCATGCTGGCAGGCAAATAAACTACTTAACCTAGGAGGTGTTTGTGTGATTGTGATACTCCTTAGAGAACAGAGAGCACAAATAGACTGTGCTCTGCCTTTTGCTCTGATGATGGTTATTTCAGCTCCCACTCTGGTCATTCACTGATAACACTATAGAGTTTGCCAATGGAAATTGGTTCTCTGAACTTAATGAATGTAAGAGGGGGAGTTTGAAAATTTATGGGTAGGATTTTAAACTTCAGTTTTGCAGGTGTGTTTGAGTTTCATGTGTAACCGTTTTGGGCTATCTTCAGGCCTGGTAGCTGAGCTTGGTGGAGTGAGCCCTCTAGTCTCATTGTGCCTTTAGGTGTATTATAGGACAAATAGACGTATTATAGACAAATGTCATCCAGTGTTGCCCTAATGAATATAAAAGTGGTGTTGGTGAGTTTTTTTGTCATTATTTCTTGAGGGTTTTTTTAAATAGTTTTGTATAACTGGTAGTAATTCATTGATTTGTCACAGAATGGTTAAGGTTGACAGGGACCAGTGGAGGTCATCTCATCCATATGCCCTGTTGAAGCAGGGCCACCTACAGCTGGTTGCCCAGCACAGTGTTCAGATGGCTTTTCAATATTTCCAAGGATAGGAACTCCACAACCTCTCTTTCTGTGTTTGACAGTCCTCAAAGTAGAAGATTTTTTTCTTATGTGTTTCTGTGTGTGTCCTCTTTCCACCCTCCCTTCAAGTATTTATATACACTGATGAAGTCCTCCTTGAGCCTACTCATTTTCTCTTAGCTAAACATTCTCAGATCTCTTTTTTTCCTCATAGGAGAGATGCTCTAGATTCCTCATTATACCTGTTCTTGATTCTTCTTGGCCTGATTTTATTCAAGTGCTTATTAGAAATTATACAGAAAGAGGTTTTTTTTTAAACACAGTAATTCTTTAAGACTTAAATTTGACAGCTTAGGTCATCCCTTTTGCGGGGATGTTCTAGTGTGAAGCTATTCAGCAGATGATCCCTCAGAACACAGAATGCCCTAATGCTCCAGGCTCATTTGTTTTTGAGATGGAGATTCGGTCACCCTTTCTGAGGTAGATTATATCTAGAAACAGTAAACAAGTGAGGCTGCACAGGGCCTGTCTTTAAAGAAATTAATTTATCGAATGCATTTAAAGCTCAAAAGCTGTGCTTGGAGTGATTGCCGGCCTTCTTTTCCAGGCATTTGGTATCTATGGATTTTCAAAAACATTATGATGGATGCTGGCTGAACAGCTATTTCCTGCTGACTAATGGTGTGATGTTATTTTTTAGCTTACAACTTAGTGTTTTCTAGCCTTGCTGAATAGAAGGTAACCAGATTGAAACATTTTTCATACCTTTTTTTTGATGGAAAATGGCAGCCTTCAAGGAACAACATGTCACAAAGTCATACCAACTTCCAAGACAATTTTCAGTAAGATGTTTAGTGGAGTAATTTGAAATAGAAGCAGATTTTTAATTTCATTTTGTTCCAAGCTTTCTGTTTTGTTCTGAGTTTCCATACGGCATGCCACATGTTTGCCCTGTGCCATGGTTCAAGTTCATGTTGATTACTTCAGTGCAGCCGTTTGCCTTTTTCTCTTCTCCATGAGAACAGGATCACTCGTGTCTTGTTTGCCTCTGTGCCACTAGCGGTTGCTGTTTGCTTCAGCAGCATTTTCAGAGGATTCCCCCAGCAGAGATTGATACTGCTCTTCTCTGTCAGCTGGCTTTCAGCCATCCTTCCTGCCACCAGCCAAAATTTGCCTGTAGTGCCACTTAAGCTAGTGCTCCAGTATCTGACAGTGGCACTGCCTTCTCAGTGGGGAGCAGAGGCAGTCTTTTAGTTATCAGACCAAACTGGCAATGGCTTTGTGGAGCCTATCCCCAGGTGGACAGGGGACAACCACAGCAACCTTTTCAGGCTGGCTTCAGCTGTGCCTGGAGGATGGAGGATGGCACCAAGGAATCTCTCCCTGTTCAAATCTCATGAGCAGCCAAGGCTGTAGAAGAGACATGAAGAAAAGTAATTTTAACACTTCTTATTCATCTCTTACTCACATACCCAAATATATACCTGTAGTGCAGCAGCAAATAGGGAAGCTCTTCTGCAAAGCATTTCCTTCTCCCTGCTGCTGTTTGTGCTGCTGTGCTTAATTTGCTGGAATTTGAGGAAAGGTGTGAAGCAGTATGCATCCTTCTGCATTTATGCAGCTTTGCTCCACAAATGCTGTGAAAATAGCAACAGGTTTTTTACCATATTTGCTTTGTTTACTGTTATGTGTGCTTTAAGTTCCCAGAACAATTCCACATGTATATTTTCCATCCTTCTTCATCTGGTGTGTCGCTTGCTCGGCATGGAAGCCGCAGGATTTGTGGGTAGTGTTCATGACTTGTGTGATTGTGGGATCCTAAGCAAGCATACTGAGAGGATTATAGCATAACTAAAACCTGGTCTACAAATCAGGAATAGACATACTTTTGGCTCCCATTACTATTGCGTTGCTGTAGCATAATTTTTCATGAGGAGAAGTTGTTTGCCAATCATTCAACCTTCAATTTGTAGACTCAAAGGTCTGCCTATCGTGCTCTATATCTCCTGATTTTCCAGCTTGATCTTTCAGGGGCTGGAGCTTTTGTAGGCATAGCCCAGGGGTTCTTCGGAGCAAATAAGGCTCCTCACATCCCTTGGGAAGAAGTAAAAGTTATGAATGAAAAGACATTCTATTTTTGTTTGGGAAAAAACACAAAGCTACTCACTTTGGTAGAGTGAGCATGGTGACTTGGTGATGGAAGTGGTGCTTGTTGGGATCACACATGTGGAGCAATAGGGGAGGAAAGGAGACTGGGGAGGTGTCCTGAGTCCTGTTGTGGCAGCAAGGAAGTGGAGAGAGCAGTGCCCACCTGAACCAACAGATAAAACTTTGTGGGTAAAGCTGGGCCTTTTAAAAATTCATTGCTGTGGAGACTGGTGGCTTGTCCAGAAGAAAGGTGCCTCATGCTAGGGCAAAGGTTGTGCTCTCGCTGTAGCCCTGATTTGGAGAAGAGCTTGGGCACTAGTGGCAGCACGAACATCTCTGGGGTTCTCACCTGCAGCTACCAGCTGGAGCATGGACCTCTTGCCTTTTCTCCAGAGAAGCCCTTCTTGTGGCAGATTGCCATTTCCACCTGCCCTGCTGTTGGCTTTACTCTCTACCACCTCAGCTCTTCTATGTTTTCTGTTACTGTTTACCTCCTCTGTGTTTTTATGGAGTTAGTGTGCCTCTATCTTCCTTGTCCTGAGTAGTGCTATTGCATACTCAAAGAAACCCAGCCACTATCAGCCTTCCTTTTCATCTTAGAAAGAGGGAAAAGGTTATGTTTTGATACTTTTATTTGAAATGTGTTGCATACTTCAAGGTGCAATGTGGTTGTTTTGTTTTGGATTAGGAAATGCTTGTTATCAGCGTGATAATTTTAGATATAATTTTTGAAATAACAGCAACAGCAGTAAGAACAAAAAAAATGTTTTGACTGAATTTGTGCTGAAAATTTCAGAATTCCCCATTTGCCACAAAACAGGATTTCCTCTATCTTTTGTCTGTTCAGAAAAGGTATGGAACCAGAAGGCAACATCTGCATCATTGAGATTGCTCTCCTCTGCTATAAGCAAAGGTGTAGCAGGGCAGATGTCAATGGAATAAAAATGCTCCAGTTTATTTTTTAATTAGTCATATTTTTTCCCCTATTATAATGTCTGTCACCTATTTACTGTGGAAAAGGAAAGGAGGGGAAGAGTACAGAAACAAATACTGGCTACTCAGAAAGTCTTCTCCTACTGTTTATTTATAGTGAAAAAAAACCATAACCCAAAATAGGAAGTTCTGGTGTACCCTTTTTTTTTTTTTTTTTATATGGAACATTGCATTTCCATCTTTTGAATTTTTTTAATAAAAATCTATTAATAAGCACGTAATAAAGAGAAGTAGGAAAAAAGCCCTCCTTTTGCTATTATGTGTGACTATTGGCAAGTTTTGGAATCTGACTTTCATACTTCACAGTGATAGGCCACTGACACCATATGTAGTTCCTCTTTATTGGAAGAAGGTTTTATGAGGAATAAATATTGGTGTCAGAAAAATGAACTACATCCTTTGGTCACTTAGTGCTGTTTTGATTTTAATTTTAAGCCAGTGGAATCACTTTCTGGAAACTAAAGCAGGAGCAGCTGAGGAAAACGCTGTGAAGCAAAGTTATAGTCTGGCTATACTAATTTAATCCACATTTTGTGATGATTTGGATGTTTTTAAATATGTTCTGTGAAGACTGATGATGGATTTTGAGCACATGCAGCTTGTGATCACATATTTTGTAAGTCCAAAGCAGCAGAGCTATGTTTTATTGCCTTGGCTGAGAGCATAAAAGGTGATGGTAGATCTGGATATGTACTTATGTTTGTGAGGATATTATTTAGTTTTCATTTGTTGGGCAGACATAGACTCAGTCTGAGCAAGAATGGGAGGGTTGGCTGCAGATCCAGAGGAAGGTGTGAATGTGTTCACCCACCTTGAAGAGAAGCTAAGGAGAAAGTTTATGTATCTAAACCCTTGGCTCCCATCCCTTCTCCACAGCAGAAGTTTCTTTGAGCTTGTTTGATTATACTACTTTTATATATGTTCATACTACACTTGTTTAGTACTCATACAGATGGAGGCTCGTAGTCTACTCTGACTTTAATCACATCAACAATATCACTATTTCACTCAGTAGAGTTGCTACAAGTTTGTTATAGGTGTAAATGAGAGTGAAATTTGACATGTTTCCAGTTGCTGAACTGGCTTTCAGCGTCGTGTTATTTCAAGCACTTGCAGTTACTGTAAGGTATCCGGTGTCTACAGGGCTGTTGCAATGTTACATGTTAGTGTTTACTTAACTCTCAGCTTCATTCAATTCTTTAATGTATTCATTTCTGCAGTAAGAGTCAACTGAGAAAAAACTTTTGTAATCCTTTACAAAATACACAAGTTTTCACTATAGACACATATAAGCATATATATATTACATTCAGAGGCAGAGCAGTTTAACATTTTTAGAAATTCTTTCACCAGGCTTTGAAAATCTTAACTCATGTGTGAAAGCTGGACTTCAAAGTGCTCTCATCCCAGTGTGATTATGTAAATCTAATTTTAGTCACCCATTTCTAAAAAATCTCAGACATAATTTTTGGTGTGTACAGTGTTCATATATACATGTTCTCTATGCGTGGTGCATGTGCTTATATTTTTAGGTACTATTGCATTAATATAAATGCAAGGAGAGTTGGGCAGTGAACTACAAATTGGATTTCTTCACATTTCATCATAACAAAGCAGTGGAGCAGGCATGAGAATGAAAAGCACAGTGCAGATGCATCTCAGGATGTGCTTGATAGATTTTAAGGTGAAAATATGTCATAATTGTAGTTGCATTTCTTTAGCTACAATGCTGTGAGAAGTAGCTCTGGGTTTTTTGTCTGCTGTTAAGTTTTGTCCAACCATTCTCCTACCATGGAAAGTGGTGTCTGCTAAACCTCTGCTGTTCTTCCCCTGTCTGAGCTAGCAGGAATGAAGGCAGCAAGGAGTGTGACAAGCATTGCAGGGCCAGTGGTCTAAGAAGAAAGACATAAGAGCCACTTTGGATCAAGTCAAGAGGTTTAACTGAAGGGGTTTTTGTATTTCATGTTTCAGGATGTGACCATGTGCATTATGGTATTGCACCTATTTATGGCCTTAAAAGAACGTGTTAGATGTCCATGTTCAGGGAAGGCATGACCACAGTAAAGTCATCTGGCTTTTGTAATGAATTGAATGTAATGAGTCACATTGGTGATTGCTATCAGGCAGTCCATCAATTGTGTGTTGTCACAAATTTCTGTAACTGGATTGTATTAAAAATATTTTTCTTTTCAGTGGGAGCTTTTGCTTGTATTATGCCTTATTTTGGAAGAAAGTTAGGAACTGGCTACAGTGTGCTTTTCAAGGTCTTGAACTATTTATGGGATTGTCTGCTCAGCTCTACATACTGTTTGCAGGCTGAAAGTGTTGGATAAGAAAAGAACTTAGGGGGCAGAAGGAGAATGGTCTTAGGAAGCTCAAACTGCTAGAGTGAAAATGAGAAAAAGCATTTGCTTGATTTGATTTACAGTTACAGAAATCTCAAACATCACATGACTAGCTTTTATTTGATAGTAAAGGTTGATTAAAATAAGCAGTATTGAAAGTATTCACACATTCAAAGTTTTTTTGAGATATTTCATTAATGTAGTAGTTTAGTCAGTACAGAAAAGCACCGTGAAGTGAACAAAGAGCTCTACAGTAAGTGGAATGTGGGAAGACAAATAATTTGCCCTGATTGAACACTCTGGTTTCAGTTAATAAATTTACAGATAATATAAGGCAAGTCACTAATCTGTTGCTTAATTTTTGAAATAATTTACTTGAAATCTGGTCCTTGTCCGTTACCTCAGTTACATGGATACCCTCTTCACTATGGGACCAACTGAGGGAATTGCACTCAGCTGAGCTACTGATACTGTTCTAGAAGAAGACATAGAGTAAACAGTGACTCCCTGTTTGATAGGCAAAGTCGAAAAGCCTGGCTTTTCATTCATTTATTTTCTATGAATATCTTGTCATTATCAGCATATTTGCATTGGTGCTGTCAGATTTGTATGGAAGAAAGTTTGCTCAGTTGCAGTATTTGATTTTTCATTAGCTAAGTAACAATAATTTTAGAATGCATGGGGTTTTTTTGTTAGAAATAATTTTCTTGTGGTATTTTAACCTAATACCTGTGGGCCATTCAAAAGCATTGGTGTTTGGATGATCTAGGGTGTAACAGGTAAGAGGATGTGACACAGATTGTCAGTAAATCACTTGCTCGGGTTCAGCCTAGGTGATAGTCATGGGAAGATGGTAACTGCCTAGCAGATGTTGGGTGGCATTTATGATGCGATGTTTGTGCATTCAGTTCCTAGTGGAGAAGTGTTGAAAAACATCATTATTTGTTGGCAGTCAAAACAGAGAGGAGCTGGATAATGAACTAGCATATGGAGTGAAACAGTGTCTCAGTATTAGACATGGTCCCTTCAGCTCAAGGTTACAGCATACTGGTAAGAGCGCGGCCCAGTTTACTGCAGCTGTTTTGAGTAAGTCTCAGCTCACACTGTGCATTAGACCCTTCAGCTTTGGGCCTCTTGAGCTCAGTGCTTGTGCTGACCTGTCTCTTACCAGTGCTAATTAACTTGGCCATGATGCTGTGTGCTGTGGCAATGCATCTCCTGCTTGCACCTTATCAGTTCGTATCACAGGCAGAATGAGTCTGCAGCTGTCAGTTCAGACCTGGGCTGAGGGACCTGCGGTCACTGTGAACTGAAGAGCAGGGAGAAGTTTTAAGTTAAAGTAGAATGTAAATGGGTCTTTTTGCAGGCACAGGGTGGAGATGTGTAAGAATAATCTCTACAGGCTTCTGTTTTAACAGGTGAAGGGGGTGAGAGTTTGGGCTGATAATTCATGTCAGCACTTGTAGGTTAAGCAGGCATTATACTGCTTTCTGATACAGAGGTCAAATAACCCTGATGCTGCTGTTAAACTCTTTTATCCCTAAAACAGAGTGCCTGCTTGCACGCTGCTTCTGGAAAATTGCTCCAGGCAATTTTCAGTTCCTTCTTGAGCCATGTGTAGGAATTACTTGGGAGAGAGTGACAGTGGGCACATGTGTCAGGGACTGTTGTAACAACTGGAGTGAGCATACCCTTTAATTCCAGTTCCTGTTCACGTTGTCTATTTTATTAGTGCACCTGCAACCAGCTATTCAGAGGGTACAGTTCAACATTACAAAGTGACCTTTAACAATACCTACCTCTCTCCTTATTCCTGTGACCATGTCACAGTGTATATATACCATCTTCTGGGATGTCAGAGCTGTTTATATGCCATTTAGATCTAGCTTGAAGTAAAATATGTGCTGAGCAGTTTGTGAGTTGAGTGAACTCCCTGATCTGCTTCATCATCTGGCTGCATGCACAAACTAAGCTAATACACATCGAGGACAGCACACTGCAGGAACTGAAGTGTGTAGCAAAACTCAGGCCAGCAAGTGCTGTAAGGCAGTATTGCTGTTGAACACTTTGCAAAGCCAACCCACATGTCATCTGAGTTTAGAAGAGTCGTTATTCTGTACAACATGCAGACCGAACAGATTAGGAAACAAGAAGAATTCATGCCCTGTGTAAGTTTCCTTCAGCTTCTGAGAATCAGTTTTGATTTCAATCCAGTGGCCTCTGTAGGTCAGATCAGTCCTGCAGGCTGTGTTACTTTATGAATAATAATTACAATAGTTTAAATCCATGTATTTTTAGTGGTATTTTGCACTGTCTTCAGTGGGCAATAATGTTGCCTTTCATACATGTCTTAAGACATAACAAAACCTGAATGCAGTCCTGTTTTTGGCACAGTCTTTTCCATAATGTTCAGGTATAGTACAGTGGTGTTTTGCCTACTGAATAGTGGAAAAAACTGGAGTGAAATGACTAGTGGGGTTGTCTCTGAAGAAATACTTTTAGAGAAAAGATCGGTTCCAGTCATCTCTGTCTTTTCTGGAATAGATGAGCACTGTGCAAAGTAGAACGCACAGAGAGAAACATTGAATAAATTGCAAATCAAATAGAACTGAAGGTACAATCCTTAACATACTTCATAGTGTGAAGTGTCTCAGAAAATCCACCTGTTAAGTACAATACCAGATGGAAAAGATTGGTAGAGTTACAGGAAAGACTCATGTCTGTAATACAGGAGGCTCTGTGTGTCTTGATAGGCAGCTTGGAAAACCACAGACCTCGTAGCATATATACTCCATAAAAGAGCTTCTATCCCAGTGTTTTAATGGAAGAAGGAAATATAACTCATGTTTGTGTAGAGAAAATTATCAAATTCTAATGAATAATCATCGTGAAAAGGACAAAGAGGGAACTGCTTTCATGTATTCCTCAGAGAGGGAGAATAAAACATTTTGACTCATACAAAAGCAGAAAAATGTATCCCATAGAGGGTTGTCTTTCTCATTTTATTTCTGTCACAGATGAAAAAAAAAGAGAAATTAAAAGCACAGTTTAATGTTGAATTTTTTGCTTTATTCAGCTACCTTTCAGGTAGTTTTTAGTCTGAAGAGAAACACTTCCTACAGTCAAGAGACCATGAGTAGGAAGGTTGGATTTTCTTGGGGTGGAAATTTGGGACAGGTATCACACTGCTGAATTTAGCAGTTATTTCAGATGCTTATCCTTGTAACTGGGAGCAAAATCCAATCCATAAGTGAGAATGAATAACATTTTGGTGCTGGAAAAGCTAATTATGTTTCTTCACCATTTATTGTTTATGGCCGAAAGTGAGAATGAGAACTGTGCACATTGATGACCAGCTACTTCACAACCAGTGATATCAATTCATTGGCTGGAAATCTTAGTGGAGAGGTTCCCTTGTCCCTGGTGATTATTCATGGTCGTGAAACAAGTGTACTTTATCTTTATATGTATTTAAAGTAATGATAAAAAATATTAAAGCCATTAAATAGGGCACTGGGGACAGTGAGTTTGAAGTACTGAGTACTGTTTTATTCATCTGTGTTTAAGAAAGATGAATTGAAAGTGAAAGAAATGCTGAAAGAATGACTGGGGGAGATGAAGAAGAGCCTTGTTTAGCACAGCTGAACATGAATTAAGACAAATATGGTTCTTTTTGGAACTTCCCAAGTAAACACATGGGAAGGACACAGTCTGTATATATCCAGTTCCTCCATAAAGAAACGTAACAAGAAACAGAATGCAGTTTCTTACCAATAGGAGATTGAGCTTCTTGGGTAATGTCCTATTCATAGGCTAAAGAAAAAAAAACAAAACAAAACAAGCCGACCAAAAAAACCCCCCAAAACCCCAAACTGAAAGCTCTAACTTGTTTTCCAACTGACCATTTTCTGTGGTCAGTTTGAAAGAAAACCGAATGATACGTGTGGCTTCTTTAGCAAAGCACTGGATTTCAGTAGTTCACCAAGTCCTTCCTAGTCATATGTTCCATATGGACAAAGTTTCACTGTGAAGTGGAGCAGCTTTCTGAGATATTTATAGCTAGAGAATGCATTTGGAAGGATTACCATAACTTTCTTACTGAAGTTTTACTTGTGGAAAAATTAATACAGAATATTTTTTACCAAAATCAAGATTTCAGGAAAACTGACAACATAATCTTGAATTTCACAGGTTTTTTCCTTTTTTTTTTTTTTTTTTTTTTTTTTTTGAGAGAGAGAGAGAACATGAAATTCATGCTGAAAGGAGAGAGATAAGGGAAGAGGGGCACTTTTCGTTTTTTAGTGCCTGCGCTCTCAACACAGTGTGGTGAAACTATCACAGTATTTCCACAGCATCATTTTTTTTTCTGTTTGTTTTGGGGACTTTTTAATAAATTGTTGAGTGTACATTTTGTGTTGCTGCACTTTTTGTTCTTTGTATTGCAGAAGTGCAGTACTTGACCGTCTGGTAGTAAGTATAGTGTGCAGTTTATCAGAGGATCCCCAGTTCTACATCTTAGACAGGACTTTCCTATGTTACCCATTGGTCCTGGCTGTTACAGCATGTCCCAGTGGTAGGATGTGACACAGGCATTTTGTCAGCAAAAAATCTCAGTAGGAAACTAAAAGGAGCTCATACCACATACTTCTAGCAATTAGCTCATCTCCAGGGAGTGACAGAAAAGAAAAACGCATAGTGTCTGTAGGTTGACAAGGAACCTGGGAACATATTTTATTTAGTAAGTAAAAAGGAAGATTTTCAAACAGTTTACAGCAGGTGCCAAAAGTGGTGGCATAAGGGCATGGTAATATGTTTTATCTCCACTTCATACATAACTGACTGAGGTGCTTTCTTTAGGTGGAGTTTTCTTTCTCCACCTATTTATTTATTACACAGCATATGAAAATCAGTCATTTGCCAAGTATTATTTTAACTTAGTTTATCACATTTTGAAAGAAATTCAACTTCGCAGAAGTTACTGAAATCTTCCTCACAGAATTGCTCAGATCTTAGAAGCCTACACCAATGTGGGGGACATTGGAAGAACTCTGTTCTCAGTGAATCTTGGAATAGATTGATATATTGGCCAGAGTGGGTTATAGCAGAGTAAACACCTGGACTGGAAGGTGATGAAGGCACATGTATCTCTGGGGACTGTTGGTCCCTAACATAGCATACTGGTGTGTTGACTAGGGCTGCCATTTGAACACTGTTTGAACTCAAATGTTGTAGTAATACTGTTTTAATAATGCAGTGTCTTCTATTCCGCATTTGCAAAAACCCTTTGCTAAATTCTTAGAACTTGGCGTAGTGAGATTCACTGTCTTTTTTTGGCTCTAGGAAGAGCATGTCTGTCACAAGGACCGTGTTGTTACTGAAAGTGACATTGTGTTTCTGTCCTCCTGAGGAATGGAGCTCTTGAAAAATGGACCGTAGGGAAGGTGTGTGGCTTTTGTTGTTGTTGTTCTGTGTTCTTATATCTATCTGTCTGTCTGCAAAATGAGACATGCAGAAAAACATTTCATTCCAAATGTGAGACAAACCTCTAGGTTGCAAGGAACTGAAATATTACTTTGAAAAAGAAATGTATTGGCTGTTATTCACTCTGCATGTTATATATAATGAAAGTGTCCTTTCTGGTGTGTTTAAAGAACAGAATCAGCCAGATTGAGGAATGTCAATAGAGGACCATTCAGAGAGTTTACAAATAAACTCTCATCTGCACAGATCAGTGCCTGTCCTGTCTGCTGGGAGATGGGGGCTTCTCTGTGCTGATGTCTGCATCAGGACTCTCTCACAGGAGATGGAGTTGAACTAAGGCCAAGTCACTGGCCACCTGATGGTGCATGCCTGATGTTCTGTGTCCTGTGTCACATGCTAGACTACATTACATTAGGGGCCTCTAGACAGAAGGACTTCATCAAAGGAAGGCAGGGGATGGCACATAGGACCTTTGTGATCAGAGCAATGTCTACATACAGTTGTTGAGGAACAAAGCATAGCTAAAAGTTAGTTTCTGTTTAATTCTGTTTAATTTTGTATGCTTTTAATTCCAGAAACAGAAATTGCTTTGTCCATGGGTTTATAAATATTTAACACACATTTTTAATGAAAAAGAAATTGAATTCAAGGGTCAGTAGCAGATTCAGTTACTTTTTCAGGTACTTGTTTAATTATTTTTCATTATATTTGTAAATGTAATTTTAAAATCTTTAAAAATAAATTAATATAGGCCATCAGAGAATCATCTCTAATGGATAACATTCATGAGTGTTTTTTACTTGTATTATATCATTAGACTAGGATCTCAAGAGTTTTTAATGAGCACCAAAATCTTGCAAGGAAAAGAGATTTCCCAAGGTCATACAGTAATTTTGTGGAAGATTCAGGAATAGGAGACAGCTCCATGCTTTATCTGATTTAATCAAATAGTTTTCCAGATGGTATTATTTTTTTCCTTAACAGTCTTTCCATCTTCTACAAGAGACATCATACTTAAAAGATCATCCTGTGGAATAAAGATCTGGAAAAAAGGATACTGGGAGCAACCCTTGATTCTTTGAATAGATTGCCCTAATACATGCCTTTCATTATTTAAATAATTTATAATACAGTGATGTTCAAAGTAAGGCTATTACTGAAACCAACTGATTTTATTCATTAAAATATCAACAGAGCAGTGATCCTGATGAAAATGGTGAAATAAAATCAAAAGGTCTCAGATAAAATCATTACCATCATTCTGATGTCAGTTATTGGAAGAAATGCAATATGTAAGTTACTTGACAAATTTGTATTTCTGAAGAGAAGGTTTGAAGTAAAGCCTAGCTGTTCTTCACTGTGTACTTTAGATTGCAGTGTTTGTGAAGGATTCCAGACGTTCACCTGTCAGACAGGAAGTCCAGTCCCGAAGTTAGGAGTAAGATGCCATTATTTTACTATACACACACATGGAGTTCCTTTTCTGTGAGCCTTCATAAAGGGAAAATGATGGAGTTGAGGGTCTGGAAAATTAAAAGTTAGCCAGGCTCCTCTATCCTATTATCTTAACTTATCTGCCCATCTCATCATTGGCAGAAGCCCTGTTTGGCTCTTGAAGGTAAAATTCTGTCTCCTAATATGCCTTCAAGACATTATTACACCTTTAGTTCTCAGGTCCATAAACCATTACTCCGGGTGCTCATAAATATGCATTTCCTTTACACTTTTAAGTAAGCTGCTATTGCTGTCATTCACTTTTAGTTAAGACCTGTCAGGTGGTGTTTCTGTTGAAGGAAAGAAGTTTAAATTATGGGCGAACTGAAGATATGTAGTTCTTAGGTGTGCTAAAATTATGAGTGAGTTGGAGAGATTATTCCTCACAAGTAATTTTAGGATCCCAAGGGATAATGGTGATGTGTACAAGAGATGTTCCCTTCTTGGCTAATTCCATTAAAAGCTTCTCATTTCTGCATTGCTGAAGTGAGACTCCAAAAATCTGCTTTTCTATCTTACATAATAATTGCTTTCGCAGTATCCTGTAACATCCACTTCTGCTACGACTGTCAGTGCATTGACTTCTGGAGTGACAGTGATATGTAGGTCTGACGAAGCATCCTTTGCAGCGTGCTTCATTGAAGTGAGAATGGCAAATGCTGTCAGTATTACTGGAAACCTTTTAGTTAGGCAGAATTAATAAATTACAACTTGTATTTTGGGATAGCCTTGTTATACACAGCTGTTCCAGAATGATACGACTTACTAGTAAGAAATTGCTGCATTTTGATAGACAGCATTCTATTTATTTTCAATTCTGAGAAAACCATTTTTGGCTGGATTAGACGCTGGATCAGAAGTTAAGTCATTCAGGATCACACTTGTGCCATATGCCATTCTTGTGGTGCCTGACTTCTTGCAGGTATCCTCACTTGGATATTTTCTTCCTTTCACTTTCCAAACACTGTTGTGATTATTCATAGGATATTCCCCTGAGCTCTTGCAGATCTTGCAGATCTTCTGCTCCTCTTCTGTATCTCGTACTGAATCCATAAATTTAGTCTGTTCCCCACAAGTTCTAGCTCCAGTCCAGGCTTTGTTTGGTTCAGACCTGGGAAGCTTTTTTTTAGCAAGTTGTGACCAGTGGTGAATTAAGGTAAACTTAGCAGCAAAGTCTCAGGTTAACATTAACAGGGTTTCTGCTCAACAAAGCAGGTGTCACAGAGAAGTGACTCTAGCTTCTCCTGAGCTGTACTGTCTCTGGTGCTCTGTTCCTGGTTCATCATACGACTTTGTTGATCTTTGTCTGCTGCAAGGCTTTGTTTTTTTTTTCATAAAATCAGATACATGCTTTAATACTGTTCAAATAGCATCATCCTACTGTGTGTGAGAACAGAAAACTGAAGCTGATAGAACTGATGTGATGTGATGTTTGTGGTGAAAGTCCTGTACTGTATTTCGTATGACCTTGTCTGCTGAGGTTTTCCATGCTACCTCCAAGGCCTCGCTGTTCCTGTTAGGGAAGAAGAGGGTGTGTGTGACAGATTGTGTCATTCCCTTCCTGGACTAGTTGTCACCATGCCTACTTTAAGCAAAGCCCCACAGCAGAAAGGTTGGTGGGGTATTGTTGGGCATGGCTGTGGCTTGTTGGAGGGCACTTTCGGAGAAGCATTAGACGTGGGAGAAGGGCTGATTCCAGATTCCTGTGGTGCCACGGTCCCACTGTGTCATGCCCCAGGGACTGGCCTCAGTCATCTAATAAGGTTGCACATGTCAGATGGTGTGATGTCAGCTACAGCAGAGAGATATCCTCCTCTCCTGAAACACCGGCGACATTTTATCCAGAAGGTTTAATAGTGTTGCTGCAGTACTTGGTAATGTGGCACTTACTCAAATAACTATTTTGGGTAATGAGTTAGTAGTGTTCTCTGGCAGTGGCATGATACACACCAGAGTAATTAGGAATAAATTTAAAATTACTGATATTGAAGATGTTTTTTCAGGTCGTAGTTGGTTCAGTCCTGCTTAATGCCAGAGATGTGGTCTGGAAGAGTTTCTTGATAGTTCAGATGTGCTAGGGCTGCTGAACAGATTTTCTTCAGTGAGGAAAGAGGGAAGATGGCATCCTTTTGACCAGGATCCTTTTGATGCTGCTGCTAGAATTATATACATGTATGTTGAATTTTTTTCCTAAAAACATTATCCAGTGGGTATCTGACTTCTCCTGTGATTTTAGTTGCTCCCATTCTGTTCAAGATCAAAAGACACTAGTTAATAGAAGACAATGGGAGAAATTTCAGTTGCAAAGATAAGAAGAAGAGAGAAGATATTTTGTGGAACATCTGTTACATGAATATGCTTGATTGTGGGCAACTGAATAGGATGACTTGGTTATCAGTCTCTATATTTTCCTTTGTTGTCTTTAAGTGCTCTCAATAGATAACTATTAGTAGTATTTTCCCGCCTTCCTGCCTAAGCACAGGCCAGCGTTTATTGGAGCTGACCTCTGGTAATTATAAAGCCAACATCACAGTAACAAGCAGACAGATGGAACATATAATATTCATAAATTGTTGAATGCAGCTTCCTCATCCTCCCCAGTAAGCTGGGACATCTTCTTGTAAGGATCCACAGTCCAACAAGGAGATCAGCAACGGCCAATGTGTTTTGTCAAATCAGTTCAATTTTCTTCTCTTATATAGTAGCAAACTTACCATTGATGGGGAAGAGGAAGAGGTGCCATTTACCTTGACTATAGCAATGTATTCTGGAAAAAAAAATAGAGATATATGAATATGAGGCTACTGCAAGATGGGACCAAACTGATGGGAAAGTTTTTCTCAGTGATCTAGTGGATCCACAGTGCCTGGACCCAGTATTTTAATTGTCAAGAGGATGATGAATTTAATCTGCAGATTATACCAGTATGAGAGGGAAATTCAAACTAAATTTGAGAAATCAGTGAAATGGCTTGGAAAAACAGAATATAATGCAGCAGGAAAAGGGCAGGTTTCTTAACTGTGGCATAAATATTAACCTACAAACTGAGTAAGCATGAGAAATGCTTATGCAGTAATCTTGGAGAAAAGGTTTGTAACAATGAGTAGAGTCACAGGCAGACTGATTGAATGTGTAAGAAAAGTATGTACATAAAAGATACCAATAAGATATGTTTCCACTTTTGGGGGAGGGATATATCACATTTCCTCTGTTTGCAGCCAACTGTTAATAAAATCAATGTAAGCCAAATTGCAGCTGAGTGCAGCCTGAATCAGAGACAGACTTGCTGTGTTCTATGTGTCTCTCTTACCACACCTTATGCTGCCTTTTTAACACCTCTTATCATCACAGAAACAGTATGATAATTTCTGTTACCCAAAAATCATCTCATCAAATGTTTAATAAAAATATGGATTTTAATTGCATTGATAGTGACTACTTCACAGAATCATAGAAGGGTTTGTGTTGGAAGGGACCTCATCTTCTTCCAACCCCTGCCATGGGCAGAGACACCTCTCAGCAGACGAGGTTACTCAGTGCTCCATCCAACCTGACCTTAAACATTTTCAGGGATTGTGCATCCACAACGTCTCTGGGCCACCTCTTCCAGTGCTTCACCAACCTCACAGTAGAGAATTTTTTTTCTAATATCTAATCTAAACCTACTCGCTTTCAATTTGGGGCCATTCTCTCTTGACCTGTTACTACATGCTCTTGTAAATAGTCTCTGCAGTAGTAGTTTTGGTTTGGTTTTTTCATTTTCAGAATTTATACTAAAATATGGTTGTTTATATAAAAGTGTAACTGTGAGCAGTTGTTCCATAGCAAAGCAGTACAAATGTACTCAAAACAACATGTACAACCTGTTACTTGTATATGTTATATAGGTGGAGAAGAAAGAAGAAAGAAGTGAAATATCCTCCCAGTGATCTGTTTCAAATTAATTGTGTTAATTTATTTTTAAAAAAGGTATTTAATGTTTTCATAGTTGTCTGTTTGAGTAGGAAACATTAACAGGATTGTTGGAAAGGTAAATTCAGGCCCTGCCATCGTGTGTGGAAGCTCCTTTTACATTGAGTCAGTACTTTTTGATGGCTGTAGACATGCACTTGTTGGACTTAAGCACTTAAAATAGTTTAGCACTGAAAGGCATGAAAAAGGACTGCCTATCAAATAGTAGTAGTAAGAATCAATATTTTTAGTGCTGTTCTTCAGATCTTTCGTTATAGTCTTGCAGTTAATTGAGTATATTCTACAGGTATTGAAATCAAATTACCTGAATAATTAGCTGATTTAGAGTATTGTTTTTATTTGTTGTTCTGTACATTAGTTATAAATGGTTTCCTGAATTTATTTTCTTAAATGCTTGTATAGATTTTTAAAACATTTTCTAAGTGTCAGAAAAGGTGCTAATTTAAATATGTTCTTAATTACTTGTTACGATCAAACTATGTCTAATACAAATTTTAAATGTAAACCATTTTTTAATGAAATGCCGCTTTTCATGGCAACTCATGGAAAATTTGAAGGATTTTCTGCTTCCTGTCAGAATATTATATTTAACAAATATTAACAGCCTTCTGGTTTGGAATCAGGGAAAGATAGCAATAATTAAATGGGTGTATTTTGGTGTACTTAAGAATGCATTATATTTTGGGGTTTTTAAATCTTGCATGCAGCATAAAATGAAGTTATTCATTTTAATGCGTCCTTCTTGTTGGCTTAAAGCTGAAATATAGTTGCTTGAAAATTAATTTACCCCTCATGAATGACTGGTTGGATTATCTTTGTAGCATTAAATGTCAACCCTGAGCTCAGAGCACATTGTGTCTACGGTAAAAAGTTGTCCCTGAGCACTTAATGTTGTGTTAAATGATGATGTGTCCTTTGCAAATGTATTATTAGTGTCAAGCTGTTCTGTCTCTCAAGATTGAAAAATGGTCAGTGATTTGAGCTGCTATTAAACCTGAATAAAATAGAGAGGCTGTGGGGGGTTTTCATGCCTTTTCTGAGTACAGACACACTCTTGTATGGGTATAAGACATAGAAAAATCTTTCTGATAACCTAAGACTCCAAAAACTCCTTTTGGAATCACAGCAATTAAAAATAACAAAGTCTCACTTCTGCTTCTAAGGAAAAGAATGATTATTGAATTTATCTGTGTGACACTAATAACACAAAACACAATAATAAATACTTGACATCTTGTTGATCTTGTTTCCATAGATGTGAACTAAGGCTGCATTGCCAATTCTCAGACATAGGTTATAAAACTGCTACTGCTGTGTAGTTTGCCAATTTATTTTTGCTGAAGTTAGGCCTGAAATTCCTATGGAATTTTATTTTCTGAGGTTCCTCAACATTCTAAATAAATAGTTATTTTCAGAATAAAGCAGGCATGTTGAAGATGTGTTCTGTGAGAGTAGAGTTTCACAGAGTTTCACTGGGCTGAAGTTCTGTTATTCAGTGAATATACAATGGCTGGTTTAAAATCTCTCACAGATCATAGAATTAAATACTTGTTTGTGCTCTTCAGGAGGCAGGTATGTAGGTACTTGTGTGTTTGTCAGTGGTATTACAAAGCACTTTAGAAAACACTTCTTTCCCCATGCCACACACCTAACTTGGCATTTGGAAAGGCACTTAAAGAAAAGTTATACTACTATGTATGAAATGATACAGCTCAGTTTTGGAATCCCAAGACATGTAAGAAAATAAATGCTTGTCTTTCCTCCTACTAAAAACCCAACTACTCTGAAGTTAGGGAATTGATGATTTGAATTGATTTGAACCTTTTAGTTCACTGATTTGCTGTTTACAGACCCTACTGAATTCCTTTGGTGCACTTTCATTCTATTGTAATGGTGACATTAAGGTACTTCAGGCAATGTGATTTTAGGACTAAATTCTCTCTCAGCTGTCAGCCCTTTAGCTGGTTCCACAGAAGAGGTTCCCTAATAGTTGAAAAAGGCAAGTGCCATTCACATGCAGAAGAAACCAAGGAGGACATGGACATACTAGAGTGAGTCCAGTGAAGGGTCAGGATGTCCATCTGAAGCACAGGATGTGCAAGAAGAGGCTGAGAGAGCTGTCTTTTCAGCTTTAAGAAGAGAAAGCTCAGCTGAGATGTTACTGCTGTCTACAAATACTTAATAGGAGATCTATTAATAAATAGGTAATAAACAGGCAGGGTGCAGCCTAACTTTTCTCAAAGGTGCATAATGGTAGGACAAAAAGAAAGTTAGAAGATTAATATTCTCAGTAGGTAGGTGAAAAATATTGTTACCAGAGGATGGCCAAATGTTGGGAAGAGTTTCTCAGGTAGGTTGTGGAATCTCAACCTTTGGAAATACTAAAAACTCCACTGGATAAGCTCAGCTGGACTTGCTCCCAGAGTCACTGGACCTGACTTTCAGGTTGAATACAGTTTAAAAATTGCCTCTGTTCTGAGCAGAGGGATGGATCATATGACCCCCAGGAATGTCTTCTAACCTAGCCTATCCCCTGAGACCATAGCGTAAAGCAGGACCATAGCTGGTACACAAGGGCAGTTCTGAAAAAGCAGTGTGCTAATTATGGTACAGAAGGCAGTGGCTCTGTAGCACAGACATAGCTAACAGCCTTGGGAACACCATGTCATAGCTGAGCAGGGATGGAATTCAGGCTGTGGTTTTCAGTGCAATTCACAGTCCCTTTGTGGCTCTGTGATTTTTTCTCCCTAGTACTAGTAATACCCAAGATAATTCAAAGGTAATTTGGCCATGGCTGTTAATGTCTTGAACTGAGATAAAGTCATGTAGGAACTGGTTCTTCTTCTCCGTTGGTCCCTTAGAGCTATTTCCTTGGTTCATATTTATTCTGCTTAACCTTAGAGTTGAAGGCAACGTACCCGGTTGGGATCTGAGCATCTCTAGTTGTTCTAGACAGTAAAACAGGCAGCACCAGGGAGCTCTTTAGGCCTTGTTAGGCTGCTGTCACTTACTCTTTGAAGAAGTCTCTCTATGGGAAGTAAAGAAAGACCTAAACCAGCAATCACCTAAACCAGAAATCAGGTGTAATGGGTGTGACCTTCTATGTCTTGCATGTAAGGAGGTTGTGGAGGATGTCATGACTGAGCCTTCCTCTATTTTGGGCCTTGGTCCCTGCTAATGAAATCTAAATTTCCCTTACCCCTGTTACTGCAGGGAAAAGGATGGGATGCTTGAAATCAGACTGTGGAAACTCTGAAAGGACCAGAAGTCCATTTTCTTGTTCTGTTTGTTCTGCGGGGTTTTGTGGAGGGTGCCTGGAACCTTCACCTATCAATAACCATAATAAACCAATCAATTTCAGCTTAACTAGGTGTGTGATTTCACACTTGCAGTTTGTCAGTACATCTTGCCGCAATTTGTCTCTAGTTTCTAATTAGATATGTATATATTTTAGTATGGTTTTCAGTATCAGTTACAGTAAGGTACTTTAGTTAAACTACTGCTGGCAAATAAAATTTACCCTCTTTTTGTATTTTTATTGATCTTTAAGCAGCACTTTAACATATGAAATGGATTGCTAATGCATGGAAAGCATCTTACTAATGTTTTGAGTATGACTATAATACCAGCACAGAAAGATTCAGGACAGCAGTTTGTTGGTTGTTATGAATTATAGTGAAAGTGCTGAAAGGAATTTTAAATCTGTACCATTGATTAAAAAAATTAACTATCTCTCAGGTTTTTTGGCATGCTGTAAATAACTCATCTTCAAATTATTTGTCTGAGTAATTAAATTTAGATTGCACATTTCTCATTTCAAATATTTTGACTCTTATCTATTTGGTTTTCCATTGTGGCTTAATTGGTGTGGTCTATATAAACGGACAATAAATTTATATACCTTTGTTATAAAGATCAGTCAGTGAATAGAACTTGGTATTCATCCCAGACAGAATTATGATTGAATGTATTTGCAAGATTAAAGCACTGAATTTACTTCTTTCTAATTAAAGGCAATTAAAGATTTGCAGACACAAATAAAAGACAATGAATTGAGGAGTAAGTGTAGAAGCAAGTCCATTTGCAGGTGAAAAGAAGTGCCTTTGAAGCAGAACCAGCTGTATTTTCATTGAAAGAATAACAGTTTAGGAAGCTTTTCTGCATGTGCTTGCTTGATAGCATAATGTACTCATAAGCAGCTTACGCGGTACAGTATTCAGAAAATAGCAGTGCATTAATTTTTAAAGCAGCAAATGCAGGCGAAGAGCAATGCTGCCACATGATGATAATGAAGGTGGATATTGTAAAGTCTGCTGAGAGAAAAGAAAGCAGGGAGCTCCTGAAATGTGAACATTTATAAAACAATAACTAGATATTCATATGATAATAAGCTTGGACAGCAGCATCAACAAAGGCCAAAGATGCAGTCCTGTTTCTGCTTAAGCCTGATGAATTGAAAAGCAGAGAGGCAGTCTTTAGAGTGTTGTTCAATTCCAGTAATGAGCTATTGTTAGAATGAAAGAGTAAATATCTAGAAGGGTTGGAAATACAATTTTTTTTTCTCATGAAGTTATTCTGTAGATTTTTTTTCAGGTTGTGTCTTAAACAGCAGCATCTTTAAACATAATCCTAAATGTAGTCAGTTTTCGGAAATACAGTGCTCAACATGCTGCATTCTCAGTTACATGTATAAAAGTGCTTGGTAAGTATGCAGAAGTACAGTGTTGTGCATACTAGCTGGCCAGTGTCACAGTGCTTCTGTAGACTAAAAAAAATAAACCCAGAACTTACATGAACTTGTCTAGCTTATACATATTATTTAGGGTTTGTTGGGTTTTTTTTTTTGCATTTATCATCATGTAATTGGAGGTTTAATTAAAAAGAATACTGAATATACAAGATTGGGTCATCTCTAATATGTTATTAAAATTATTGAATACAAGACGTATGGGATCTCAATTTCCCTTGTAAGTAGAGTTAAATTTTAAAAAATCTTGCAATATCCGTAGGTTTTTATTCCTAGATACATGAAGAGAAAGAAATTTACTTTGCATATTGTATGAATCCCTAATATCCACTCTGAAGGAAGGCACCCTTTGTCATTTTTCACAATAGAGCTGTTTTAGTAGCTAAAAAAGTTCCCTTATCTTCACCCTTTTCTAGTCCTACTGCTAGCAAAATAATCTTCATTTATACCTGAGGAAAGTTTTCCAAACAGGATCTGTAAACATGGCACAGCTCAGTTCAGGTTTTACTGAGGTCACTGCCACCAAAGGAGTGGAAAAGAAGGGTGGAAGGGAGGGATGAGGTGCAAGGTGAGCTCTGTAGAGTTTCTGAAAGGCAAAGGCTACTTCAAGCACTGGGTGGGAAGGTGGATGATCTTTGGAGGGACAGTCAGGAAGCAGGACAAGCAGAAAGCTGTAGTCTGTAAAAATAGTTGCTTTATCCTGGAGTACTTCTTTGGCCTTAAAAATGGAAAGCAAGTGATGGACCTGAAAAAGGAAAGAAGTGGTGCATTTGTTTAAAAAGAAATAATTAAATAGGGGTAGTTATAAAAAAAGTTACAGGAAGCTGGCACTGGAGTTTAGAGTTTGAGAGAAGAGATGACAACTTGGTAACAATAATGACTAGTCAAAGAGGTAAAGATTTTGTTTAAGTAAAAAGAAAAGTAAGATTTGGGCTGGAAATCTTCCAGTTGTAACTTTTTGGCTTTTTCTTGCCTTCATATATTCCATCAGAAAACTTGGTGTCTCAGATAGGCATTGGATAAAGCAGACAAATGGGGCTTTATCTGATGAGTCTGTCTCAACTGGCTTTGATTTCTTCTTGAGAAGAAGAAATAGCTTAAACTGATGACTCTGACATATAAATGTACAAGACAGCTTGCAGGATAAGTGAGATAAAACTGGAAGACATTGAGAATGTGCATATACTTAGCCCAACTGGTTGAATTTGCAATCCCAAAAGAAGGGAGGCTGTTGGGAGCCTGTATTACTTTTTTTCTGCTTGTTTTCCAGGTGGTAATGATCAATATTCATGTGGCAGGAGCTTTGCATTTCATTGTTCTTTACAGTCCTGTAGTGCAGATGTCTTTCCCAAGGCCTCAGAAAGTTCACATGTTTTAAGGGTCTTTTAGTACTATTACTGAATCTGGTTTTCATTACAAAGAAGTCCACAGATGCCCTTTTTAAACTTTTGCACTTGGTGGACTCAGACTGTTTCCCTACTGTATTTTTTTCCTTTTGGCTATCACATTTAGCAAGGAGAGTGGTAAATTAATGGCAGGTGCATGGATTTGGAGAACTACCAATTCTAGAGTCATCACTGAAATAGCCTGTTTGTTATAGGAGGGTTAGTTGTTCATATCAGACAGTATAAATCTGGAAGTATTCTCTAGATAAGTAGAATACAGTCTAGCTGTAGCCATGATACTGGTAAAAAAGAGTACCAGGGTGCCAGAAGCCAAGGGAAAGAGCACCAATAAGCTTTCTCATTTGGGTGAATAAACATTGTTCTGCCCATACATATATTTCCCAGACTGGGTCTACTATGCAGTATTTACCCTTGCTCATGTCACCTTCGCTCCTGAGCTGTGGAGAAGAGGAGGGAGAATGGGCAGTGTGAGGAAAGGGAAGTGGGTTTTACTAGCTGACTTCTGTCCCATTCCTAATGGACCTTACCAAGCTTTCTAGCTTTCATTATCTAGTGCTGTTACATCACTGGAAGGGAAATCTCTAACTGTCTTGTTTCATTTACCCCTGGTGGAAGAGCAGCAAACCTGAATTTTGAGAATTGAGATTGAACTTAGTGCTTGTCAGTTATATAGTTCTAAATGAAGATATTTTTCATGCTTAAAACATTTCAGATTGGTACATTTCTATAGTTTGTTCACAAGTAAGTAAGAACCAGCAGCATCACTTACGGAAGTTGGCTCCCAACAAACAAACAAAAAGTTCAAGGCTAGGGTGTGTCTATGCCAAATTTCAGCCTGGAGTGTATTTTTATGAGTCATAAACTCCTGCCATTTGTAATGGAAATTCTGAAAGATCTTTTAACTATATCGTGGCAAGAGAATGAGTGTGGGACATTAGGGAGAAGAAACACATCCTCTGCTGCTTTCATCTCATGACTTAGCCAGTTTTGTGGTTTCTGCAAGTCTTTCCCCAGCTGTTTTAAAAAATTACTGTACTTCTGATGCATCCTATTATCAGATATTACTGACTTCTGAAAAATAATGCTGCAGTGTTCCTGTCCTGCTAATAAGATGTATTGACTTTATGAATATATTGGAGCATCTGACATAAATCACCTTTCTGTCATTCTTTCTTCACTCTGAGTTTGCTTAGATATATGCTGCCTTTTTTTTGTTGTTGTTCCTAATGCATATGGTTTCATTTATTTTTCTATTTATTTTGGGGTATTTTTAAGTAATTTCAAGTCTTTTATAAATAATGGCTGACCAAAGAATAGTATGGAGTAATCCAGAGGAGTGAGGAGAGATTATAAAATGAAAGCAAAATTGTAATGCAAGTTCAGCATTCTTGGTATGCTACACAGATGATCTCTGTTTTGAATATGAGCAGGGTGATACAAGGAGTAGACAAAGTCAGAAGTGTCTTTCCGTGAATCCGGTGTATCACTGGAAGAAGATCTTCACATTTCAGAATTTCATCACTACACTATAATATTGCAAGTTTTCAATGTAGCCATAAAATGAGAAGTTTTTGTTCTTGATCATGAATGTAAAATCACATCTGCTTGGACAAATGGACACTGGACAAAGTTTTAGAAGAAAGATTAAACTATTTGACTGTAATAGTAATGAAAGCTAATGTTCAAATAGGTAAACATAGTGATTTGAAAAAGGCCAGACACTCTGCTTTAAGCATTATAGTTTAGCTTTGGAATTAGGCATAAAGAACAAAAAAAGATAAGTACATTAGGAGAGAGAAAATGAAAAGGACTTTTTAAAAAAACCAAAGCAGTTATACTGAGGTTCTATCCCTTTCTTTACAGATTTTTGCTTTCTTCTCCTTTGTGACTGTATCTGTACCTTGACTTTGGTTGACTTAAAGAAGCTATGGGTAATAGTTCATAATACAACCCTAACGGGACTTTCAGACAGCAGAAATATCCCTGAGAGATATCAAGTGTTTTATGCTTCTTTATTAAGTTGAGATAAATGATTTATATGATTTTTACCCTTTCTGAATACCTACATGTCCTTCTCTGAGCTCAGTTCATATGGAGGCACAGTAATCAAGCCCTGGGCTGCACTCTTTGTTGCTGCAAGAGATTGTCTCTGTAACTTGTAGAAAGTTCATCTAGAAGATTTTGTGTAAAGTCTTTCTACAAGCAGATGATGTCAAGCAATGGTGTTATTAGCATTTACTTAGACTGATCTCTGAGTTCTGATACCTGCAAATAATGTTCCAGTTCAGAATTATGAACCTTTACATTCACCAGAATGTCTTGTATTGCACATTTATATTTGCATTAGAGATGACTAACCAAGAAAACTTCTAATGAAAATTTTTGGTTTTATTCCAGTGAGAGGGAATCTACTTTAATCTACTTATTTGCATAGGGGACAATTTATTAAACATTGTACTAGTGGGTATCTATCCATCCATGTATTTTGATGTCACTCTGGGATAACAGGTTCTACACTGATTTGTCAGATCTTGTTTCTGTCACTGTCCATGTTAAGCACACTTTTTCCACAGATTGAATTCCTGTGTTAAAGAGTAGCTGTTGCTTGAAGTGCTGGACTGTGGGATGTTTTTAATATGTTAAATCTAACATTTCAACTGAAATAAATTCTTATTCACGTTCTTTATATTATTTGATATTTATATTATTTATTATTTTTGAGTTGTTTTCATTGAATATACTTTTTTTTTACTCTAGGGAAACAAGAT
Source organism: Bombycilla garrulus (assembly GCA_013400315.1). Classification (NCBI taxonomy): domain Eukaryota; kingdom Metazoa; phylum Chordata; class Aves; order Passeriformes; family Bombycillidae; genus Bombycilla; species Bombycilla garrulus. The sequence goes on along the minus strand of VXBU01006602.1, from coordinate 62,699 downwards.
TATAAGAAAACCAGGCCTATGTTAAGAGCTACAAGATTAAAAGCAGAGGCCAAGAAAACTGCAATAGGCGTAAAGGTAGAGACCTCTTTGATAGCGCAAACCACCTTTGTGTTTGTTTCTTTTCCCCGTAGTTGTACTGTGTGAATATTGATTTCTGAGAGATATTGTTTATGACACTTCAAAATCTAGGTAGAATGCTAGAATCTAAAATATTTATGATGAACTGCTTTTACTTAACCCTAAAATGACTTGAATATTTGAAGTGCTGAAAGCTTTTACATAGTCTGTGTCCTTGTTATCATGCATGCTTACTTTAAGGTTTAAAGTACTGTGTGCTTAGAAAATTTATGGTTTTAAGGAGCCTGTCTACACACAGAACAAATTCTTTAACTATTTCATATAGTTAGACAAATTAGAATAAACTTCTCCCATGTTCCTCTTCCTATCCTATTTAATTTAAAGTCTAGGTTTGTTAAGTATTGCTAACTCTCAGCATTATTGTCTCAGTCTGCATCCTTGTGTACTGCCTCTGACTTGGAAAAAGAAGGCTTAACTAACAGCAAAACATATGGAAAGATACTAAACTTTATTTTGAAAATGTTCTCTTTTCAGGCAGGTATGAAGTGTAACAATTACTTTTGATCACAGCTGTGAATATGAGCAAGGAGAACAATTAGAAATATTTTCTGTTATCTACTACCCAGTGTGTCATCAAAACGGGATACTGTCTGAGCACACATTATTTATGTTGCCTCCAGTATTTTTTCCTCAAACTTATTTTTTTTAATCTGATACACTATTAACTTAACAGCGAGAGTAAAACCTGAGGAAAATAGGAAAGTGGTTCCATTATCTGGGTATTCTCCTAAAAGAAACTTCAGAAATGTTAAAAGCAGAACATTTTCTTGTTTCTGGCAGATGAGAAATCAATTTTTTCAAGTTGTAGCTTATAGCAAATGCCAAGGTATTACTACCAAGCTGTAACAGCTGTTAGGCTGCCAGATGATGTATTTGGTTGTCTTCCAGAATTTGCTATTATAATCACGAAACAGTGCTTTCTTTTTGCTCCTGATTGCTGATCTCGATCAAGCATTACCGTGTGATGCAGTATGTTTTCACAACATAATCTCCTCAGTTAGTGCTGTGTGTCAGGTTTTAATGAGAAAAAGTAGATTGCCTTTTTTGTTTAAAGGATAGATTATTAACCTTTTGAGTTCCTTTTCCTTCCTTTCTTATTAAATTTTCCTTTTTCTTTTCATTTTTCTTTCAATGACTTGACCTTTTAAAAGTGATGTTCTACTTTGAGACTTAGCGTACAGCCTAATAATTTTAAAATGTACATGTTTTTTGCATGTCTTTCACAAGTGAGAAGAGTATGAGATTTGGTCCTTCAAAACCTGTTTCATCTCTTTATTTTCTTAAGTAATTCTTTCCTAAAAATGAGGGTGAATGGGAAAGCATATGTTTAATCATATGTGTAATGAAGACTTGAGTATTAATGAGGAAAGGACTTTTGCCATCAAGGTGCACATGTGCTCTCCAGGTCCTGACTGTGTGTGTCTCTGGGGTTCTGCTAGTTGCACTGTGTGATGTCTCAGGTTTACGATTCTGCTTCTCCCTTTAAAAAAAAAAAATCTTTAAAATATTTTCTTCTGGCTGTAATATTTTTTTGTGCTTCTGGACCTTAAAAAAACCCTGGATCACCCCCAAATACATCACAGTAATTTGTTTTGCTTCCAAATTGCTGAGAAAAGCTGACAGAACTGAGCTGAAGCAAATAGGAAGGTAAGTTGGGCACCTTACCCTTCAGGGATCTGCTTGTAGGGGGAAGGAAAACAGGGCTTTTCATTGCATCCTTCTCCCTGAGCCTGCTTAATGCCAACAACCTCAAGCTTAGTAAATGTTACAATACTTCTACCAGAACATGGGCAATTTCTGCAGAGTAAACTCTGCATTTCTGCAGTGCTCAGCATGGAAGCGAGGTGTATTTAACATCTTGGAGTAAAGATGCACCTCTTCCCACCTCACAGTGGCAGCTCTTCACCCTGCACAATCCCCCCAGCAGCAGAACTTCGCCATTGGCAGTAGATGCTCCTGGAGTGTCTGCAGGGAAATCTTCCTTACACCTGGAGAGGCTGCTTAGTTGTGGAGCTCCATAACCTACACCCCTCTCTTGAGCACGGCTTGCTTTGCTTAGTCCAGTGTTAAGATCCTCCAGCTGTCCAAGTGCCATCTTTTTACATCCATCCTGCACGCCTATCCTAAATACTCCTCTGTTGTTTTCTGGATAACTTTTGAAATAATTGGTATAACAGCAACTGGCAGGACAGAAGAGAACACTATTTGTTCTTCAGATCCCTTGACCAGTTGTCCCAAGGCCCTGAGGTCCCGCTTGATCATCCTCAGTCTTGTAGGGACTTCGTACATCTGCACCTGGAAAACCAGTGGGCAATAGTCAGTGGTCCATGCCAAGCTGGGAAGTTTCTTGGTGATTTCCCCAAGGCTCACACACCTCCCTGTGGGCTGGGTCCAGTTGGCATATTGGGCCTTCCGTTCCTCTCAAAAGAAAGTCACCAATGACTACTACCCTTTTTATTTTTTTCTTAATTGAAGAGGTTATGATGCAGGGGGAAGGTTGCCCTGCCCTAGGCAATTTACCAATCTCCCTCATCCTCAGATTCCAGGGCCTCATATCTGTTGTTTAAGGGCACCTGGAGGGGTCGGGTAGGTCAAGAGGGAATCCATTTCCACTCCCCTCTGTCTCTTAGGAGCTCCTTCTTTTCCTTGCAATGAGTAATGGTAATAAGCAACATGATTCACCTTCCAAAAGCCAGGATTTTGGTCTTTTTTATTATGTAGGCCCTAGTTCTGTGCTGTAGCAGTTGATAAATATCAATCTGTGTTGACAAAAAAACTGAATTGATATAACTACAATGCAATGTAGTAAGTAGGCACTTTAAATAGAAATGTCCAAAGTTCTTGTAAATCTTTGAAAAAAAACCAGACACATACATGTATTTGGAATGTATTTTATTTGTTTATATACTAATCTATTCAGTACATGATGCAATATGCAGCATTTCAAAATAAATTAACCTTTTATTATAAAAAGCTAAGTAGAAGCTAAAAAATATTATAGAGGAAGGATAAATATTAAAGTATAAAACTCTCTGGGAAAGGGGAATATGTGTGTGGTTTTGTGAAATATATACACCCAATAAGCTAACACAATAAGCACCATAAACACTTAAAACAATAGGGGTTTTTATGTCATTGATAACCGTAGGGTTATAGTGTTGTAGGATTGTTTTGCATTAGTGTCCCAAAGAACTTACATGCCTGGCTGTAAACTAAGACTTAGTGTAGTATTTAGGGCACTAAAACAGAGGACTAGAAAATATTGAGGGGATTTTAGTCCTTAATTTCTACGAGGATAATGAAATTCAACTGTTGTGTATTTCACCACGAGAGCTGGCAACATTAGCTTTAAAAAAGGCCCTATAAATGGCATAAAACTTTTCAGAATCAATCCCCTGGAGATTCTTCACATTTCATCGCTGGCATACTAATTAGCTTGTCTTGTCAAACTTTGATTGCCTTGTCATTTTAATGCAAGGTTTAAAGTATCAAAGTTTGTTTCAGTCCCTGGCATTTGGTACTTTTTAATTTCCCCAATGAGAGATTTTTGTCTGTGTTGATAATGTCAGAAAAGCAGCTGAGCACTAATAACTATCCAAAGTTAGTTCAAGCAGGGTGACCATGCTAGTACTTGGTGTGTCGTATTTGCTCTTTAAACATGTTTAAAGATTAAATATTGTAGCAGAGCTATTGTACTAGCTCTGTTTGCATAGGTGACACTAATGTAGACAGTGCCAAAATACATTGTGTCTCTTGGAAAAGCAGGACCCTGTCTCGAGAAACAGCTCCAAGAGAAAGCAGTATGCTGTATGTCTCCTAGTCTTTGGATAAGACAAATTCTTTGTAGCAGTACCAAAAAGGGAGCCTCTGAACTTTCTCTGGGTCGTTTTGTTCACCCCTCACATGGGATTTATGCTGGTGGAAGCCCAGCTGTTCATCCTTACCAAGTAGAGCAGGAAGGCCTTTACACCACTGGTGCTAGCTCTGCTCTCAGTGAATAAGGAAAACATGCCAGCAGGAGGGTAACAAGCAGAAAATGGTTTGAGAAGTGTAGAAGCTTGGCCCCCAGCTAGCTGGAGTTTAAGAGAGAGTTTGGAGTCAGAGACCAAAAGTTATGGGAGTTCCTGGGGAGAGATTTTTTTCACAGGCTGCAAGAACAAATCAGTGGTCCATGGGACAAGTGATGAAGTTTTCTCTCTTCTTGAAAGGTAGGCACAAGTCTTAACAGTAGTTTTTGCAAAGTACTTGCAAAGACATTATTGACTGCTGAAGATCGCTCCACAGAGAATTATTAGCAGCACAGTACATTGATTCAGTTAAGGAAAAAATGTTTCCTAAGCAACGTGAGAGTTTACTTAAATAGAATGTCTGTCATTCTTTTGCATATCTGCCTAATCTGTTGTGTAGTTAGATACTTCACTATGGAGAGTTTGTCTCATCTGGAACAAGTTAGATAGGAATAGATAACAAGACATTCCTAGTGTATCCTTTAGCAAAGGATATTCTCCAATTTCATGCTGTTCATAATCTGCTAAGTTAGTGGACTGCATTTTCCAAGATACAGTTTCATAGCTTTGTAGAAATTAAGGCCACAAGAGCCTATTAGATCATTTGATCTGCACTTCTATATGTTACAGATCATAAAATTTCATCCAAATACATTCTGCAAAGTCCAAGCACTTTGTAATTGCCAAAATACTGGGTCTTCAAACCAACTTTTTTGTCTCACAAAATGCAGAGCAGCATGGTGTGTCACCAGTGAATAAAGTGTGATATTCCCAGTTATCCCTGTAGTCAGGCTTTGATCCCTGACCTTGAAATGGAAGGGAGGGGAAACAGCATGTACAGAGAGAAGAACAAAATCAGACCCTTGCCTGACCTGAACACATCAGTGTTGTAATCACGGTGGTTTGAGGTGTGAAGATGCACCAAGCAAAATCTTAGGAGGATTCTCTGTACCAGCTTGGAGCAGTAGCCCATCTTTCTCACGACTTCTTATGTCTCTTCTTAGGACCAGCCTGTAGCACTTCAAAGAATAATTAACAACAGCAAAACCTCAAATCCTAGAGAGGAAGTCAATACAATTGGAGGAAAATGTCAACATCAGAAAACTTTTGATGCTGTATAAAACAGTCTGAGCAGTTAAACGTAGGGTGCTATTACTTTTAATAACCGGATACTTCAGGGGTTCAGAATATAGCACTGACCATGGAAATAATCTGAGTTTTCCTTGGGCCCTGAAGGAGAGGAGCAGCTAAGGAGAGCTGAGTTTGCTGACTCCTGGCAGCTAGGTCCTTCTTTTCACACAAGCCCAAGCTGAAGTATTCTTTCCAATTGCTAAATAAAAATGTACAATTTTGAGAGACATCAGATGATAAAAGACTCCAAAGTATGGAAGTCCATATTTTCCTGAAGAATGTTCAATCATTCTTGCTCCTAGAAAATGGCATCTTTGTTCAAGGCTGAACTTATTCAACTGCAGCTGGGCCTTGTAAACAGGATAAAAGGACCTTACACTGTGAAATGCTTTACTTAAATACAGGTGTATATAATTATACACTGTAACCAAACTACCTCTCATTCATCTCTATGATAAAATAAATACTGTTCATCTCCCTGCTGGAAATCCCTTCACCTTTGCACATCGAGAAATCACACTGAGGGAGTAGTTACCCATGAAAACCAAAGACCTTCTTAGAGTCACAGTTTTTCATGGCAGAGTACTCCACTTTATAAGTACTGTCTTCATCTTTGATACCTGTATATACTGATACCTGTATATATTATTTTGCATTTAGCTGTTTTAAAATGAATCCTGTTGCTTTGTAGGCATATAGCCAGGTGTTTTCAATGCCTCTCTAATAGTACTTTGTTCTCATAATTTGAGACAACAATATTTCTTCCATCTGAAATTTTCACAGTAAAAAATTAGAACCTAGAAAGTGTGGATAAAAGTTCATAAATTACTTTTGTTGCCTTCTGTTAGCTGTAGAATGTCCTGCATTAAGGAACTAAAGATTCATTTATAAATAAGATTTTTTTTAAACTCTAAACCATTGTCAAGTGAATATCCACCTAAACGCTTCAGTTAAAAACTATATGAGAGTAAAAGATTGTCAGTTCCTACATCTTTCTTTTTACAGATATCCTTGGTCAGCATGATTTACTTTTCATTTCTTTTCAGAAATAGCTAGAGAGAGTTTACCATTTCAAAGAGGGCAATTTGTGGTACTCTTTCACTTAGTTTTAAGCTGGTTTCAGGTAAAAATTGTGTGATTCTAGTTGAAGGACAATTAAAAAACATGTAAACCCCGCCTCCTGACATTTCTTGGAAGTATGATATTTCTCTATATGTGTAGGATATGATTCTGCCATACACAGTGCCCAGATTTGTGTTATCATAGCTAATATTTTTTCATCACCCCCTCTCCTGATTAATCTTGTTTAGATCGCAGCTCTGCTACTTGCTCCATCAGGGTGAATTTGAGGACATAATCCAAGATTTTGGCATGAGAGACATAAAACTGACAAAAAAATGATAGGAGAATTAAATCTACATTATGCTGTAATGGTATGCATTTCCTTTATGAAAAGTTTCTGGAAAACGTAACCAAACTGAAATCAGTAGGGTTCTACATATGTTATTCTACATATAAGAGAATAAAATCGAAAATTCTATTCCTTTTAAAAGGCTTCTATGGCTGCACTTCGGGATTTGAGAGTAGGAATGTTGTTTTCCTAGTGTTCTGTACCATGATATAAAAGAAAAAAGAGGAGAAAAAACCCTCTGATCATTTTAAGTTTATTTCTATAGGACTTTTTCTCTATTCTTTAATTATTCATAGTGAAATTCTTTGAGCAAATGGATTTTGCAGAGGATGATGGGGATGATCCATAAAGTGCAAGAGAAAGGGAGCTATATATGCCAAGCAGAGAGTATTTTAATGTTTCATTTCTATGCGAGGCTTAAAATACAAATAGCAAAGCCTGAAAAGTACAAAACAAATTAAAATGACAATATATATCTGTTGTTGCAAATACAGTACAGTGGTGTAGCATCTCATTTGCTATTTACCTTGCAAAATTTATGTTTATAAAAGTCCATAAACTGGATGCAATTCTTAAGAGACTGCATATCCCCAGCTGAGAGCCAGATGTCCTTTGTAAGGCCATTTATTTTAGATTTTTGTTACTCTGCCTTTTTCAATAACTCAAAACTAAGGTTCTTGCATAATTCTCAGACCTGGAGTTTTAGTAAGACTTTTCATTCCCAGGGATAATAAATACTGGTCCACCCACCCAGTTCCTAATGGCTGTGCAAGGAAAATAGTATTGTTATCACAGTGTAACACATTGTGAAACTTAGGCAGAGGAATTAAAGAACTGTTTCTGTCAAGCAGTTACTAGGTAGCCTGAGAATAAAACTCAAGATTTTCCCAATTCCACTTCCTTTGAAACAAATCTTTAGTGCAAAGGTTCCTGAAAAGTTTGCTGCTGCTGCTGCCCACAGCATTTCATAAGGGAGACTGGGGAGAAGGGAAGGGAAAGGTAAACCTATTGTAAAGCAGAAAGCGTGGGAAGTGTGGCATCCAAACAAGGGAAAAACTTTTTAATACTGGGATGAATTTGCTCTCTGTGTCAAGTTTGAACGGTGCCTGCATTGTATGGTTTTGTTGTCCACTCTCCTGAGCAGATGGAGTCTGCAGTTGTATGTCACTTGTTTATTACATCCTCTTAAGATTAGTAGCTGTGTGGCCAGATGGGTCTGGGAGCACAGCTGTGGATACAAGGAAATAAATGAAACCTGTCTGATGCTGCCATGCCCTTTTGTGAGATACTGACGTGTTGCAACTGCAACAAAGCAAAAATCACTTTCCTTTAATATATAAGTGAATTAGATGTACTTCTTTTAAAAATCAAATCATGAAATCAGGAGGATGAAGTTCTGAGGATGGTACAATCTAAGAGGAAAATGTAGTTGAAGTCTGTAGCCAAAAGCCTCTGCAAATTTGCAGGAGCAATTTTAATGTGGTAAAACAAATTTAAAGTACATCTCAATCATCCATATAACATATAAAGCAAAGGTTTCTATAGAATAAAGAATATGCTCCTATAGAATGTACGCCAACTAGGCAGTAGTATTTCAAAATTTATTAGATGGCATATGTTGAATTATTGATCCAACATTCTGATAAACTATATAGTGCATTCATGTAAATGCAAATTAAATGCTGTTCCATAGAAGAATGCCAGATTATGGGCTAGACTTCAAAAAATGAAATGCACAGCTTTAACTCTTTCATGTCAGTGGACACAATGCTGGTCACAAAGCCACCACCAGCCTAGAAATGCTGGGTAGGATTAATCCCACAGTGCACACAAGAGGTACCATCTGCACTCCCTTCTAGTCTTAAGGGGAGAAATGGTCACTTTTGGGAAGAACTCACCTGCCCTTTCCTAGAGGATACAATGGATCTTACACCAAAGACAGATTCTATCCTTGGACAACGAAGGGTGTCTTTTTGTCTTGGTTCAGTGTAGGCATCTCCTTTCAGTCCCACTGACAGAGTAGGTTTGATGTGATATCTTCTGTACCGATTCAGATCAGTCGTTATAAAATCACTGAACTTCTTTTCTTCTCTCACTTTAAATGTACATGGGGATTGTTCTGATGTAGTTGTTTTATAGCTTAACATGAAGCTGAGAATTGGAGGGGAAGTTTTGTGCTTCTTTTCTTAGAGGGAGAGTGGGGTTTGGAGGTACAAATTAACCTTTGGAATGTCTTGAGTGCACAATTTTAAAAATTCATCATGATGATCAGGAGTCAAGCAGTAGATGTTATTAACTATAGAGTCATATTTTCTGTGAGCTGAAGGGCTAAAAGGATTTTTCTCAAATTTAGCTTTCATCTTTCACTGTCTAGCAAAATAAGAGTCAACACTGTAGGAAGTGTGCTGTGCCTTACAGAAAAATGAAAACTTAAAAATGTGAAATACGGTGTCTTTGAAAGAAATAAAAAGGAAAGAAGTATAGGAAATAAGTATAAAGAGGATGATTGTACTATAATTATATTTTTACTGAGTCCAGCCTTAAGTTGATAGGCAGTCACATAACGAGTATAATGTGTAGTATAAAAACATTTTTCTGCTTCTGAAAGCTGCCATAAATCATGTATACTTTGGAAGTCTCTTTTATGTTAATTAAGGAAGATGCAGCAAGTTGCAGTATTTTCTGGGAAGAGAGGCAAGTGCAAGTGCAAATTGTTGTGCTTTTTGCCTTATTGCAGAGCGGAAGAAAGAAAAGTTTAATCCAATTCTGAAGGAGTTTGTAGTTCCATATTGTACTGCATGCCAGGAGGTTGGGAGGTAGAGGTAGCAATTTTCATTGACTTCCACCATACTGTGTTTGCTTCATTAAAAAATTACAAATTTGTTGGCAAAAAGCAGTAACATATTGCTAGAAAACATCAAAATTCACAGTGTAAATTCATAACTTAAATTTGTGTTCAAAACTGTGGTTTGTGAATTCTGTCTTTTCCTTTAAAAAAAGAAGGAATGGGATAATAAAAAGATATAAAGCTCCTATTTCTAGGTAAGACTAAAAATTTTTAAGCTACATATCCTCTTTCTGATGGTATATCAGACTCACCAAAATCTTTGTTGAGTGAATGGATTCTACAATATTTGAAATGGTAACCACAATAGAGAAATCATTAAAGCATCAATGCCTTATGTAATTATATATGTCTGATATTATTTTAATGTGCACTGTAGAAGGGAAATAATATTTATTCCTGATTAATCCAAAAATATGGTATTTCTAACAGGTTTTTGTTTCTGTTTTATTTCTGCAGGAAGTTGCCCTTGTCCTTGCAGCTATACTGGTATTTTTGTTGGCTTTCTATGCTTTTTTTTATCTTAATGTTTCCAGTGAAGTTGACCTTGATCTGGATCCAGATGAAAACTAGCAGATGCAATGAATCTTATCATCAGGAATTCTTCAGCTTCAACAAGACTACAAAGGAACGCACAGTCCCTTCACTGTAAGACAGTAAACAATGCCATTTCTTGCAATCCAAATTCATAAGAAAGTTTTGCAATACATCGTTCACATTCCAGGTCTCCAGAGTAAGAGCACTTATGCCTGGCCAAGTGTCGCTATAGGACACAAAAGAACACAGACGCACACCGCAGCTCAGGTGATCAGAAGAGAGGAGAAGAGAGTTTATTTTTTCTGACTCCAGTATTTATAGTTTTCCAAAAGTGACAGTGGATTGGATGGTGGCAGTGCCACCTCTCCAAAGACACTGGACAGACAGAGTCCATCAGTTTTTCCCCTCCTCTATGAAGTAATGCAAAACTGTGAGCTGTTTACAGAAAGTGTGTGAGAAAGTTCTTCACAAATATGTAAATATCAGAAGGCTTAGAAAGTCTTACAAAAATCAGGGCGACAGCCAAGTGTATTTGTTTAACACCAAAGCCAGGAGCAACACTACAATACATGAAGTTTGTTGTTTACATTAATTTTTTCTCAGGCAGAGAACTTTGAAGTCAAAAGACAGGTGCTACTATTATCATGGGTATTGATGCTGACTTCACAGGCGGAGTGTCTGCCTTGACCAAACTTCAGAATCAGAGCTTCCTAATAACTAAATTAGTTTCCTTTTCCTTTCTGAAAAGAAAGCAGAAATACCAAATAAAGAGTCTTTCCTTCATTTGTGTTTAAAATATATCAAAACCCCCTCATCCTTTCTCTCCCTTTTAATCTTTCTTCTGCGTGTGTGCACATGCATGAAGATGGAAGAAATTGTAGGAAAAATTGTCTTCTTACAAGCAGTCTGTCACTTTCTATATAGACTTAATTTTCTGTCATTCCAGATTCTGTGTGCCCATGTATCTGCAGTAATCTTTTTCATTCTTTTGCCAACTGTTCAGCACACATGTGTTCTGTTAGAAATGGCACCTGGATGACAGAAGCTCTAACATTCACATATGCTTCTGAAACACAGTTCTTTGCCTCCTGTGCTGTCTGAGCTAGTGTAAATAGAAAGTTTAGTTGATGTTGGTTTTAATTAGTGTATTGGTCTACTATTAATATAAAGTCAAAATTGTATTTTAATTATGCTCTTCCTGATGGTTTTGGTATCAACTTTCTCTACCTGTTAGGGGCATGTTGTATAAAAACATTGCTTTCCAGCTTTACAATCATTTTAATCATCAAAGTAATGCGAGAGACTGTAAGTAATAAGAAAACACTTTTTTTTTCCTGGCATGCTAACAAGTGGTAAATCTTGGCTCCATTACTCCCTTCAGTTCTTGCAAAATAACTTTCAAATTAAGCACTGTAGATAGCATTTTTGCTCCTTCTGATAGCCAAAAGCCACTTGACGAGTTTGGTGTGTCAGAGCAGCTTCAGGGAGCTTTAAAATTCTGGCTTTATCCTGTTCTGCTTTGAATTTGGCATATAACTGAGCTTGTGGATGTAAAGACTCAGATTTGATCCTCTTAAAAATGTGGTCAGTCTTTCTCTGACTGAGATTCAGTTCCAATTCAGTTTGATATCAAGAGCGCATAGAGCCATTGGTGCTGAATGTGGCAAGCAAATTTAGGCAGACTGACTTTCAGAAACGTTTTTGTAATTCTGAAGTTAGTGAACTAGCTTGGTTTTGCCTTTGACATAAATTTCAGAGCCGAATGTTAGGTTTAATTGCAGCTGAAATATTTACTATCTTGTTCCTGAGATGCCTGACTAAGATTTCTTATAGTCATTTTGGAGACAAAGGGATACAAATCACAGCAAATATTATAATGGAAAATATATTTCTTTTTAATTGACACAGTCCCATTATCACCACTTAAGAAACTTCGATCAATACAGTTAATTTTTAAAACATACAGTAACTATGACCATATACATCATGAGTCTCTAAGGATCCACTTCATATGTGTCAATAGTCTTCATTCACTTTATGCCATGCGAAACAACTCTAGAAATTCAGATTACAACAGTCTTCCGAGAAATACATGAAAGAGAAACATATATATGCAAATATATCTCACTTTCTAATAATGACTGTAGCATACAGAAAATCCTAACATTTATGCCTGCAGAGGACTTATAGTCTACTACTAGTCGCACACATGACCAAACACCTCACAACATGTTGAATTTATGGTGAAGCATTATCTGACACATGGCCCAACTTCCAGTGGAGGGAAAAGCACGTCACAAGCTGTCTCTTTGGATGTGACATGCCTTTTACTTCACCAGCACCCAACCACATGTCACAGAAGCTGCAGACCTCTCCTGTTACTTTGCATTAGCAGTTTTCATGTTCTATAACATGCTGGAAGGATTGCTTCCTTAATGTCAGCATATCTGGTCATATCTGGGTCATATCTGGTCTGAGAAAGATGTGTAGTTACTCACTTCAGTCAGGTCATCTTGTAACCTGCTCTTGCATTAAAAAACAAGCAATTCTTACTGTCAAATTTTTGAACATGAAGTTCCTAGAACAGGAATATTCCATTTCCCATAACTATGAATCAGGCCAAATCTGAAGTGCATGTATAACTACTAGTCGCAGCTTCCCCGATGTGTGGTTTATGAGTCCATGTTGCCCACAGTTTGCAGTTTGTCTGTTGGCTGTGTTTGGATTAAGACTTTTCGTTTGCATGAAAGATCATAGAATCATTAAATCATTGGATGGTTTGGGTTAGAAGGGGTGCAAAAGGTCATCTAGTTCCAAAACCTCTGCCATGGGCAGAGACACCTTTTTTGAGGGCACATTGCTCAAAGCCCCATCCTGGTCTCAAACACCTTCAGGGATGGGGCATCCATCCACGCATTCCCTGGGCGACCTGTACCAGTGTCTCACCACCCTCAGAATAAAGAATGTTTCCTTAATGTCTAATCTAAACTTACTCCATTTTAGTATGAATCAACTCCCTCTTCTGCTGTTTCTACATGCTTTTATAAAAAAGTCTGTCTTTTTTTTAGGCTCCCTTCAGGTGCTAGAAGTATATTTTCATGTAGCAGGAAAATTTCTTTTTGCTTGGACGGGGTAGATTTCTGTTCAGTGTATGTAGAAATACATGGTAAATATTGCAGCAAATACACTTCTTCTCTTATCAGTACAATATTTCCTAATGGGACATGTGGCTTATTTTGCCCTTAATTATATCTGAGGTTGAAATATGCCTTTTGGATTTTGGACCATCTATCTTTGTATGAGTTGCTCGGTGTCTATTTTATTAATAAATGATTTTTTTCTATTTTGTTTCTCTTATTAATGTTGAACACACTGAATTATGTATACATTTGAAAAGACATTAAAGCAATCTAAACAGCACAATGTTCAAAAGTAAGCACTGATGTCAATTTTAGAATATCTGGATTACTTAAGGCAGTTCTAGCCGCTAAACACATTAAAACTAAAAGTTTCCTATGAATACTTAAAAGGCAATGTAGAGAACTTCCTTTGGCATCCTACCCAGTACTAATAGATCAGATCTCTTCCTGGAGTTGATCCATGCATCTCTATCATTTCAGTTGTACAAGACTTTTTTTAATTATAAAATTATAATTTTATATGCTTGTTCCAAATAAGGATGGTTGATCAAATAATTTACATAGCAAACCTGGCTTAATGAGTTTTTTCAAAGTTATTCACTTGACAGAGAAGGTAGACATCAGTAGTTGCCCTTTTCTCCTGGAGTAAACTGAATTTCTTGCTAATAGAGATGCCTATACTGAGTCCTTGTGCTGTGGGTGGGAGCAGATGTCCTGTCTGGAAGAATCTCTGGCTAGGAAGGCATAACAGTTTTCCAGCAGTGATTTTGCTCAGTAAATCTTCCTAGGTGGTTTTCCTTTTCTCTTTGATTCTAGCATGTATACGATCTCAGGACAGAAGCTTCAGTCCAGTATTTTAACTAGTGCTTCCAGTGAACATTGCCAAGGAAAGGCTCTAGCTCTAATACCTAGACTCCATAAACATATTTTACTGGAGGCTTAGGAGGTATGTTAAGCATTTCCCTAAATAGACCCTAGAGATACATGTAAGCTTTTCTTGAAGAATGCTGTGGTTGAAGTTCACTGTTGCATATCATGCAGGTGCCATGTGATTCAGAATTGTGCTGCAACATGTAACTGCAGGTAGCTACAAGACAAACAAACTCATCTGTTTACTTGGGTGTCCTCTAGAGCAGCTGACCTAAAAGTTTTATTTGAAAACATAGGTTTTGAACAAAGCTAAAGGAAAGCACAGTGAAAGCCCCACAGAACTGTTCATGTGTCTTCCATGAAAGTTGCTACCATGGAAGAGGCTCATCTGCTGACTTAGGACTAAGTTTGAATGCTGCCATTATCAGAAGGAAGAGACTGCTAGGAGCTCCCAGAAGAGTGATGATTGATAAGGGATTGTCCCTGTAAGGCACAACTGAGCCAGTTGGTGAAGGTCAAATGCATTCAGGATGATTCTCTGTAGAGAGCTATACTTTGAAAAGCAGAGTAGGCAAGTTAAAGTGCCAGCAAAAAAGATACTACAGATCTTGATCACATTTCAAGTTCTACTTACAGTAGCATAGTAATTAGTGTGCTTATGACTAAGAAAATAACAATATGGCACATCAATAAGACAGCAGAAATGTGATGTTGGAACTGCATCCTAAAAGATTTTACAGTGGATAATGCCTGCGCTTTGGGAAGTGAAGCCATGAAATTAATAAATTGGCAAAGATTATCTGTGATCTTATGCTTATGATATTTTTCCCTGAAAGAGCTGGTGCAGGTATTTTGCAGTGCTTTTCCCCATCATCCTCTTAGTTTGCTGTAATGTGTTTTTGTAGATGTATTTCTTCCTGCACATTTCCAAGAGTGAAAAAAAATTTTTGCAGTTCATCAATTCATTTAATTGACAGAATCCTCTACTCATCCCTTTATCCCCCCTTAATCACAATCAAATTAGTGGGGAGACAGCCAGAATGTTAGGTACCAGTGTCTCTCAAGCAGATGTCACACCACTATTTTTTAGCTCGTTTAAATGAATAAACATGTTAAACTGTGAAGTATTACATTTTAGATTTTTTCATTTAAAAAAATGGGACAATCTGTTTACTGTCCTTAATTGAGACAACAATCCTGGTGGTTGCCAGTTTTGGCAGTTGTAATGATGAACTATAAATATTGGGACAGACTAACTGATGATTGTGGAAGATAGTTCAAATACAATACTCATTCTGCATGAATACTTTGTTCAGTGCTGCATTTCTTCTACCTTCTGTGATTGTTGTACTGGTTTTGCATGTTAAAAACAAATAAATACCTGACTAGTCAATCAACAGGCTTGATTCTGTTGTCTTTTTCTCCATCGTTGTGTACGGCATAGAAAAGCTGTCCCCCCTGGACCACAGTTTATGCCATGTCCAAACTCTCCCTGAAAGGTGTATGTCCACGTCAGTTACAAATACGAGGTACAAAGAGCTTCATTTTGCTGAACCATGGAAAAACTGAGCAACGTACAGATCTTTAGTATTTTTTTTTTTGCCATTTCACAAAGATATTGTAGAAATTTAAAATAGTGCAGTTACAGGAGGTGAGTGTGGAGTTTGGTGACAAACAGATGTCATTGTTGTATCGCACTTCCTCCAGAAACAAGACTGGCAGAAAAACGAAGCAAAATGGCCAGTTCTTCCAGGAGCCAATCACCTCACAGCTCACCATGTTGCTCAAGAAGAGCTAAGTCTGATATCAAGTCAGAGCTACCATAACTTCTTTTTTAAATAGGGTGATAAAAGAGTCACAAGGAGACAAAGGTGTCTGCAGCAAAGCAGCTTCTTCTTAGACCAGTGAGTAATTTATTTAAGTAAGAAAGAAACAGGGTTTGGGGATTTACACAAAGCGAAAGTAAGAGTAGTTGCTGCTGCCTTCATGTGTAAATAAGTCACATTATGCCAAGCTAGAGTAGCTTTGTGTGTCTTACAGAGTTAAACGTAAATGTACTGATACATTGCATGCTGTGGGCAATGTCCACATTTCTCTAGAGGCACCTTCTCTTGTGAGACTATTAGCAGAGAGGAGGGATGTGGTGGGAAATGGTAGGGGAGCCCTTTTGCTGATTCTGCACTCCTAAAGCATATCCTGCTCAGTGGGGATCTGCTGGTGTTTAGAGTAGGACTGCAGTCCTGGATTGCTTTGGACAGGCTACAAAAAGAACAGAGCAGAGCTTAACCTGCAGGGTGAGTCTCTTACCATTACTGGTGCCTGATTTGTTACCACAAGTAAATAGAAGCTGAGACATTCAGCCTTTTAACTTTTGTTTATTAGTTTCTTAGGAGGGTGCCAAAGAAATTGTCTTTTGTTTTCCTTTTGAACCTGTTCTGCATAGTTGTTTTGCTTACTGCCTGTGGGACTCCTATCCAGTCAAGGAATGCCATGCTCATACCTACTGCTCTTTGGTAGCATGAGGTTTTCTGCCTTATCTTTTTGCAAGGAGCTGCTGGAGGGTGATCTGCCATCTCCCCTGCTCTCCCCTGGCTGAAGAGGTCACAAGTCACTATTATTGTGTAATGTAGTAAAACTTTTTCTGTTTTGGCGAGGACAGCAAATTGTGAATTCAGGGCAAGGAACCTGCCTGAGGAACCCTTGAAGCCACAGGCATGGTGAACCTCAGGTTTTTCCCTGCTTCCCTTTTGATGACTTCCTTCGGCTCAAGATGAGTTAAGGTACTATGCTTGTCTACTTAAGGCAGGGCTGTTTCAACAACAGTATCATGGGGTTTTGCTGCCCTAAAGAGCTCATGACTGCAGGTGACCATGTTTATGTTTATCTGTTCATTAATCATAGTCTTTCTTGAACTGCTCTTCTCTCAGGCAGTACTCTGCCTTTGTTCCACCCTATCTCTGCTGCTCCAGAAATAACAGGATGCACCAAACAGAAAAGAGTGGCTTTTTTAGATCATTACCAAAGCCACAAATTAATTTAAACTTAGGCAATGTATGTGGGGGCATTCTCTCAGTACACTGTATGGATGTTTATTTGAAGAGCAGCCTGTTCTTGTGAATTATGTTCATGCACTTATACATGGAGGCTTCTCCATTGACATTAAAATAGGTTTTAAACATGACTGTGTTATTCATGAGAATACATCTGAATTTTTCATTTTCTCATAAACTGATCACCATCTGCCTTTAATTAATAGAAGAGTGGCCTTTATTTTTCAGTGATACAGTTCGTTCAAATATAGCTTCTCATCTGAAATGTTACAGAATGGTAATTACATCACTTTGGTTAAGGGTTACCTCAAAATAAGAATTACTTGTAATATGTATGACTTTTCCTGAAGACAGTGATGATGAAATTTTGTAAATTCTCCACAGGAATATCAGATGTATGACTCCAACAAGAGCAATGGTTTTGAAATTTTTCCTTGTCAGTGGGTTTAACCTTCTGTCTTAGGAAATTTTCAAGTTGATATCAGGATGGAGTGGGAAATGCCTGAAGGACAAATGAAAGGACTAAAATGAATGCTCAAGAGACTGTTCCCATGCATTATTCAACCTCTCGGGTACACACAGCTGTGACTGGGCTTATGTCAGTGTTAAGGGGTGATGGAGAGGCAGCACATCTGAGACAGCCCACTTTGCTTGTGAGTGTAGCAAACCCTCAAACCCACAGTGGCAAGTGTTTCTTCTACTCTATATTAGGCTCCTATACACAGAGGAGATGTCTCTTACCAAATTAATTCCTATCTACAGAAAAAGGTAGATTCTGTTTTATAAGTCTTTACAGATAGAAAAAAGAAGAAATGTTCCCCAAGAGCAAGGGCATTTGGATATAAGAATCATTCCTGCGGCACAGAAGTTGTGCATAGGCATCAAACCTGTTAAATTTGAAAGATAATACAAATACAGAAAGGAAGATTTGATTGATCCACCAGTCCTTACAGTACAGATCTCTAGAATAATTTCCACAAAGCTATTATTTCCCCTATTTCACCACTAGTTTAAGGATCGTCATTGGCAACTCAGAATGAAAAATGATCTTGTATTTCCCAGAACTTAAACAAGAAAATAATGTATCTTTTTTAAACATTGAGTTACTCAATTGCTTTGAAAGGGTCTACCAGAGGATAGTTGCAATAATGTATAACTCAAAGTGATGTAGAATAACAGAAAAAAGTATAACTGGATTTCAACCAAACAGCTACACAGCTGGCATGGGGACCTTCAGCACTTCCTTGCTGCTTCCTTGAAAAGCCTTGAGGAGCAGATCTTGTCACATTCACTCATTGACATTTATCTTACTTATTTAGTTTGCCTGTCATTTGTAAAGAATTAAAACTCCTTGGTCATTGGCCTGGAGAAGGCTAGATTTGATCTTTGCACCTAGATCAGGCTTTCTAGCTTGCTCAGATCAAGGTTCTTCATCAGGTTCCTTCCAGAGAGCCTAAGCAGTTTGAAAGGAGTCTGAGTAGTCTTCCATCAGGTGAGCAATGAGGTAACACAGGATGAACACACTGAGAAACTGACACAGCCTCCCTTAGAGAGAGAAATATTTGCTGAGGTTGTCTGGCAGTGGGGTACACAATGTGTCAAGTTCTGTATGAAGGGAGGACTGAGCCTGGGCAGACGGATCTCGGGATGTCAGCAGGGACTTGATGCAGATGTTCTGCCAGATGCTGCTGCTTATGGACTCCCTCCTCCAATGGCAGAAACCCAAGAAATCTTATGAGAGGACCCCAATGCAATCTTTTCATGAGTAAGATCATGAGAAGAGTTTCTCATGCTAAGAAGGAGGAAATGTTGTTCAGTTCATTAACAACTCAGGATTACAGGAACTGCAGGTGCTACAATAAACCATTCTTAGCCTAACAGAAAAGATTCCTTAGTAAAGCTTCACAGAAGTCTATGCACATTATAGATAACTAAACAATTTAATTCCTGTAATCAGGAAATTGATGCAGCTGGATATGAGAAAAAAAAAAAGAAAAACAACAAACCCAAAAAAACCGCACACCACAAAAACAAACAAGCAAACAAAAACACTAATCCCAAACCCCAAAAACATTTCAATAAGAAGTATGCTAATTCTCTTTCAGAGGAACTAAAGAGGCCCTAGCTTTGATGGAGTCTGAGGAAGGAGTCATGTACACTACTGATGTCTCTTTTCATCATTTGGTAGTCACAGGGTAAAACATCTTTCCACCCAGCCCACAGGAATACTTTAATTAAGTAAAACAGTATTTCAAAGCATCTGGCTACCCAACTGCCCCGGTTTAGAGACCTGCAGAAATAAAGCTCTCAGTTCATTAAATTATAGCTTATATAGCTACCCCAGAATACATCCCTCAGCCAAATATCAAAAGCAGATCCACCAGCAACATATTCACACTCTGTCAAGTTCTCCTGTGTCTCAGAAGTCTTGAGGAATATAGAGACTCTGTGAGAGATTTTGTATTATGTTGGTCCTCTCAGAAGGTGTTTCTTGACCTTAGCATGGGCTGGGAGATGAAGTTGGCAGGATAATGAGGAGGAAAAGAGGATAGTCTGTAAAAACCTATACTTTATTATTTTCCTAATTATTTGGAGGCAGCTATCCTTGGAGGTGAAACTGGAATAAAGTATTTCGGGAAAGACACTGTTGTTCCTCTTTGGAAGGCACAGTGGAAAAAGCTTTGGGCCATCTATGTCCCAGTGGAGGAATGATATGGAAGGCTGAATAGATGGTACTGAAATGAGGAAAGCAACCAGCAAGCAGAGAAGGCTCTTCTTCCAGAACCTCAAATCCATAGTAGTGCCATGGCCTGGAGGAGCAGCACTTCCTCTCCATCTGAATCCCAAGCCTTTGTCCAGTTCACTCTGCCTGGAAGCTTGGGAAAAACAAACCTTGTGTGACCTTCAGCAGCAATTTTGCAGGAGGTCTCTGCAAGAATAAAAAATTTGCTCACATGGAAGGAAAGAGCTTGGAAAACTGAGTAATACTCCCACCCACTGACACTCCCTACTTGTGAACTGTACCACTGCTTTTCATCCCTCTGAAAAACAAAGTTGGTTTGACTAATACTGCTGTGTTCCTAATGACTTCCGTTTTGGATATATGACAGCTGCAGTAAAGGGAAACAAAAGTCCATGCAGGTAGTGGCTTGATTCGCTGTGGCTGGCACAGAGATGGGTGCCGTGGCTCTGGCAGGGCAGCTTGTTTTGGAGAGGCAGGAGTCTGTTCATGGTTAGGCCATCATGACACACTTCTCCCAGTGCTACTGGCTGCTCTGGGAGTCTGGAGTCCCTGCAGGGCCAGTTCAGCTGAAGTGTTCCCTGCTGCGGCATCAGCCTTCCAGGCAGTTTTAGTATTGACAGGACTTGTCTCTGCAGTGGACCTGAGCAAGCAATACTCTGGAGACAAAACCAAGCAGGAATGCACGTGGCAGGATGAGCAGAAGCCACAGGGGACACAGAGCCTAGATTTGCTGAATTGTCAGGAGGCTGGTGTCTAAATCCAGCTCTGGTCAGAAATGAAGGGAATTTAGAGATTGGTTTGGTTAAGGGCTGATTCTCAACTGATCCTGAATGTACAGTGAGCAACTGGGCACACCACAAGTCTCTGTAGAGCAGAAGGCAGTCTGGAGTTGCAGATGTGTGAATATGCCACCGAAGGGTCACCACTCACCAGCATGTCTGCTCCCAGTCCACAGTGGAACCACTGTGACTTTTGCAACAGCCTATCTGTAACGCAGTGACCCACTCCATGCCATGGCAGTATTCAATTTACTTGTGGGTGTGCTTGGGTGTGTGGTCTCTGACAGGCTGTCTGCAGCTTCTCCCAGGCTAGCCATGTTTGCTGCCTGTTTGAGGGATGAATACACGTGATTATGCATGATATTGTGCTGAGCAAGACTGTGGGCACATGCATAGAAGCATAGGGTGATTTGGGCTGGAAGGGACCTTAAAGATCATCTAGTTCACACCCTCCTGCCATTGGCAGGGACACCTTCCACTGGACCATGTTGCTCAGAGCCCCATCCAGCCTGGCCTGGAACAGGGATGGATGTATCCACAACTACTCTGGGAAACCTGATCCAGTGTCTCACAGTGCCATCCTCACAGTTAAGATTCTTTCCTAACATAAAACCTATCAATTTCTAATTTAATGCCATTATATCTTGTCCTATCGCTATTGGTATGAATGTTGTACATTTTCTCTGGCATAATAATAACATTTTTGTTTATGATTTGTGATTTGTTTTCTTCCAGTGTTTTTCACACCACTGTATCTAATCACCTCTGAGATTTTAGCAGAGCTCTAGGAGACAGCATCACTTTCTTTCTCCCACAAGCATGTGTGTTTTCTTGGGCTGCATTAAATAATGTTTTGTACTCACTGTATTTTGCAACAAGCTAGTATAGCAGAGTTGCAAATTCTGAACAGTGCTGAATTGAAAATACAGGGAAAAGAATAAACCTAGAGTATTATTTGCAAAAAAAATAATTTAATAATATACATTATTCAGTCACTGATTAAAATACTTATTTCTAATTATTAAATCATTAATAATTTAAATACTTTAAATATCTTTAATTAAATCCACTGTGCTGAATAATACTAAATTCATTAAGATGAAAGTGATAGGTTGGGTGAAAAGAGTAATCTTAAAAAGCGGTTCACTTCACTCAGTGCATGGTGCCATCAGGCTTCCTCCTGAAACCTCCTCAGGATATGTTTTACAGCCATTGGGAAGTTACAGTGCTGGTATGTCACAGCCAGGGTTTTTCCCTTTCTCCAGTAGGGTGTTGGGATCGCTGCACAGCCTAAGATTTTGCCATTAGGTTGAAACAAAACTCAGAAAACTAATAATTACTAAACACCATGTAGGACTTTTCTCTGAAGCAAAGGGGTTTTAGCTGTTGTTTTCCTATGAACCTGAACTCAAATACTTTCCCTTTCATTATTACATAATAGTACTTATTCCTTCTCCTGATCCTAATCTATCATGCAGGATTGACCTTACTCATATTTGAGCAGATGTTGGGATTCACTCCAGAGGTGACTGCATTTCAGTAACTGAGTGAAGTGGTCCCACTGCATCATTTTACAAAATTTGTAGAATTATTTAATGGAAACATTTTATTTAAATGTAAATTATTTCACTATTATCATCATGATCATCATCATTGTTATTACTGTCATTGTCATCAGCTACTAGGGGTGAATATTAAGATTTTTTTCTATCCACATTAGGAGTAGAAACAAGCACACAGGAATACAGCAGAGGTAATTGTCTACCTATTTGTTAGTGTGAATGGACTCATAGTTTACTATCAGCTTTGTATTTTTACTTAACTCAGGTAGTAGTAAATGTAATGAAAACAGTTCAGAGGTATTTGTCTGAATTCAGTAAACAAGTGGTTTTAAACAGATTTAACATGAATTTTACATTATGTCTTCATCTTCCTAGCAGGCTGTATTATTCCTTTGTAGGACATCATTATACTGGCTCTGTGAAGGCCTCAAAGAAATGTTTTACAGGTGCATCTCACCTGTTGTTCATTGGGATGGAATTCATACCATGAAGAGAATGGCTGTAAAATGTTCAGCATGGAAGTGCATTACCTCATTATCTAAACATAGTGCATAAAATTTGTTCCTAATAAAATCTGTTAGTCATTATAAACATAGTCTGTTCTCCAACAGTGGGGAAAAGTTTGTCCTTTGCACTTTTGAAGCATGCTGGCCGCTGGCAGAAAAATATTTGGAGATTCCCAAATACGAATTCCCTGATTTAAGAGGATTCACAACCAGTGCAGGTTTTACCCATCACAACACTCTACCTCTGATGTATGCACTTTCTCAGTCGCTGATCCTTGGTTGGGTGTCCAGGGTCCATGAACTGCACATGGAGGTGCTGGAGGGTGGAGCATACTTGATGACAAGACATGGAGATGTGGAAGTCAGGAACCTCTCTGAAATCCTGTGCCCTTCCCCACTTTGGAAAGGCTTTTTAACAGGCTTTTTCATTTCAATGCCATCAAGAGGACTTGTCCATTTCCCCACCATCTGAATGCTCTCTTGATGGCGGTGGGTGCCAGCTCTGTCAAAGATGGAGCACCTGTTGGATCTCTTAATTACAGTCCTGATGGAAATTACCTTTCCTTTTCTGTGAGAAGGGATGAGAAAATCTCACAATGACTTCCAGGGAGATAGAATCTTCTGACTAGAGTATATCACAAGAGGAATATGTTCCTCTGGGGGTCCTGGTCAGTGAAAAGTTGAATATGGGACAGGCGTGGCCCAGGAGTCAGGAGGGCAAACCGTGTCCTGGGGTGTATCAGGCCCAGCATCTTAGTCTGTTCATCCTGGAGAAGAGGAGACTGAGGGGAGACCTCATTGCAGTCTGCAACTTTCCCATGAGGGGAAGAGGAGGGCCAGGCACTGATCTCTTCTCTGTGGTCCCAGTGACAGGACCTGAGAGAATGGCCTGAAGTTGTGTCAGGGGAGGTTTAGGTTGGATATAAGGAAAAACTTCTTCACCCAGAGAGAGGCTGGGAACTGGAACAGGCTTTCCAGGGGAGTGGACACAGCACAAGCTTGACAGAGTTCAAGAATTGTTTGGACAATGCTGTTGAGCAGATAGTGTGACTTTTAGAAATGATCCTATGCAGGGCCAGGAGTTGGACTCCATGATTCTTGTGGGTCACTTTCAACTCAGGACACTGTGGTTCTGTGAGCTCTGACTCGGCATAGTAAGGCATTGAGCTGCATCTCTCATATCCCATCCAAATACTCCAGCAGCCATTTTTCAAAAGAAATCAATAGCTGCCATAGTGTTTTATGAAAAATCCAATTTCAGAGCTCTTTGGTAGAAATTCTTGGCATGCTCAAACCAGCCCTGGAGGAAGATAAACAGAGGAACATGTTTTTGTGTCTGAACTACGGTCGTGCCTGAAGTGAATGGTGGGCAACTTGACCTTT
The DNA here is from genome assembly GCA_013400315.1 of Bombycilla garrulus. Lineage (NCBI taxonomy): Eukaryota > Metazoa > Chordata > Aves > Passeriformes > Bombycillidae > Bombycilla > Bombycilla garrulus. The sequence continues at coordinate 38,597 of VXBU01006602.1, read as the reverse complement.
TTAACACCAAAGAGCTGTTGGGTATGACCCAAATTCAAGATGCCTGAGAAGCTTTTGTACTGGCAGCTGAGCTTAGAGTTTGGAAACCTCCTGACGCAGGCAGCGGAATCTCTCTTTTGGATGTAAACACATAAATTCCAACTCTGCCACGTTTTAAGCACCTAAGTCCTTTTCTGAGTACAAAGCCATGACAGATATATGCACACCCTTCCATCTGAACTCCAAGATTTCATTCTTATTGCACAACTCAGGAAACTTTTAAACCTTAATTTATGCTGAATGTATATTAAAGAGTGTGCTGGTTTTGGCTGGGGTAAACTTAATCTTTTCTTCACAGTGGCTGGTATGGGGCTATGCTTTGGATTTGTGCTGAACACAGGGCTGATCATATAGAGATGTTTTAGCTATTGGTGAGCAGGGCTCACCCAGAACCAAAGCCTTTTCTGCTTCTCGTACTGCCCCAATGGGGGGGAAGTTGGGGGTACATGGGAGGCTGGAAAGAGACACAGCCAGGACAGGTGATCCCAAATGACCAAGGGGATATTCCAGACCATGTGGCATCATGCTCAGTATATAAAATGGTCAGAAGAAAGAGGGAGGGCGGATGTTCAGATTGATGGCGTTTGTCTTCCTGGGTAACCATTATGTGTGGTGGGGCCCCGCTCTCTTGGAGATGGCTGAACAGCTGCCTGCTCATGGGAAGCAGTGAATTAATTCCTTGCTTTACTTTACTTGTGTTCATGGCTTTTGCTTTCCCTGCTACACTGTCTTTCTCTCAACCCATGGGTTTTCTACTTTTTCTCCTTGGATTCTCTCCCTGATTTTGCTGGTGGGGGAGCAAGCTAGCAGCTGTGTGGGACTTGGCTGCTGGCTGGGGGTAGACCACAACAAATAGCATTTTCATCCTGAGTTTTCCTTTCACCATTTCTTGCAAAATTAGCATACAGCAGACATGAAAATGCAGTAGGGGTTTCTATAACAACATGGTGAAATAGTAAATTCCACAAAGCAACTCTGGAATCTACAAATGATGTAAATGTTTTTTTTCATTGAATTACTATCCACATTTGTGTCCAGCTTCAGAATAATACAGCTGCAAAAGTAATTAATTAATATAGGAATGCAGTTTAATAACAGCACAAGGGTTCTGTATTCACTGGTTGGTTACAGGCACTAGCTAGATGTTGATAACAGGTTGTTGCCATTGTTGCCACCTCATTGGAAAATTAGCATTTAATTAACTTAGGAAGATATGGAACACTTTTGGTATGGGAAATATTTGTACACATTGTCTATTGGAATTAAAACCTCCCATCCAGCAAAAAGCACAGCAGCCTCTACAGCTGGTGGCTGTTGGCCCACAGAAACTAAACAGACTCGCTGGTCTATGCAGCTGCAGCCGCTGCCTTTGATTTGGAGGGGAAAGGGAAACTGTGAGACTGTTATCCAAGGCACCAGCTGAAAGGAGCCATCCAGCTGTGACGTCAGTGCTTGCCTTGCAGTCACCGTAGCAAGTCCCCAAAAGTATTAATGCGTAGACACTGCAGGCTCAGAACTGCTGAGCAAAAGTTTTAAAGGAAAGATGGCTCTGCTTCAAACTGGGCTTGATGCAGCCTCCCCTGGAACCAGTGGGAGTATTTCCAGTGACTTCACTGGGCTTTGGATGGCCCCGCTAGGGTTTCCTGGCCCGAGAGCATCGGTGCTGATTTGAGCCAGGTGCAGGGTGAGGCAGGTCAAGCTGCTTGAAGGTTAACCACTGCTGGTTTGGAGGGGCGGAGGGGGGGGAAGAAAAGGGGACAGTTAAAAAGAGAATGGACTGTTGAAAGGAAGCTGGATTTTCTTGCTGTTTCTTTTTTCCTGTTAACACTGGCTGAATGGTCTGAGGTTTTTTATGTTCTTGTGGATGAAAAGATCCTCTTTAAACTTCAATGTTGAAAAATAGCCTTAAACCTCCTGCTGTCAAACACAAAACAGAAAAATAGCTCCTGGTTCCTAAGGTGAATTATTTTTCTGACCAGCCTCTTCTATGTAGTTAGATGCAAAACCAGAGGAACAGTCAGATGACATTGAGCCTTGCTCCTGCGGGGTGAGGAATTCACACCTACGTGTGCCAGCTCTGCCATGGGCATCTGTGGGGGATTCCTCTGGGGAGGGGGGGTAAATGGTTATATCACCTCTGTCATCCCTTGGGCTCAGGAGCACATACTGCAAACCCTCTGCACGTGTTTAATGTTGCACATGCAAAGCCATGGAGTCGTGCCAGCATCCTACAAGTTTCTCCCACTGACGTCCTCTCAGCTGCAGCTGCAGCAGCAGGATCTATCCTAACCCCAGGTTGAACCGGCGCTCTGCAGCAGCCAGCTTGCCTCAGCTGCTCTGGCAGCCCCGCTCCAGCGTCTCCAGGTACTTCTGAGAGAGATGTCACTGCCCTTGCCAGCAGAAACTGTGCTCCCAGCTCTTCGTTTGCCCTTCCCCCGTCCTGCCAAGCAGATTGCCACCTGCCAGGAGTGCTGCAGCGGGATATCAGGGTCTCACTGAACAGGACGGGTGGGCTGTACGGTGTGAGGCTGCCTCCCCTGGGGGATCTCGCTCCTGTCAGTGCAATGAGCTGACAGGTAGGGACCGACAACACCCATCAATCACACCCTTAAGAGCCTGAAATGCTGCCATTTCTCTTCTGGAGAGCAGCAGCCAAGCCGACAGGCTGCGTGGGGCTGTCAATGAGGCAAATGTCCTCGCTGACAGAGCTGCTCCTGAGAGGATCTCCCACAGTCATTCGTGTTTATCCCAAGCAACTGCCCCCTTTCTTCCTCCTGGTGTGAGGTGAACAAATGCCAGAGCTGGAGGGATTAAGAATAATTGTGTTGTGGCGCAGATGCTTTCTGAGGCCGACGCGGAGGTGTGTGACACTGCTCTGCGCCGTGTGTCAGCGTGTGAGGGAGGCAGACAAAATGCAGTGGTACTCCTTGAGCCAAGGACAGACAGACCTGGCGCAGTGGGGGGTGAGTGGTGCGTGCCTGCACTGCACACCTTTAATTGGTGGCAGCAATTAAAGGCTCTTCATGCGTGTGAAGGAGGGGACGTAGATGAGCATAAGTACCGAAGCTTCACATTTTTTTAGGGAAAAATTATTTGGGCTTGAGAAATGCGGAAGCATTTTATCACCCCAAAGTCATCCAGCCCATTCACAGTAAAAATAATGCTGAAGGTCAAAGGTGCAGGTAATGTAGCTCAAAGTCTTTTCACTGCCCAGCATCAGCGGTTAAATATGTGAAGGGAGGGACAAATAAATTAGGAAGCATTGCAAAAAGCAGCAAACAAACAAAACATCCCGTTAAAATCTCATTCTGTGTCAGTTGTATTTTTTCCCCATTACAATTCAGAACCACTGGCTGCTTCCACCTTACAAGTAATCCCACAGGCTTATTGTACGGAGCACATGTTGGGCCCTCATGGACAAGTGACTGTTGCTGTGTGTGTGGCTCTGTGGGATGGCAGAAGGACAGATCCCTGTCTAGCAGGACCTGATGAGCCACTGTACGGCACAGACTGATGTGGGGTGGGGCGTTCAGAAGAAAACAAAGTCGTACACTTTTATGCTGGCCATTCCATTTACATTTCTCTCTGTTTACACATTGCTCTCACAGCCAGTAATTTATCTTTGGTGAGATGTGGACCACCTACTTTGGCACTAAAATTCAAGAATATGATTCAAAAAACTTCAGACCACTGTAATTTAAGCCTAGAAGCACCAACATCCATTTTCATAGATCCCAGAACTCCCAGGAGCAAATGCCCCCTATTCTTGGAAACATTTGGGCGTTTAAAGGAGTACAAATTGGAACACAGAGCCATCATCTTGTCACATCCTTTTGCCATACACTCTATTCCCCACACTCTGAATACCTGTGGAACACATCCACATCAGCAAACCATGCCAGGCCACAACACGGTTGTGCCTCCCGAGTTATCCAAAATGCTCCTTCAGCATGTTTCCCCTCAGCAAGATTTATGCTTCAGCCCACCTGCTACTGCCAACCAAGGTCTGGTGACAATCTGGGACAATGTGTCCATCTCTGCTCATCCTTTATCTAACAGCTACCTCTCCCATCCCTCAGTACAGACATGCAGTAGCCAAATCCTTGAAGCCCATCCAGACCCTGCTCTCAGAAAATGTGCGGAGAGTTATGCTGCTGAGCACTGATGAAATTTCAGGTAGTGCTAAATCTCCCCATTACACACTACCTACATTCTGGCATTTCACTAATTTGAATTGCTGATCTATTTAAAATGTAAATTGCTGATCTATTTAAAAGGCTACAGCAGGAGCACAGTTTACGTGGAGATCCAGCTGGGATGGAGGGTCAACATTCAAGTTCAGTGTTTTCTTTCTAAACAACTTGGCTGCTAGAACAACACCTCGAGGATTTGAATTTAGTAGATCAAATTTTCTTCACAGTACATTCCCACTGACACCACTTAGGTCAATGGACCAGCTTGTGAACTCAGTTAAATCAGCATGTATTGGGAGTAACATTACAGAGAGCAGTGGAACTATTCCAGATTTAAATTGGTGATAATGAGACCAAAATTTGGTCCAATGTACTTGCAGAGATCTGAGAGCAAAGCATTCATTTCAATCCTCAAGTAAAATATCCTACCCTGCAGACTTTTTCAAATCCTTGAACACAAGTCTCTGTGTAACAGTAAGCATAAACAGAGTGAACACTAAGAGAATAAAAGATTAAAAGTTATCCGCTAGCTTATACCAAAACTAGTAAAACCTGGGAATGTTTCTAGGTAGATGAAAAAATAAAAATCAGATAAGCTACATTAATTTTCAGATTATGAGCTCCCAAACATTTTTAAATGTCCTAGTTTAATACAGTATTTTGAAATGAAAACTATAATTCAAGGCTCCACCCTTGCAATAACTAGGTACACTACTTTTGTTAGTGGCACCAGCATCCCATTTATTTTATCCGTATTTTATTAATCACTCATATGATTCTTTGTACTTCTGGACTTTAGACTTCTGACTAAATATCGGCCAATTCCTTTCCTTTTACTCTTCTCACCTTAGCTGCTTTGGGGTTTACCAGGTTTTCCAGTGATTATTTCAGAAAGTGATATGTATATATATATTTTTTTTACTGTATGCATGAAAATTTTATTGTTGACTAGTTCAACTTCTTGAATGCTTATTCATAGAAGAGACCTCCCCCTGTTCAGCTTATTGGAAACATCTGTATTCTTCCTGTTTGGAAAATGAAAAGTGATAACTAGCACTCTGACAGCTGAGCTCCCAGAGTTAATACATACGTGATGCAGTCCTAGAAACCGATATGCCATTCAAAAATAAAAGTATGAACTGGGGGACAGCTCCTCCAGCGTTACTGGAGCTGAAAGACCAGTAATTTGGGCAGAGAAACAAAAATCTCTATATTGCTTTTCACCAAACCCGTTACTTTTTCTGAGTGTGCAAAATGACAGTCAGGAAGGGTGGGATAAAAAAAGCAAACAAACAAACAAACAAAAAACCTCACAAAAAACCCAAGCAAACAAAAAACAAAAACAACACTCAAACAAACAAACCAGCAGTGATTTGAAAAACAGAGAGAGATATAGTGNCAAAAAACCCAAGCAAACAAAAAACAAAAACAACACTCAAACAAACAAACCAGCAGGAAAGCTTTTTTTGTGATTTGAGAAACAGAAAGAGAGAGATATAGCAAACATATATCTAAGCTCTCCTGTCTCTTTCCTTTCAAATTAAATGAGAACACAGAAGTGGGTATTAGCAGAGAGAGGTTAGGGCAGGGGAATAGGGGAAAGCTGAAGAAAAGTTTTCATTCCTTTTATTCAGAGATATCTCTGAAGGAGGATGTTTCCTATCCTCCTGTTCTGGGAGTCCTATTTCTTCAAGCTTGCTTTTTTTTTTTTCCCCCTCCTTTCTTTTACAGTTATATCTACGTGGACTGGAATTCAATATAGAAGAATGTATATACACATGAGGAAGGCTCAGCTGTGTAAACCACTACAGTTTTTATGGGAATCAGTGGAGCTGTGCTGATTTGCATGACTAGAGGATCACACCTTTGTACCTGGTATTTAAACTGAAATAGCAAGTTACTGGTGGCTTAATTTGGACAAGGTTTGTATTTCTGTTTTAGCCAGTTTCTGATATGAGCTGGGGGAAAAAACAGAGATCTTTATTATCATCTCTAATAAAAATCTGAGCTCCAAATTTGATAGTATGTGACTGTGCATAAAATTAACTAAATGTGTCAGTTAGCAGATCTGGCTGAAGTTGTGCCTGATTATATTCTGCATGCATATTTGTTTTCAGTCATATTTACAGGGGTGCCTCTATCCTGATGCTTCAGTTAACTGTTACTTCGAGGAAATAAACAGAGGTGAGGGTCCAGTCACCTTCAGCTGTTGGAAGTTAATAAGGTGTTAATGAAACGTTGGCAAATAGAGGCAGTTTAGCACTTGGTTGACACTTGATTTTTAAAAGAGACAGAGTGTAAATAAGCTGTGTTTGCAGTGAAAATTAGAAAAAGTGGGAGGTGGGGGAACAAATAACACTCTCACAGCTTATTAGTTTTAAGCAGGAAATACTCGATAGACCACATCAGGGAGAGTAACTGTGATGCTGCAATCACTGGCAGCAAACAATGCCCGAAGGCAAAGGGGTCTGTTTTCATACAGGCTTTTTAAGATACTCATCTAATATAAGATCAGCCAAAGCACATAACGAGTGTAAGAGGACCCTTGGCACCGCTGCCTCCGACCTCTGGAAGTGCTCTGAGGGAGCATCTGGCCCGTTTCAGACCACAAATCCTCTGAACCCTTGTGGTTGTTTATGAGGGATGGGCAGTCGCTTTCTGCAGGACACTTAAGGCTGTCAAAGAACATGAACTCTGTTATTCCTGTTGCATTAAGGACAATAAACTACACCTTGAGAAATGGTAGCACTCTGAAGATTTATTAACTACTGTGTGCTGTAGCAGGGCTATGGGAGTGATCTTTGGGATTCAGGGAGCAATTTAGGCTTGATATATATTAGGCAACTCTACGTAAGATAGTACAGCATCATCCTGGGTGAACCTTGCCTTTTTACACCTCTCACAGTATCTGAGTGTGTACAGGAGATGGTACAGCCAAGCTGTCTTGACCTGTTATCTTGCTCCTAGATCTGAAGAAAGAGGAGGATAGTGATGAACCGGGAGCTTCCCTGGTGTGGGAGTAGAATTAAACAGTGATAGTTTAGCATGCTAGCTTTTCAGTTGTTAATGGTCTGGGAAGAGCAACTTTGTTTCAGAATGGTTTCTTTTACTAGGGATCATTGACATGGACACCCAGCATAGGTCCAGGCTAAGTAGGAATATGAGTATTTGTAATTGGTGCACTGAAAATTTCTGTTTATACAATATGATCAGAAAGATTTCTTGATAAAATGTTCAATGACAGAAGAGTTAATGCCAAAGCCATTCAGAAAGGGAGATACCCTGGGGACATCACTTTTTCTGCATAGTTACAAAGACATGGTTTGTTTCTGCAGGTGAGAAGTACACGAGTGATGTTTCTTTGCCAGGCTGGAGAGATTGGTGGGTTCTGGTAGATTATCAGCCACGTCTAAAATTACTGTAGCAGTGTGGAGTTGTTATAGTCAGAAGCTGGAGCTACCTGATGTATCTTTTCCCTCATTCTCGTGTGTCACATTCATTCACAGCAGTCCTTACCATGGTGCACCTTACCAGCATAAGGTAGCTCCTTTGGCACACATACTGTATAATAATCTCTTACAGTGCATTACCATGGCAAATTAGAGCTACCTTTAATTTAAAATATAAAATTTCATTTTCCTGAGGTAAGCACTGTCAGAGGAATAAACCTGTGGGTGTAATATACCCGTGGGTATTAGTAATTCTAAAGTGTTGAATAAATGAAAAGCACAAAGCCTATATTTTTGTGTAGGGTAAATAATGCCATACATAAATATTGAAGTATTGAACATAAAATACTCTATGCAGAAACATAGACTTTGTTTGCTTGATTCTCCTGATGTGTTGGAAAAGCTTTAACCCAAGGGGGACTGTAAGTGCAGTCTTTAAAATTAATTCAAGTGTCGCATGTTGTCTATAAATTTCTGTATTGAATTAATGTCTTATTTTAGATTGAGGCAATATATTGGGTTTTTTTATGAGGACTACACTGTAGCAGGGATGTTTTTGGTATCAACACACTGTGAGATAAACATCTTGCAATATTTTTGGAAGAATCTGCAAATCCACGCTTCCCAAATGAGGCAGAATCTCAAATTCTGTAATATACTTCCCAGTAGCACTGGAGTTTGGCCACAGGCAGAACTGGGATGTTGGGCAAGGCACAGGCGGTGTCCCAAGTTGATTGTGAAGCAGTTTGGGTACCTGGCTGTTCAATCACTGAGGACTTGAGGTCAGGATTTCCCTTGACAGGCTGGCAAACAACACTGAGAGTACTTTCTCTGCCTTTGTAGTATATGGGCAATTTCCTAGGATAATCCATTTTTTCACTGGCGGCTATTATGAGGACATAAGACACCAGGAGGTGCACTTTGACCTCTCCTGTTCTCTTCTGTCATACACAGAGTATTTGAAGCTTTTGGCCTTTTGTACCAAAGGTCCAGTTTTGTTGTAGGATGTCAAGGCTCCTTTTGTAAGGGGCACAGAGCATAATTCCTATGATGCTTTTGTCACAACAGTGTATTTGTTTTAATGACAACTAAGCCACCTTTAGCAAAAGCAATTGACCCTTGGTGATGGATTGACTTACTTGCTATCAGAGTGTGGAACATTTGTTTTGACATTAACGCAATAATACCAATACTGCTACTTTCTCTAAGTATTTTTCTCATTCTGTGTCTAAAATTTTTGAATGCTAAACCCTCATGTTCAGTAGATACCATATAGAGTCTGAGTGAAAAATCTTTTCCCTGTGAAACTTTCATCCTTTTTCTCCTTGTTTAGCATTTAAAATATAGAATACAAGGTCTGTGTTCTTCAGATCCAGGTTACTGCAGCAGAAGATTGTGTAACCACTTATAAAAAGAATCATTTGTGGCGGTGAAACAAGAAGAGAGAGAAGGTGAAGCAAAATGCTTTCATTTATGGTGTAGCAGAAAGTAAAAAGGGGACTGAGATGAATAAGAAGGAAAGAAGCACTAATATTACTTGAAATTAATTATTTCCTCTGGAATATTTTAAAGGCAAAACAAAAAGTAATAAAGGAAGATTAACATTCCTTCTAATCTGAGGAAGAACTGCTCTATGATTTTGCTCTTTGAATTGCTCTTTGCTCATAAGGTTGAAGGTCTTAAAATGACCCATTTGGATTAGTCAGGAACCAAAAAACTTCTGCACAGGCTTCTTTTTGCTTGATTGCAGATCTTGGGGAAGATTATTGTGGGTGTATCTTTTCCTCAACTCATGAAGACAATATTTTCCTAGGCTAGGCTGGATATTCAGGGGAGTGTGCAGTCTGATATTAAGACATGCATACTTGAGTACCAAAATGCAAGTGTCTTAAACTAAAACAAGTGTAAACCATCTGACCCTGCATGGCTATTCCAGACTAATGTTTAATTTTCATTTATGCTCATTGAATATGAACAGTCCTCTCCAGAGGAACTGACATCCAACCAGTGGTCAGGACTTCCAACTAAGTTGGAACAAAATTCCTGGATATGTGTTCAGGCAGCTAATTTGTATTGGACACCTAAGTAAATTTCATTAAGATGACTTCTACATCTAGTCTTTAAAATTAACTTTTCAGCTATTCCAGATTCCTGTCAGTCCTTGAGCATCTTTGAGGCATACACATTTGTCATACCACAAAAACTGGTGTTTTACAGACACTTCTGAGGGGCAGGATGGCACATGCTGCTGGGGACAGATGTCAGCCTGTGAACAATAGTGTGCTGGACATGCCAGAATTTCAGCTTCTGCTCTGGGCAGCTCTGGAGGAATTTATGGCCTCCCCTTGTGGAATTGCCACTAGTTTGCTTTCAGTGTGCAGTGGAGAGTGGTTGTTTCCCATGCTCTGATCAGGACTTTTATTTGGCAGTATCTAGAATGTACCACTTATTTTGCTGCCCTTCTACACTATCTGTGAAATAAGTTTTTGGGCACTCTTGGTGTTTGTTAGCTGTTTTCCTCTGCTAGCTGTGGCACATTGTATACATATGTAGCTTGCATTCAGGCTGCTACCCTGTCTGGGTAACTTGTCTGGGGCTCACAAATATCTTGCACAAGCCCAGTCGCCCCTTGCATAAATCACCATTGCAAATGAGAGGAAGGGAGGCAGACCTGGACAAAGGGGCCAAGTTCCTAAACTAGCAGTGATGCAAAGGAATATTAAAATGTAATATTATGTAATATACCTTGTGGCTTCTCTTACTCTGGCCAGTTTGAAGTTTACTCAGGTGATTTTCTGATGGATACCTGTTGGGGTGCTCTAATGCCAAACAGCTGGACCACTAAAATTGGAAACTCTGTTTAACTGCATTCTCCGTGTCCAGATCAATAGTCATTCTGTTATGAAGCAACAAGCATGACTGTGCGCAAAGGGGTTGAGTCCTTTCTAATTAGGTGCTCCCATTATGATTATTTTCCTGACATATGAAAAAGGAAAATTAACCTATGTATAGTTTGCCTCCAAGCAGTCTTCAAGGGTCTCATTTAATTTGTCACTGATACAGAAAGGGGACTAATTTCTTAGTAGATATTTATCTGGAGTGAAGAAGGTGGTAAATAGTTACCTATGCCCATTAAGTGCAGGTGTTCATTAAGTGTACCCTGACATAAATATCTTCCTTTTTTTTCTTTTGTCTCTTCTGTTTGTTTGCTCTCTGCTGTTTTATTCAGGAGCAGCCAAGTGTTACTCAGCAGGGATATCCACCTGTGGTCACGGGGGTAGATATGTCATAAATGTTCCTGGAAGCTCATTAAAATTAATCTCACTCCCAGGCAGCTTTTGTTTGCTTTTGAGCATTCTCTGAAGAAACTCTGTAGCCAACATTTTTCTTACATCAAAATATGACTCCTTTCTTTTACATGGACTTGTCTTTTATATCACTTCAAAAAGAACTGGCTGTGCTCTTTCTTTGAAGTGAGAGTTAAAATTTCATTTGTAATTACAGCAAGACCACACTTCCTTAATAGGCTAGAACAGGAGCCTTAAAAGAAATCCATAAGTGACAAACAAAACAAAAAAAAGCCCCCAAACCAAAAGCCAAAACTTAGAAAACTTTAAACTTCAGTCTGCAGTTTGCATTACTAACTTTCTGTTTGTTCAAAAACTGGCCAGATAAACCCCCTTTTTTACTCTTCCACATTTTTCTCAGTTTGACTGTCTGTGTTTTTCTGGTACAAATATTTTACAGTTATACCTCTTAAATTATTGGGAAGCATTGCAGCAAAAGCAGGTGTAAGTCAAAAGGACCTTGAATATGGAGTCATATTCCAAAACAGTAGCACTTAGCATTTTTCTGACCTGTTTCTATGGGTTAGTTTCACAGCTTCCACTTCTTCAAATATTCTGCTTCCAAATTTCAATGGCCTTCATTATGGTTGCAACCATTTACAGTAAACTTTAGCATATGGAGTTGCAGCTACCTTGGTGGTGTCTGAGTTGAAAGCAGCTATTGATATGGCAATGACTTTACCTGTTATGTTATTTGAAAATTAAAATCCAGGCACTGACCTCATGCAGTTACACTGAGAATTAGATATGAGTTTGGAGCACACAGAAATCCCAGACTTTTATTGCCTTTCTGTTCTGTTAAAACTATAATTCCCATATTTCTATGCAATTTCAGGCATCAGAAATCTTAGGATTTCTGATCTTAGGATTTCTGATCTTAGGATTTCTGATGCATGAAGCTTTACAAAAACTAACTTAATTTGTTAATAAACAAAGTCATTATATAATAAACTATTGTTTCCCTGGTTTTATTAGGATTGTTGTCACATATGACACAGTAATAAAATCCAAATAGTTAAAACAGAAAACTCTGAATGTTTCTTTGCCATATTCAAGTTTGCAGAAAGGTGTTATTAAGGGATTGAATGCCATTAATCTTAAAGTTTTTTGTCACTTGGTCAAAAGAGAATAATGATGATTTTGTTTGAATGCATATGGTTGTGTTTCACTATTTCTATATTTCACTAGAATATATTACTATATTTCACTGTTTCTATATTTCTCTAGAAAATAGTACTAAAGAGAGGAACAAAAGCAGTAGGCATCAAAACTCAGTTGTGATCAACTCTCAGAGAAATTTCTTGAGAAGGATCTGAATGGCAGACAAAGAAGCCCACATAGACCAAGAGGGTGTCAGAAGTTAAGGTCTGGGTGTGATGAACTTGAAACAAACACAACTTGAAGAATGGATTCTGCAAGGCCTGGAGACCCAATGTGCTCTTCTAGTGGACTTTGTCCTTGCAGCTGGAGAACCTTCAGCGATGATGTCCAGTCTAAATCAGCTACAGATGCAGCTGGATTGTCCAAAGTGTGCCTATGCTCCAGGCATCACATGGCACGCAATTCACAGAGCACATCTGCTGGGATGTCACTGCTCTTTTCGTCCTATAATGGGCAACTTCTCTAGCCTTGCCTAACTGATAATAAAAAGTTTGGTCAGCAAACAGATATTGGAAAAGAATATTTGTCATTTAGATATTCATATAATTACTATTCACCATGTTTTATATTCCAGTGGGGAATAATGGGCTGGGGTGTTTGGGGATGAATGCATAAACCATTCAGGAACTGTTTGATAATAATTAAGGAAATAAGATGCCTAGTGTATATAAAGTGGGCTTTTAATTATAATAGAAAAGAAATTCTTCAGAAATAATTTGTGAGATAACTTATTTCTCAAGTATGTTTTGGCAGGGTTTCAAATAATGTGTCAGATAGTGATCACATATTCTGTGAAGGGATTGCAACTAACCCAACACATTATACAGGCCCAGCCACTGAAGCCCAGCTCCCATGCAAATTTAATGTCATTCTGGGAAGATATAGGAAAATTTCAATCTGTGTGCAAGATTTTTTGAATTGAGTCAGAAATGGAGAAGTGTACTCTTTGCTCTGACACACAAAATCCTGAAATCATGTTGATAGGATGGTCTTTGCTGGGAATGTGAGAAGCACTTACTCCCCTTTGCCGGAATGTGGGTACATTATTGGGTCTGTTAAGTCCACATTTGATCTGGATCAAAATTGAGTATGTGAGCATTTCTGATAAATTAGCCAAACCACACACTGAGGTTTTGACCTCGTGTTTTTATGTCATTCCTTTTCAGGACAAATAGAACAAAGGCATTAAGGCTGTCAGAAAGTTTTGTCAAAACTTTTGCATGAATTTGTACTGGGAAAGTGAAAGCTTGATTAGCTCTTTTTATCATATGACTACTGCAGATTTTGTCCCAACAGAATTTGTAGGAGGAAGCTTGTGCACGTTATGTTTAGTGAACTTTGATCTGGTGGAAAAGCTCATACTGACCTGTGCTTATGCTTGTGAGGGGAGTTGGTGCTGCTGTTTTCTTTACTCAGTGTCAGGAATTGGAGAACAACTGCAAGGGAAGATTGCCTTAGGTTTAGCTTCTGTGTTCATTTGCAGGGATATGACACTCTACCAGCAAACTCCCAGGAGACAGCTGCAAGTGTCTGAAGACCTTATGGGATCTGGAGGTGAGCAGTTGGCAGTTCCTAGGACAAAAAAACAAGGAGGTTCAGCTGATCTGGCATCACCCAGGAAAGAAATACTAAATCTCCCGAGTTCTGAAACATGTCGCAGTGCATATATTGGTGTTTCATATGATAACATGAGTGTAGCAAGGCTGCAGCTAATCCTTTTGTGTTCGGGCTTTCCACTGAGCACAGGAAGTCCAATCTTGCTGTGTCTGTTCATTTACCATTAATACTGTGGTAACACCTACAGAGAAGATAGGAGAAATTCAGAAAATGCCCCCTTAGATTACAAACTGCTGATTAAGGTGTTTTCTCAGGAAGATGAAGGTGAAAAGGAAGATAGCTTGGATCTGGTATGTGAGCAGCCATTCCCATGGCTGTGGGAGAGCACAAGGCTGTGTACCATAGCTGGCTGTATATCACAGCTGCATGCCCACCACCTGGAAGGCTAATTATTAGAGAATCATAGAACAGCTGAGGTTGGAAGGTGTCTCTGGAGATTACCTAGTCCACCCTTCCCCCGCTCCAGTTTTGGGAATATTCCTACAGAACAGGGAGTGAGTCCTACTTAGCTTTATGCTTTTGAAACCTCTAAACCTTTGATACTCTTGACAATATGACCTTTGCATATAATACCTTGAAAGTAACTATAGTAAGATCTCCCTCTTGAAATACATACAATTCTTTTTCAACTCCGTCTTGGCTTAGAAGCTAGTGTAATATTTGCAGTTGTTGTAAACTGCCCTTCTCCTCAACTGTGAATCTCAGGCTGCATACAAAGCCAAGGGTATAGCCCACAGTTTGCATTAAGTGGCTTTTGATTAGGTGGTAATAACATTAATTGGCACCCAGAATCAGTTGGCTGTAGGTGATCTGAAGTGATAATGCACTAGAGCTTCTAACATTCTAAGTCAAAATGTTCCCTTAGCCTGGGGAAAGATGCAGGTGTTTGGGATAAAAAGAGTGTTTTCTAAATGAAGGACTTGAACACTGTGATTCCACTTCATTACTCGTCTCCTGATGCTTAATGTAAAATGATTACTTTATTGGCTCCTCTCTTCTGTGTTTTATAAGTATTAGAAAATTAAACAGCAAACTTTAAAGATAAAATATGTCCCATGTTATTAAAAAATATTCAAAGCTAAGCAGCAAAAAGGAAATTGAATAACTAAAAAATAATTTAGAAACATTCCAGATTCAAGCCAGCATATCTGTTACTGAAAGATACAATTATAAATGATCAGTTCTTGATTATCTTGCTTGCCTTTGTAAAAACAATTGCCTTTCCTGAAAGACTGTTTCAGCTTTGTGGATTTGGGGTCTTCATGGATATAGAATATATGTATGCAGCTGGCAAAGCAAGTGTCTTAGTGCATTAATTGTCCCCCAATTCTGACAAATCCTTTCATAAACCATAGGCCTTGTTCTTATTTTTTTTTTAATGTTCTTTCTTATATTTCATTAACAGCTGAGCCATTGATGAATTATACTTGATATAATCAGGAGTTAGGCTTTAGCAAAAATAGCATTGCCAACTGAGGGAGTGTGAGTGTTCCAATAATTTTGCACTCTTTGGAAAAGGAAAAAAAATTAGCAAAAATTATGAAAGCCTCTAAAATTTGTCTACACTATATATGGCCATATAGAATATTGGCATAAAATTAAATTTGACATTGTTGTGAAATTGCAGGCATGCATTTCACTTCTTACTGTCTTCTCTGAAAACTTTCTTTCCTGTGTTTTTCAAGGCCCAGGACCATGTCTGGGAGAGATGCTCTGTTACCAGTGCATGTGCAGCAACAGAGCCAGAGCAACCCTGGCAATTCCAGGGTGGTTTTCTGCAAATGGAAACCACAGCACTTGGTGCTGTGTCCACCTCCAGGGGGAGAGTGGCATGGATTGGTCAGGCAGTAAAGAGAGGGTCTGGCTGTGGTGCCTTTGACAGGCTCATGCAGGAGTGTGGACCAGTGGGCTGTGCTCCGAGCACATAGTGATCTGTAGGATTAAACACATTCCTCTTCATAAACATATCCACTCTATTTGTTTGTGGTCTAAATTATTCTTGTGGATTGTTCTGAGCAAGGTTTTGGTGTCCTCAGCTGTACCCCAGAATAAAATTGATTTTCTTTATTTTTAAATAACAGGAAAGAACAAGCATAATAGAGAAGAACAAGAAAATAATGAAGACACATGGGGTGAGTAAAGCTGTGCAAGTAATAAAACAGCATTTAGACATGTAGATCAGTATTTCTTGAATTATGCTATTGGAATATCTGTGGGGTTCTATGGGCAAATCATTTGTATAAAGCATTGAAGAGAAATGTGTAGTGTAAACACAACAAAGATCTGATTCTTTTCTTAAAGACTACTATGCAGTTTACATAGCTTGTGATTCCCAAACAAAGACTGGTTTTGTCAGACGGGGAACAATGTGCATTGCTGCAGGCATGAGAAAGGAGAGCTGCATTTGGAAAGTATTACAATTATAATGGGAGTAGATTACGAAGCAGATAATTAATGGTAGGGATACAGGATCTTCCCTTCCCACTGGGATTCAGTCTCAGTCTGTTGGTGTAACTTATAGCCCTGAGGAACACTCCTTTTTGTTTCAAGACTCTCTTTTCTAATCTCTAGGTCTTTTGGTGTTTTATTGCCTTGGTCACAAAAGTTCAAGGAGGTCACTCCAGAAGATATTCTCTGCAAGGGATTAAAGTGACTCAGAGGAACAAAGTAACTTGGAAGCTTTTGCAGAAGCCTTCTTCCACCTTTAAACTAAATAAGTCTTCTCTTCCACTCCTACAA
Source organism: Bombycilla garrulus (assembly GCA_013400315.1). NCBI lineage: Eukaryota > Metazoa > Chordata > Aves > Passeriformes > Bombycillidae > Bombycilla > Bombycilla garrulus. The sequence continues at coordinate 22,052 of VXBU01006602.1, read as the reverse complement.
GACCACGTCTGAAGTGTTTTGCTCTTCTGATTTATATAATTCCTCCTTCAGGAAGATCAGAAAAGAATATGTAAATCGAAATTGACTTCATAGTTCTACCTAAACAATGGCAATGATATATTAAAAAATGTACATGGCTGGAATGATGAATTGGTTAATGACATTATTACCAATAAATATAGCATTGCTCTTTTCAATGACATTAAATAATACTATTTTCTCCCCCAAAAGTATCTTTTGTTATTAAAAAAAAAGATTTTGGATTGACAGAGGATGAGACTTTATACGGTACATCAATGTGTGATTTATTCCTGAAAAACTTGCAATAGATACTGTACGTAGTTATTCACAAAGACTTAAGAAAGCAACACAAACATTGCAAGCAGAGAAATAATTTTTAGATTTTGAATTGTTGACTGGCCAACAATTCAAAATAAGTATATAAGCAATGAATAAGAAGCATAGGTTACTATATTCTTCTTATTATCTGATACAGATTGTTTTTCACTTAGTGTCTGGCCTGTAAATTGAAATCTTCCCATTTGCTTGCTAAGCACATATATAAGAACAAGAGAAGACTTGTAAGTGGAACGCAGCATCACCTTGAAGTCTTCAAAGTTATTCGGAGTCATCAAAACAGTAACTCAAAGTATCATCAAAGCAGTAAGCAGCACAGCCTTCATATAGCAAAATGTAAATAATTAGCAGAGAACCATCTGTAATGTTTTATGAGCAAGTGTGTTCTGGGTATTGATCTATTAATGCATACATATATTAATGTAGTCCATGTGTTGGGATATGTCATGCTGCACAGACTACTAGAAAAGAGGAAAACTATTTTAAGAGCTTTTAATTTTCCTGTGTACTCTAGCATTTCTGCATTTTTGTCTTACATAATATTAAATTTAAACTTCATTGATTATATTTGTGTGAAGATAACCGAGTCCTTCAGTAGGCCGGTTGGTATGGCCTGCTGATAAGGGTAAAAAAGGTTTTTATCCAGTCACTCAGCCCCTTGTGGACTAACAAGTGTTCATATCATCCATTCAATTAATGTATTTCAGTGCAGAGTAAAGAAAAAATTAGGCAAGTTTTATAATTGCTGAGGTTGCTGGAAGAAAAGGTATATATATTCATGAAGTGGGCCCTGTACTTTGATGTTTTGCATAATATAAGCCCTAGAACCTCACCAAAAGACAGTCCTGCTTAGAGAAAAATGCTGACTATATTGTTTAATAAGAAAATGGAAAATATTATTGATTTTATAGTAAAATTATGTATGCAGAGTTATTTAAGATTGAATAATGTTTAATTCATAGCTGATTCTATTTATTTTGCAGAAGGTTTTGTGCAGTTCAGTATTGCTGAAAAAATAGTATTTCTACAGTCAAGCTTAGGGCTTGTGATATGGTAAGGCTGAACAGTGTTGAAATATGTAATATTTTAATATGCATAAAATTTGGGTTTTATTAATAGCATGTAGATATAGTTTCACTGAGTCCTCAGCATTTTTCTCTAGCAATTCTAACAGATTTATTTTTTTTAAACAATATTTCTGTAAATTTTGCATTTCAGATTCCTTTAACCTAAGCCCCTTGTGGTATTTCTTAATGGAAAGGAAAAAAAACCCCAAAGTAACATGCATTTAGGAGAGAGTACCTCCCATGCCGGTGTTTCTATGGGTGAGGGTGAGGACAGAGGACAGAGAGGCAGGAAGACAAACAGGTGTAGGTATTATCATGTCACATATAGGAAAATTATATGGAAGAGAAATTGGCCAGCACAAAGTTATTCAGGGAAACTTCAACACAACCAATAAGCAGGTCACTTGTCTGGTCCCAAGTCCTATTACATGCTCTTAACCACAAGACAGGTTTTTCTTCTTCAGCTGCAAATAATTAATAGCATTCTGAAATTATAATTTCACTCAGCCTTATTTCCTGTTGTGCTGGCTGGTGGTTTCAGTGTAGCTGGTATCTTACCTCTTATTTTTCATTAATTGCTTGGCATTTGATTAGCCACCAGCCCCCCAAACCACAGGGAGTTTTGTATTTGAGCAAGCTGAGGTGAGAATTGAGTCCAATATAAGTAATTTGAGTGCAGCTGAGCTGGAGATTCAAGGTGTTACGTACTACTGAGGACTGTTCGTATAAATCAGATCAGTCTGTGTATATGTAACTGTGCAATTTGAATTAATATGCTTCTGCATGTGCTGTATTTTAATAGAGCTGGACAAAGGAGGTACAGTAAGGAACTGAGTAACTCAGGGAAAGCCTAAGCTGCCTTAATGCCAGTGGGACAAAAATATCACCATATTTACCTTCAGTGTAATCAGACAATTTTTTCTTAAATTTGCTTGTTTGTCTACCCGGAATGTGAGAATGGAGAAGTGAGGTAATATGGGACATCAGAGTTGTTGCTGTGCTTTTGCTTCTATTTGCAACTACCATCTTGCTTTTCTCCCTCAGCTAATATTGAGTTGAGAACACCTTATAACAAAAAAAAGTTCTACAAATGTCTGTTCTGTTCCCTAAGGAAAGATTTTTTTTAAAGGTTTTTGCTTTTGTTTTTGTTTACTTTGTATATGGTAGAGCAAAGGGCTCCAATTCACTTCTGGCTACTGTTGAAAAGGGCTTCTTACAGCCTGCCTCCTTTTATGTTTTTTACCCTCTGCAGTGCCCTTTTGCTGCCTGAATATTTACTGCATGGCAGAGGAACACAGATCCCGTAAATGTGAAACAGAGCGGAATCAAAATACTTTAGCACTAAAGCTTCCTGTTTTTCTAGCATTATAGGAAGAGTCCATAAATTTGTAAAGCAAGTCATTAACTTAAATGTCATACGAACTGTGCTTGTCATGCGAATTTAGAAACTGATTTTCAGGCTGAAAATATTATCAACTGAGCTAGAGTGTTATGTAATACCTGAAGTGACTGCTCACTCTTCATTATTTAGAACCATGTATTTATTAAACAAAGACAAAACTGAGCTTGAGTTTGGTTTTTTGATAAATTTAAAATGGAGAAGAAACTGACAGCTAATCAGTCAGAGCTTATAAAAATGATTTGTGACTAGAAAAGGGAAGAGAAAAAAAAAAAAGACAAGGGGTGAGAGGTAAATGTTGTGCTGTGCAGATTGGTTGTGCTTTATTCTGGAGCAAACTTGTCCAAATGTTGTTATAAATGTGGTAGCTCAATCATAAATGAGGAGTAGGAGAATACAAAAAAGCAAAAAATTAGGTGAATTCATAGAGTCATCTGTATTTTAGTTAAGTGGATGCTGTAATGTGGTAACAGAAATGTGTTACCTACATATCCTGTTTTAATGAACATTGCTTCATTATAATGCTCTAGTGAATGTTTCTCATTTCCAAGAAGGTATCTTACTGTGGGGAAAAAAAATATACTTATTAAACTGCAAGTTGCCAGCATGCCATTCTTGACAACTACACAGACACACACACACACACACACACACACATATGTATAGAAAGCATAAAATAATTAAAATATTCCTGAACTCATGCATACAATTTTATTTTTGTAATATTCATTTCATCTGTTGTAGAGGAAAATGCTGTTTAATTTGAATGAGGCTGTGAATTTTGCAAAATGAGCTGGTAATAGCATTTTACTTAAACTTATGGCATCTCTGTTCATATTGTATGGTTCAGGAATGGTTTCTTTATAATTAAAGTGTCAAAAAAACACATTTGAATCAAGAATGATTAAATTCATTCAGGATGATTTGCTAAAGAATAATAACTTTAAACTTTCTCCCTTTAAACGGAATTGTTTAGGCTCTCTCATCAGCTGTCCAGGGTTTTCTTTTTTTCCTTTTCTAGCTACCCTAGGAAATGAACTGGTCTCTTACAGTGCTTTCTTTATTTCCATATGCTCTGCATATTATACACATTTTATGGGTCAATTATTGGAAGCTGTTGTACCAATGATTTACATGAGCATTGGTAAATATTTTTTAAAAATTTACTGAGTAGGTAAGAAGATGCAACATATTGCACCTCCAGTACAGAGAGTATAATCAGTGAAAGTCCAATTTTTTTTGCAGAAATGTGGAGACTTCCAGGAATCCAAGTTGATAAATGTGAATTTGTCGGCACGTTGAACTTGACTCCACAATATTTGGCTTATTAGTTCACTGCTGAGCACAGGATGGTACCTCTGGCCTTGATTCAGCAGTCTTTAAATAAATGGATAAGTGCTCTGCTGAATCAGGGCCAGACTAGTGAAGTGTCAATATAGGGCATTTTGGGTAAAAGAAAATGTTGACCACAAGGGGTTGATTTCCTCTTCTTTGTAAGGGAACAAATCTGAAATAAATATACAGAAGCATTAACAGGGAAGAAGAAGGACTGAAAAGTTTTACCTAAAATTAACTTTAGGTTGTATGTTCAAAACAACAGTGCATGTTCTGTGAGGTGGAAAAGATATTCTTGATTTTCAGTATTATTTTTTAATTAGTCACTGGGGTTGTATATAATAAGGGTGGGATTTGCTGCACCTTAATGGCTATCTGAAAGCTGTCTGGGCTGGGCTTCTGTAGGTGGAAAGAGACAGCCTCTCTCTAGGAGCTGATTTATCCTGTTGTAAGGTATATGTGGTTAATTACCCCCAGAGATGCTGCTGCATGGAAGGAAACTACTGGACTCTAATCAGACAGAAGCTAGGTGAAATAAAGAAGATGCTACCTGACTAAATAGAAAAAAAAGTTTATTACACAAGCGTCTGTCTTGTCTCTTGCCCAGCAGAATTAAGACATGAAACAAAGGGAAGAAATTAGGTTTACAATTTACCCCTGTGCCTGTGTGAGGCAGGTGTCTGAATGTGAGCCAAATAGCCAGCCCTTAGATCCAGCTTAATTTCTGGAGAATGACTGCTGTAGCAAAAGCTCCCAGTGTTCTTCACATTGACCTAGTTTTCAGTTATCTAGTGACTCTGTGCTAATGTGACCCAGTATTTCTTTGCAGTTCCCTGTCTGGTGCATTTAGATTTTTTTCCTTTTTGTTTACCATTGGTGTCTATACTCACCAGGCACCTAATCCTGCCAAGTGTTAAGTCCCACATGGGAGGTAGGGACTGTTCTTTATTCTCATCTTGCAGGAGTCAGGCTGCCTCATTTCTGCCAAGATTAAGCTGGATAAGAGACAGGTAAGCATAAACAGCATTGTAGCTGGTTTTAGGATTGTACCCCAGCAAAGGTCAAGCATAATGGTGCAGTGAAAATAAAGCATTTTGAGTAATTTATTCCTTTAAAAAGGTTTGTATCATCCATGCAGCTGCAAAGCCATAATGCTTTCATTAAAAGTCACATCTGTGCTGAATTAAAACAGGAGCCTTTTCCAGCCAAGGAGTATTTGTCAGCTTGAAAGTTTTTCTCTTAGCTCCTGAAGCTTTTTTCCAAAATCCACGGGCTAAGACAGAGAGCAGACCTTGTCACGAGCTGGTACTGAGGTTTAAGTACATTCCTGCTCTGTTATTCACCGTCTGGCTCCAATTTAGAGGTACATCTCCCTTGTGTTCACTTTATTAACCTACATATGACTGGCTTTTTTGTTTAATGTGGAAATGAAAAAAAATAGATGCTGGGCCCAAGAAAAGTAGTCTGAAAACATCTTTTTCCAGATTTTCTGTTCCTTGCGGCACATTAACCACTTGCATGGAATGTTTGGTGGATACAATATATTTTAAAATACTTTTCTGAGAGCAGGCATGTTTAGCTTTATGTGAAGAGATTTAAGCAATCACAAAGTCTTAGTTCTCTCATCTCCCCTGTCTTTTTGAGCCCATTTACCACTTTCTACCAAAACTGACTTCAAAGATACGAACCTACCAAATCAACGAAAATTTGCTAAGTGAATAGCAGAGGATAGCCCAAATTAATTCCTCAACTGAGAGTGCATCTGCAGCATGAGCCCAGCAGCTGTGTGATGTGTAGCTGCACCAGTAGAGGAACAGATGTGTTTTCCTCAGCACACTGCTGGGTGCCTGGTCCACAAAAAGCCACCACATCACAAAGTACTGATTTGTCCGTCTGATGGGGATGAGACCTGGCAAGTGGGAGGACTTGAAGGAGGAACTGAAGTTATTGTGGGAAGATCTGTGGTGGATGTGAATGTAAGTATGGGTTGCTGGGAAGTAATGTTTAGGGTGAGAGACTTTGCTGGTTCCACAGCTCACAGGCCAGATGACTCAGAAGAGGGATAGAAAGCTTCAAAATTTATCTTTTCAGTGTGATCACTTTAGTTAGAAAAGGACAACAAACAGCTGTCTGTACAACTGTAAACAGAGAGCCCATTTAAGTTGGGTTTCTAAAGCACGGCAAATTATCTTTATTGGTTTACTGAAATTTTCTTTTTAAATGCAAGAGCAGCAAAGCTTTGAGAGGTAACTAGGAAGAAAAAGATGGGTGTATCTTTATCAACGCAAGTAAGCGATAGCAAATAATGGGACAAGAAAGGTAACCTACCTTTTAGGCAACTGTGCTGTCCAGGAAGCTCTGGTATTATCTAGGATTCCTTGTGTTGATCTTTATATGGCTGAGAAGAAAAATGCCTTACGCTCAAGGATCTTTATCTGTTTTTTATTGGGGAAAATGAACAAGCTTCCACAATTATTTGGGCTTTTAATGCCTCACATACATAATATATTTGTATAAATCAGCTATTTATCTATACTTGTGTATACATAAAAAAATTGAGAGTGTCTTCAGTCCTTTAAGAAAGTCCAACAAAGAGATCAGATTTCATTTTAGAAACAGTAGCATTTCAACTATATTTTCCCTTCCTTAGCACCCCACATAGCTGATGTCAGTGTCTTCCCCAGTCACAGAATTATGCTCTTATTTTTCCCAGTAAGGACTGTCATCTCAGAGGAAGAGTTGTACCAAGGTTTCCTCCAGGTTTTTGGCTGCGCTGCTTCACAAGGGAAATAGTTTGTTTGAAGAAGATATTTGGATGAAACACAAACAGTGTGAGGAGCTTCCCTCTCTGCAGAGGAGAAGGGGAAACCACCTCCAGTTCTTTTTTTCATGAGACGTGGCAGATTTTCAGGATGTGTTTAACAGCGCTGTGCTGAATCTCATATCCTGGGGAGAAGTTCTGGCTCTGTGGAAGCTCCCATCAGTGCTCCTGCCAGCTCCTGCGAAGTCAGGCAGAGGCAGGACTCCCAGGAGCAGGGAGGAGCTCATTTCTTTCTCGGGACTCTGGAGTGGGGTTTGGGGGGGGTTTCCTCTAGAGCCCAAGTCATGCCAGGTCTCTGAGCTCATGCAGCTGCAGTTCTCCCTTCCTCTCTGTTGTGGGATAGATAACTTGTTTCAGTTGCATAATTTTTATAGTAATAAATTTAAGGAAAATACCCCTGAAGGTAACCTTTGACTTCGGCGTTCGCTCAGGGTTGATTGCTTAACCTTCTCCTTCTGAAATTATTTAAAAGGAGAAGAGGATGGGGATAAATGTGAGGGAAAGCAGTATTTTTCTAAGCAAAATGAAGGGTATTGAAAAATAGAAGTTGATAAAAAAAGAACATTTCTGACACAGTCCAAGCTGGCTTTGCAATGATGTAATTTCCTTCACCCTGTAAGGTTTTACTGCCTCATATCTCTTGGGATCAGAGAAGGAGATGGGCAGCCTATGCCCATGCTTCTTCAAGTAGATATTCTTGGAGTGGTGGTAGCAATCAATACTGAAGCACACTTTGATATTTCTAGGTTTCAGTAATTGGGACTTTCTGAATTTAACTGTCAGGTGCAAACATTAAAGAGGATGAAAGGATTTCATTATTGCCAAGTTGCAATATTGTTCGGAATCCGCTGTCTCTGGAGGCTGACTGGGCTCTTGTTCTTCTTGCAAATTAAAGGAAAGAGGGCTTCAACAGAATTCCCCTCCACATGGATTTTGCTAGCTAAGAATAAGCATCTACAAAATTAGAGAGAAATAACGGAAGTTAAACACTGATGTCTGTAAATTCATAGCAGTGGAAATTTCTATGCTGAAAAGCTGTTAATTCAGTGTTTGTTTTATCTTGCTGTTTATTGGCTCATTTTGATTTCCAATAAATTTAGCCTTTAGAGCCTCTGGATCCAGGAAGAAGTAATTGTTTAACAATAAAATAGCTTACTTTCTGCCCATCTTTCTCCTTGTGCCTCATCAGACAGGAGGGGTGGGGTCCTAGGACAGGAGTGTCACTGTAACCACTCCTTCACTGAAGAGAAGATGCAGATGATCTCCCGGAGCTGTTCATTATCACCCATTGCCTTGAGTTGGAAACCACTGGAAATAAATGCAAGAAGCATGCTGCTATCTGATGCAACACTGCATGATGGAATATTGTGTGTTGATGAAGGCTTGGGTGAAGCATCTTGCCTGACAATCTTACTGCGAGGAAAGCACTGGAAAAAAAGCTCCATGGGGGTTTCCTTGTGAGTGTTCAAAGAGCATTTCCCTCCTTACAGCCCTGGAAGGGAGAGGTCTGAAAACCTATAGCACATAAACATGGAATTAAATAGAGCTATCTTTATGTTTGCAGGATCACAAGTTCAGTGCTTAAAGGATCTGGAAAGTGCAGGCAAGAAATCCTGGCAGCCTCAGGCCACCCGTGCCCAGTACACATGGCAGAGTTTTGGCTAGTTGGCCAGGAAGTTGAGCAGAAAGGGGAACCTCTGATCTTGAACTCCACTTCTTTAGATTGGGAATGTTGGTTCAGGTGTCTTTCCCACTGACTTCTGTGTGGAACTTCATATGTTTCAAACCACTGTCAGTTAAACTAGTTGAAAGTAGTCAAGTTGATTTTTGGCAGCAAAGGTGGACAAGTGCTTCTGGGTAGGAGGTTAGCTGCCTTTAGGTGCTTGGGCAGGGTTTGTGGGATTGCTATTATTGAACAACAGCATCTAGACTTATCAAGTGGATAGCTTAGAGTTTTGGATCTGGGTACAAAACCACTTGCTTTTCAAAACTGGAGATGTTTGCCTGCATCTCCAAGTACAGGTACAGATTCCTCTCCTCAGAAATGCAATGGTGCATCCATTTGTTTTGCAATTCTCCTTAGCTGTCATCTGCTAAGAATGTCCCTGACTGCATGTCAGTTGGACAGCTGCCTTGAGTGATCAGGATTTGCATTCCTGGATAGTATTCAGGACTAAGAAAGATGATGTTACCTGTGCTTTTTCCCATCTGTAGGCTGCTGGTTTTTTCAGAATAATGAAACCACTGGTTTTCTCAGGAGAATGTTTTTGCCCTGCATTTAGTTTTCCTTGCAATGGATTTTTGTCTAAAATTAATGCATACCAAACAAGTAGCCTGCTTAAAAAGAAAAAAAAAAAAAAAGAGAAGAAAAGAAAAAAAGGAAAAAGACAACCTAACAGCAAAGTAACAGCAACAATAATAATGATAATAATAATAATAAAATCCTAGTTCTTGCTAGGTTGCAATCTCAATCCAATCCACTTTGACTGTAGCCATGGCAAATTGCCGTCTGAAAATGACTGCCCTATTCATCTGTTAATATTGTTAGAAAGAAAGCTACAACTGTACCTATCAGTGTAACTAAATTAGAGCAGGTTCACATAAGGCAGGCACACATAAAAATGTACTTATGAAATAGATGTATCCCTCAACAGGAAAATGACAGCAATTCTGATAAAATGCTTTTATTATTTACTTTCAACAAGTATCTATAGCTGCAGCTTGACTATTGTTGAATCATTTCAATAATCTTGTTATAGGCCTGGCAATAAAAGGAAAAGCACTTCAGCACAGTGAAATGTCCTGGCTTCTGACATCTTCAGTGGCATGTCAGTGATACCGTGATAGTTATTTTAGCTGTCAAAACAAACAGCTGTGTTATTTATCCGGGTGATGAACTGCTTCAAAGCAGAGCACATCCCTTGTGTGGCAGAAGGGAGCTTGCACAGGTTGGGCCCTGCTGGTAGGGATGGATGGATGGATGGATGGATGGATGGATGGATGGATGGATGGATGGATGGATGGATGGATGGATGGATGGATGGATGGATAACTGCAGTGTGAGGGAAGCCTCAGTTGTGCTGGATGCAGGTGTTACACTCATGTCTGTTCAAGGTATACACAGCAGTGCAAAAGGTTCCATTTGGAAATTAAAATACTATTTTGGTCTTAAACTAAGCAAGTGTTTGCCTGATATTTGGAGGCTTCTGCTTCTTATGTGCTGTAAAATTTATGGTCCACTTACAAGTTCCTCTAAAATAAGTGCCTAGAGCATGTTCTGTTTTCAGCCTAAAGTTTTTTGGTATGGATTGTGTGCATTTTGAAAATCGGTGCAAAAGGAGATGGATAGTTAGCATTTATGCATTCAGTGTCTTTCCAGGTTTTCATAGATTTCGGAAGAACTGTGAGATGATAGCTAAGTATATGCTCAAAGCACTGCTGTTGGCAAGTATAGAAGTATCTTCTGCTATCTATAGGAGTGCAGAAAAATAGACTCAGTGGCTTGAATATAGTCATGTAGGTTGTTTGTGGCAAACCAAAGACTATCTTTAGAGTATTTAATTTTAATCTGCTACAAAATAAAATTGATTCTACTTCAAAAATGTGAAGTAGCTTATTTTCATTTGTTCTCAAAATTGCAGAAATTTTTAAAGCATTTTGGAGAAGGAGCTGAAAATATCTAAAAATGTTCAATGGTGGACACTGTCTATGAGAAGTGATGTGAAACGCAAAATCAAATGTCAAAAACCCTGTTCTGATTCTCCTGGTAATTCTGGTGATTGCTCCAGGTGGCTATTCTTTAGCAGAATATGTTAAATTATGTATGTTAAATTTAACAAATTCTTTAGCATAATATGTTAAATTACAAGCTGTGGTCATGGAAGTGTTAACATTTCTGTAGCAGCATCACATTACTTTTTATTGTGTATATTATTCTAAATAGTAGAACCTTTATTTTAAATTTTCTGAATATTCAGTGTAAGAACATATTGCAACTGAAGTCTTAAGAGCTTTAATCTTTAATATATTTTGAGGATCTTGCAGTAAAATTGGCTATATGAGTTCTGCTTTTTATAATTGTTTAAATTTATAATTCCTCTGCTATATTTATATATCTGCTTTTAGCAACTATTTTTACAGTTTGTTATCTATTGATCAAGAGACAAATACATGTATCTTTTAAATATTTGTTTGGAATTTATAAGTTTCTGAAGCTTTCTCTCCTTACTCTGAACACACTGTGTTTGGATCCCACCCAAAGGAAAATAGTTATTCTGAAAATTAGAAATAAACCCCATAATAATTTCCTTTTTGTTTTCTTTTCATTTCAGACAATGGCAAGGAAAAAGTGCTCCATATGTCAAAAACGTACAATTTTAATATTTGCTATTCCAAGAAGCAGGACAAATTACTGAATTTTGAACTGTTGTCTTCAATGAGGATCACATACTTGGACAGTTTGAGCAGAAGCTATCACAAACATCTTAGGCAGTTGCCTAAACTCTTCCCATGCATGCTTAATGAGTCTCTGCCAAAATATTTCAGGCAGCAAATAAAATTGCTTCTCCTCTGAGAGCTCCCATTGCTTTGTTTCCTTGCTCAGCCTGAGACCCCCAAAGGAGGGCTTTGAATGGGGAGATTATAAATATCTCAGCAGAACAGACATAACACCTACAGTGAAAAGGCAGTGGTAGAAGGAAAGAGGGAGATGGGAAATTGGGGATATTTTTGGGAAAGGTGGGTTGTTGTTTTTTTTCCACAGGGAATTTCCTTTTTGCAGATGCCCTATTGATCCTGACTCAGATCAACTAAAGTTTACATCTAGATCTCTTTTCCCAAACCTTTTCATCATCAATTTTGCCTGACTGATAGTTCCAAATACTTTCAGCTCTAAAAAGATATTTTCTTTTAGGTGACATGAAAATTGATTTCTGGTCAAATCAAATGTTTTGAGAGGCCCATCCAAAGCCTCTAAATTGAGAAGCCGATACTGTATCAGTGAAACCTGGCAAATGCAGGGAAAAAGGTTTATTCATTCTGGCTACAAGAGCTGTGTAAATAAAAACAAAACAGTCTTTCAGGACAGAACAAGAAGAGATGGAAAACAAACACAAGTGTAACAGAGAAGATTTCTAGGTCACCCAACTGCCTAATTGCTGGCAGCATCACTGGATTTTTTCAGCATGTCCCTCTAACATAGTCCTTTGGAAAACAAAATGCTATATATTGCAAAATAGTTACAAATCGAAAGCATTTTATATCTTGTAGACTTCGGCTTTTACCTACAGGAGGGTTTTTGAGAGGCTTATTCTGCACATTGAGGTAATTAGAGTAACCTATCTTTTCACGACATATTAAAATTTAATGATGAGTGAACTGCAAGACTATTTTCATTTTCCAACTTGATCTGGAGGACAGTGGTGGCATTACTCACTGTTTTCTAGGGACAGTAATGAAACCCCTGGATTTTGTTCAGCCTTGTACCTGCAGTGTCCATACTGTACTGCTATGAAATGACTTAGCCATTCCCATCACTATTGGGATCTCATCAGCAATGTTTAATATCTGATTCTTTAACAGTATTATTAAGACTCGATGGGATGCAACTAGGGTATTTTTAACCTCTGCTAGCAAACTGTAGTAAGATGAAATACCAGAATTAAAATGCAAAACAACAGGAAAAAAGTCCCCAAACCTCAAACCTGCAGGGACAATAAATGGGTTTTGTTCAGTTTCCTGAACATGTGGCCCTGCTTGCTTATACATAGAAAGGACCTTTGGTTGTTCTAATGTTGCCTTCCCAATTGTAAACATCTGTATAAAATAATGCAGATGTATGTAATTTTAAAAGTATTTAATGCTTATTTAAGGTTTCTTGGTTTTAATATTTGCAATCTTTTGAGGTTGAAAGAAAACCATGAAAGCCATGTTGATAGTACCTGTCTTTATTAGGAGAAATATTTTTTCCCAGATTTGAACAAAAAAGCTTAACTCAATTTGTCCTTTAGTTACTACTCTCCCATGATGCATTGTTGATGCTGTTAATACTTTTTCTATGTATTAAACTTTGTTATCACAGTATTACTGGGGGAGTAATTGCAATCCATTTAGCAAAAGAAAAAAAAAATTAGGTGAGTTACTGCTCTCTCCAGTGACTAGTGCTAATTAACTGTGGGTTCAACTGCACTATGAAAATGAGCACTTTTTAAATGGTTGTGAAATAATCTTGTGACTCAACTATATTTATAAAGTGTATTTCCACTCTTAACCCAAGAAAATATCCAGTAGTTTGAGCATTTTATAGATCACACCAGTTAAGGAAAAAAAAATCATATTAGTCAGGTGTTTACATTTACTTCTGCTTACAAGAAAATATCCTGTTCCATGGACACAGGAAGATCAAATTACTCCAGATTGCTTTACTTTGTCTTCTCTTATCTGCATCTTTAAGCCTATCCAAGACAGCACCCTTTGCTCCAGCTGGGCTTTTCCACTGGGGCTCACTGCAATCCTAGTTCTGGCACTAACCAAATCTGCCCCATCTGCTTCCAAGAACATTTCTCTCTTTCATCCTCATCCGTTCCTACACACAGAGGTCAGTAAAGCTTTGGCATCCGTGTAAGTTAGGTTCCTGAGGGCATTTGCATACTTCTGTATTTTGGGTTAAGAAGCTGTTACAGTCATTACCTGTTTGCCCAAATATGCTTCTTGCTTCCACCCAAACATCTGAACATCAGCTCAGGAGCTACTGAAGTCAACATTAACAATGCTTAACACTAACTCTAATGAAATATTAGTTTTAACTCTATCCATTGGCAGGTAAGACAATGTTTATTAGTGCTTGAAAAAGCATGTTTTAATCTTTTTAGATGTCTAGTTTCTGTGCATAGCATCTATAGGTCAGAGTTTGCAAAATGGTTGTCATCTGATCCCTGTTCAATGTAACTAAGTTAGCTCAGCACAGGAAAAAACCCTCTAATAATGAAGGGAAAAAACCAGTCAAATTAATGCAAAGTCACCTGCTACAAGAGGGTATATTGCTTGTGTGAATGGGCTTGTATGTCACTTTTAGACAGAAGACACAAAACCAAACCACTAGCAATGGTCAGTCTATGGTGAATGTCCCAATATATTGAAAAGCTGAACTCTGGCAGATTATCTCATCTCAGGGCATCAGAGACATTTCAGAGCACAAGATAAACAAGCAGGAGGAAAATTTGGTACCTTGGCTGATCATACTCTCTATACTTTCCTGTGCCTGAATGCCCAAATACATTATTCACACAAGGTCATGGCATGGTAATCAGTGCATGTTTCAGAGAAGGCACTCTGAACTCATTGTCTCAGGTGACTAAAAATGTCATTTCACTCTGCCTGCACATACTGATTAGTTATTCTCAGCAAGTTCTATTACAAATAGCACTGCTTTGGTGGTTGCCAAATAAACATATCCTAAGGTATCCTCAGCCTTTAGCCTATTAATTCAAGACCTGACCCAGTTCAGATGGGATAAATTCAATATGGATGCCCAGATGTCTCATATGTATGTTCAAATAGATCAAACATGTATGAGTGGATGGTGACATACACCAGACCTATGAACTACACTGCCATGTGTGTTGCTCAGTCTTTTGAGGTGTTGTAGGGGTACCCTTCAGTGATTTTAAACCTTTAGAACACAAGGGAGACAAATGCTGGCTTGCAATAAGTATTGTTGGTTTCCTAATTGCTACTTATTCTGCTAAATCTTTGTTATTTATGTATAGCTTGCATAGAGTGGGTAGCTGTGTTCTGTCTCATTCAAAACCAAAGCCAGAAAATATTATACTGTTGCCCTACACTACTTGTGTTATCTTGGGTTGCTATGGCATTGCCACACATAATACAACATAATGGCAACAGAAAGCAAAAATGCATTCTGGCCTGTGAGAGTGTTGATGTAAATAGATAATGAAGCTTTCTGTTGTATACCATGATAATAGCAAAGTAATGGAAACAGAGCTTCATGTGATAGCAGATTTGATTTATTTGCTGGGATTTATATAAGGCATTCTTCATGATTCTCTCCTCCTGCACAAATGCATTCAAATTCCTCATGCCAAGATATCAGAGCCGCCATCTAATGCAAGGTCTTTTTCACTTGTCAAAACCATTTAGCCACTGAATAGGACAAACCTTCTTTAACTGTGACACTCCTTGTAATTCCAAACCTTTGGGATGCTGGCTGTTGGACCCTTTTTTTTTGTCAGACAAGGGGATAATTTCATTTGGGCTCTTTGCATAGGCCGTTTGCATGTCTTTTCACGTGAAAAATACTGGTGGTCACCCTAGAAGTCTCTTGTTGCAGCAGTATGATATCAGGAGAGAGGCACTTTCCTTTGGTGCTCAAGTTTGGGTCAATGTGAGAATAATTTTACCCACACCAGACAATCAGCAACACAGTCATACAGCCAGTGAACGTCAGTTGCAGCATCAACCACAATTTGAAGGCTTCATGGATGATGTGAACATGCTGAGAGACAGATGCACTATTTTCCTGCAGGATGTTGAGAACTGACCTGATTCTCTGGACTCAGACATGCAGGAGCAATACCACAAGTCCTCCTTCCTGACTTCTGGCAGCTCTGCATCTGTCGCCTCTCTCTGCTACCCATAAGTCAGTGACATGTGGGCTGATTCCTATAAGCCTCCTATATCAGAAAGAACCTGACTTACACTTCAAGGTTACCTTTGAGAGTTCAGAATTGCAACGTGGACAACTTTGCTGAAGGCTATAGGGCATGGTATAGATGGAGCTCTGTGTTAAGGGATCTGTAAGGTTAAAACTATATATTGGAGTAGAAACCATCTAAGTTTGCCTTCAGCTGAAGTCAGAGGGGGCTTGACAGCATGTTAAGTCTCCACAGGGAGTAAAAAGGCTGAAATAATTTGAATTGGGAGCCCTCCCCCTCCCTAACCAGTTACAATCTTAAGTAGTTTAAGACTCAATAGAGCAATAGGAGTGCTTTGCGTTGGCCTCCAAAACAAACTGTAAAGTGGTGCAACCTGAGAAGCTCTGCTGCGAGTATATTCCCTGGCTGCTGCAGTAAATTATTGTATGGGTATTCTGGTCCCAGAATGGGAGTTCCAAATTCAGTAAGAGTCCTCCCCATACCCACACCACCAAAAATTTGTCAAAGTCAAATGAAACAAGAAGAAAAACTGTACAACCCACTCTCACCCCTTTTCAAAAATTATTTTTTTCCTTAAACATTCCCTTCTGCACTCATTTTGACCACTGAACTGAAAATCCACTGTTTGATAAATTCTGTTTAACAGCAACAAGAAACATGTCATATCAGCCCTCTTGTGCAAAGGAATGCAGGAGCTCTCTGATACTGGGAACTGGTTTATTTGTGTCTGTTGCAAATGGACAACATCTTTACAGAAACAATTTATATGTTACACTGAGAAAAGAAAGTGATGCTTTAACATACCTTCTTGATTCATTCAACGTAAGTCATCAAAAAAAATAAGCTTGCTCAGGAGCATGGTACAAAAAGGGAGGAAAAGAAGGCGATAGCTGGTGATAAAGATACACAGGAGCCAAAGCTCTTGGAAACATCTGGCCAGACCTTGGCAGTGTCCTGGAACTGTCAGGAGCTCTGAACCTCATAGATATCCCTGGTCTCCTGCACCACAAAGGAGAAAACTGCATGAGTTCACTAGGAGCTGTAGTGACAATTTTATTCCAACATTCTTTGTGTGTCTTTAGATAGGTAACCTAATAAAAACATGCAAATAGTAAAAGCAATTAGCAAGGATTGTCTCTTTTAAGGTTTAAAATGTTAATATATATGTTTTCAGCTCCCATAAGTAGTCCGTATATTATGCATGTTAATATGTACCTTTGAGTGATATTAAAAATAGAATCCTGGTCATATGACAAACCAGTTGCTATAGTAACTACATTTTTGCTGTAGAACAGCAAAGTAATAATGTGTAAAATGTGTAAATTATCAGTGTGCAAGAGCAACTGATGTGTCTTCGCTCTGCTACTCTGTTTTAAAATGAATCTTTCTATGAATATACATATCTCATTCATGTATTCTCATGACACTCCTGTAGCTGGCTCCATCTCTTCTGTTGGCCACCCTTCTATGCTTAAGTAAGATGTGACATTTCAGCCAAAAGAGAAAGAAGCAGGAGAAACACAGATAATGGACTTGATCCAAAAGAAAAAGGCTTATATTGATTTCAATGGACTTTGCCTTGGGCCTTATGCAAACAAAGGTGATTTATGAGGGATAGCACAAAAAGGCAGAGTTCACTCATTTTTGCGTGCCTGTTACCATATTCTCCTGCAGAAATTTGAAGAGACGTTGCCCTTGACGTTGTGGAAAGGTAGGGTCAAGCGCTAACATGTTGGAGATTCCCGTAGCAGGCTGAATATCTCAGTGAATGTGGAACCAATTTTTGAGAACTTGTCTTCCTTCACCCCAGATTCCAAGCTTCTAGATTTACATGCATGTCAGATGTTGTTTTGCCATTTAAATTTCTTAGGATAGATAAGACAAGCGTTACTAAAATTTAAGAGTGGGTGAAACACTTGGAATGAAGTCCTGGCTTAGATGAAGTCAATAGCAAAACTCTCATTGACAGTATTTCACCTTTTCTGTTCAGCGTCACACTGAAGAGGGCACTGACCTACTGCCCTGCAAGAGATTGTAACCTCCCAAAATGCAACAGAGATATTTATTTTGGACTCCAGAGAGAGGAACAGTGTTTGCAGCAGTGCTGGCTACAGATCAAATGTATAGATATATTCCCCCATCCAGGGGGAATTATACCAGTTTGCCAGTAAATCTTTTGGATGACTGGCTTTAATTATACTAGGTGGCTATGATACTTTATTTTATTGGGCTTTCTAGTTTTGCTGTAGTCCACATTTTAAAGAGAGTTGGTTGAACCTGAAGTCATCCGATTTTAAGGTTTCAAGGCACTGTGTTTTTCTTTTTCCAACCACAGCGTAAATGTAATTATAATTTGCCTTGTAACAGCACCTGCCTGAGTGGAACAGTTAGTTATTTACTAACACTCCAGGAGGGACTCCAGATTGAAGGAGATCAGCTGTGTCTCTGAGCTCGTGGGTAGCCCAGTACTAAAATATGACTCCAGATTTACTGTGTCTGAGCTTCATGACACAGCCCACCCCCTGTTCTCTATTGCAAGGCAAAGGTTTTTCGTTCAAATGAGACAAACCCCATTTTGTATGCAAATACGTGTTCCAAAATAGAAAGTGTTAGTATAAAATCAGAATTTATTTTTCAGCTTAAGTCATCGTCAGGAACTTCTACCTTTCCCTTGGAACTTTTGACAAACAGAGCTACTGTCTTAAATTCTGCTGTAAAATTGTATTATGGGTTTCTAACCAAGAATGTTTGTTTTGTAGCTTTTTGGAACAAAGCTTTTTATAAAGTAATGTTCTGAAATCTACATATGGAAACCAACAGACTATCAGATTTGTATTTGTGAAATATTGTTTTTAATAGTTTTATGTGACAGCAAGCTAACATATTTCCTATTTCTTGTGTCGTTGTTGCAGTATCAGCTCTATAATTTAGTGTCAGATTTTTGTGTCTATATCAATAAATTGTGAAATAACAATTTTGCCGGAGATCTCTTTTCTTTGGAGTGGAAAATTTCAGCTTTTGGCACACATCAGAACTTGTTAGGTGGAGATGATATCTTGGTACATCTGTCTCTCTTCTTGCTCCTATGGACTTGGTGCTCGGATGGACTCTCACGGTGGACTGTGGAGGTAGCAGGAGCTGAGGTGGCCCTGGCTCCAGAGTGTGGGACTCCATCCTGTACATGATAATATCCTATAGAGCCTAATAAGCTCCAGTGTTAAACTTACTTGGATATTTCTATGCTATCCTACAATATATTCTTGTTTTTCTATCAGCAGTGTGGTGGAGATAAATGTAGTGATAGAGAATCCAGCCCAGACAAATGAACAACAGCATGAGGTCTCTGACTGCAGTACTTAAAATGTTTTCCAAAGAGAAAACCACTGAATTGTTTTCTTTAAAAAGACCTTGGGGTAGAGGGTTTGTGTTTAAGCATTCATCTGGAATGCTTTTCCTTTGAAACTCAAGAACTCTAGGTGGAGAGCCACAGTTTTCTAAACAAAGGAAAATCCTTCTTTATCTCTTTGTTTTGTTGTTTTTGTTTTTTTATTTTCAAACAACTGCAAAATTTCATGAGAAGTAGTATAAGGAAAATATGCATCAATTGTCAACAAAATAAATATGTTATTAATTATTCGTGGTATGAAATAGTTAGGAAAGGTAAGTTCTTCAAAATGGCAATCAGGTTCATTATTGTTCATATTGCCACATTACTGTCATTTTCCCAGACTTCTTTTCCACTAGTAATAAAAGATTCAGTAATATATCACTTTCCTTTTTTTTTAAGAAGTATGGTAAAGTGTATTCTGCCGTATGTCTTCCTACACTTCCTTGGTATTGAAGTTATAGCTCTTATTAGCGAGTCACCTTTAACTTGATAAGTCAATTTGTGGAGTCAGAATTGAGTAATTTAAACCTGTTGTTCTTCCAGTAGTGCAATCATTACAGAAGATTGTGAAATAAAGCTCATAATTAGGAACTGCTCAGGAACTGCACTGACAAAATATTTTTTCCAGGAAACAACTGACCTTCAAGTTGTCAAGATATGAAGTGGTTTCTTCAGAAAAGATTTCTTGGATTCAGTCTGGGATTTCTGAGCAAAACAAAGACCTTGTGGGATGCTCTGAATTAGTTTCCTTCCCTCCTGCACTTGTGTCTCCTTTGTATGAGGGATCACAATTTTTCTCAGTGGTTAGGGTATTCCTTGTCAATCCCTGGACTATTGTAAGTAATCAGGATTTTTCTTTTATTCTCCTTTGCCATTTCTTCCTCGAAACCACTGATTTTAAGCTATCATGGATTCATGCCAATATGGAAGGGAGGAGATGCCAATGGAGAAATTTTTTCTAAGATTAAAAGAGGAGTCCAAACCTTTTGTTTTGATCCCAAGGTTCAACTGCTTCAGCTTTGCAGGTATGAGACACTATTTTTCAAATGGGGAATAGAAAGTTCACAGATGCAAACATTTTGTCATAAAACCCTTCACATGTAGCTTACATATGGTAACTTAAGTTATGCAAAGCTTTAGAAATCTATAGGAATATTCAGGGAATAGTTCACAACTCAATGGAGATAAAGACAGCAGAATCTAGCATTCAATTTGCCAAATATTCTGAACAGAAGCCAGAAGTCCATTTACATATAAATATATAATTTATAATGTAGAAATGCTTCAAGGCCTTGAATGCAAATGCTTTGGATTTTTCTGGGGAAAAAAAAAGAAAAAAATTCTTTTCATCCTCTTGTCTTTTGTTTCAATTAAATCTTGTTTCATTGTTGCATGCATTAAAATAAATTAAGAGGGCAACCTTTCCTCTCTTTGCATACAACTGGCATATAAATGACACTTCCTGCATGACATAAAAACCTCAGATAATTGTTTTATAATTAATTTACCTAAATTAATTTAACAGATAAAAATTGCATTATTTTATTATAAATGTGTCCAATTCATTTAGAGAAAATAAACAGAATATAGTTTCTAACTCCAGCCTTTTTCTTCAAAATACCATTCCTAGTGAAGTGACTAGATGGTTAGGATTTTTAGCTATTGATGTTCTTTTTGTGTTATGAAAAAGAGACTCGGTGTGTTCTGGATGTTGGCTGGATCAAAAAGAAATAAATACCAAAAAAAAAATCACATCTGAGAAAATGCTTTTGTAAATATTTTCAGTATTTTTAATTTTGAAACTAAAACTTTGTTTCTTGTTTATGTTCAGCTGCTGTTTTAATGTATTTGATTTGCTGGCAATACTAGTGCAACGAATTCATCAGAGGAAAACAAATTCTGGCTTTGGAGAAAGGGCTTCTGATCACAGGAACTTGTTTTTTCAGACTATGGAACTGAGTATCAAAAGTGGAGATGTTTTACTGTAAATTGGGTTGCAGTCATTTATTCAAAACCAAAAGTCATTCAGCAAATACTTTGGTGAATGGTTACAGGAGAAAACCATTTTGCTGATGGATCAACCCCAGCTAGAAAAAATAATCCAAACAGCTTTCTACCATTTCTACAGTTCAAAAATAAAAGCTCTTCTGATGTGCATATAGGTCACTTGAACTCATAGATAAAGAAATAGCAGGTTGTAAAAGAATGGACACTAAGAAGAAAAGGAGCATTTAAGCAGATTAAGTAGCTGGAGGGATATAGTGTATTGTCTGTTTGACTAGGAAAATGTGTGCCTTTTATGAGAAATAAGTATTTGACCATAAATTGAGAAATACTTTTTCCTGATACAGATTATGAAAGCAGACAATCCAGAGAAAAGGGAAACTAGGATCACAGAATATCCTGATTGAAAGAGACCCACAAGGATTATTAAGTATCACTTGTTGGTTCTGTGCAGGACACCCCAGGAATTACACCAAGCACCTGAAGGTGCTGTCCAAACACTTCTTGAACTCTGTCAGGCTTGGTGCTGTGACCACTTCCCTGGGGAACCTGTTCCAGGGCCCAGCCACCCTCTGGGTGAAGAACTTGTTCCTGATACCCAACCTAAACCACCCCTGACACAAACTCAGGCCATTCCCTCAGGTTCTGTGACTGGTCACAAGAGTGAAGGGATCAGTGCCTGTCCCTGCACTTCCCCCTGTGAGGATGTTGAGGTTACAATGAGGTCTCCCCTCAGTCTCTTCTCCAGGCTGAAGAAGCCAAGTGACCTCAGCCACTCCTCATATGGCTTCCCCTCGAGGCCCTTCATCATCCTCACTGCCTTCCTTTGGACACACTCTAATTGTTTAATGTCTTTTTTATGTTGAGTTCACCACAACTGCCCCCAGCACTCGAGGTGAAGCTGCCCCAGCCCAGAGCAGANCCCAGAGCAGAGCAGGACAATTCCCTTCTTGCCTGGCTGGTGATACTGTGCCTGATACATGTCAGGTTGGCCCTCCTGGCTGTCAGG